>BGPR01000014.1:2665020-2679919 GCA_013235015.1 Araneus ventricosus
ATATGAAACTGGGAACAAAACCAGAAGTGACATAAAATTTGATTGAATTTGTTACATTTAGACTCAGATATGAAACTGGGAACAAACTCTAAAATACTCTTTTTTAGATCTTTTTTTTTATAAAGAAAAAAATTTAAATTGCTTATTTTCCAAAGTTGATTGCTATATTACGTAATTAGTCTGCTCTGCAATGGACGAACTTGAGTTATCTCAGTTTGGCACAACTAACTCGAAGCACTTAGTTACTGTAAGCAATTTTCGATCTGCTATCCATAAAATGATAGTTGATTCCGATTGTGTAATGAGTTCGCATGAAAACGTTTAGTTTTTTGAACTTTTATTCAACTTTTTTCATGTTTATAAAGTTGAAATTTTGTAATCGATTTTTTTGCTCCCTTCTTGATGTGTTAGAGTTTTCCAATTTTGTACACTTGTGTGTTCTATGTGGCTATATATTATATTTATATTTTAAGCACTTAATTATAAGTTAATCGATTAATTTAATTAATTTTCTTTCCATACAAGTGGATCCATCTGATATTAATTTAGAAAAATTTATTACAAAATTCCATAATAATTATAACAATTTCATAATATAGATTAGAAAGGAGAATATAATTAAAATAAAGAATTATACACTAATTAAAGTTTGATTTTACAAATTAATTTCATTATTACTTTAGATGCGGTCTAAACCGAAATCTCTCTTGGACAGCTAATGAGCATGCGTCAACTGACCCTTTCCACTTGAAAGATACGAATGAAAGTAATATGAATGGATGGGTTTACAAAACTGTGATTGACTTTGGAATCAAAGTAGATGTTCCTTAAATGGAAAATTAATCAAATAGTAATCAGAGAGATTATGCAAATGAAAACTGATCAAACTATAAAATATTTTCATTTGAAGTTAAAAAATAAAATTTTAGAGGGAAACCAGCGAATAATTTCACTTAGAAAATGGTAAATGGATACTTTTTTGAATGATACATTGAATGTAACGATTTGATTTTCACCATTTAGCTATTTAGCCAATGAGACTTACAGGGTGACAATTATTGAGCTATATTAAATAAAAAAATAAAATTTTCAAAAACTACTGAGTTCAAAAATTTAATTCAAATTTTAAAAGTAACTGCAGGTATTCGGATTTAGTTTATGACATGTTCGATATGCTTGCCATCAATGGCTATGACGTGGCGCAGACGAAGAGCAAAATTCTGAAAAAAACGCTAGACACTACCAGTTCTCTCGAACTTTTTAATCACATATTTGATTATTATAACACTTGGACTGGTTATCTTCAGCTTGTAATCGGTCGCAAACTTCCTTTGAGCCAAAATAGGGTTGTTTTTGCTCGAATAATAGGCCTTGACGATCGATATACGCTCAGAAACGCTGTATTTCGACATTTTCAACGAAAAATGAACAACAATAACAATAAGAGTGCGCATGCTAAAAAAAATCCCAACATGCCCTGCATTCAACCGCCAAGTTTTGACTGAATCTCGCCAACGGTTCAAAAGTTATCAACGTTTTTTTCATATAGCTCAATACTTGTCATCCTGTAAAATGGTGGTCAACTGAACTTTTTCATGTGTAATATATTATTTCCGACGACTCCGCTGCTTCACTTAACGTTTTATTTTTGTTGCCTTTACTTTTTATTTTATGCCTGGTAGTTAAATATTCTTTCCATTTATAACTTTCTTATATTATTGGTTTAAAATTATATTGCACTGCCCATTCAGTACCTAAATAGTTTGTTTCCATTTTTTTTAAAGTTATAGACAAAAGTAATGAGATATCTCAAAAATATAACAATTATTTTAATAGATAATAAAAGTAAATTAAATGAAAAGCAATTTAAATAATATACACAGAGTGATTGAAAAAAAACGTGTCCAAATTTTAAGGGTAGGCCAGGCATACGATAAGCATCAAAAATCACATAGGAACATGGGTGCGGAAACATATATATAATATATAAGCATTTCTTAATTTTTAGATATGCAATTCTGTTTCGCTGATTCTCCTTGCGCATTGCTTGAGTCTTTAGAAATACACTAACAGGTCTTTCTGAAGGCACCTTTGATGATATAAAATGTCATTTTTCATAAAATTTCATTTTTATAATAAAACGATGAAAAATACATGCAAAATATTTTTAAAATTTCATTTTATTAATTACAGTAGAGTCTCCCTGCAACGAAGTCTCCCTACAGCGAATTTCTCCCTATAACAAAATTTTTAATCGGAATGTTAAATAGCATTCAAAATATTCTCCATATAACGAAGTGGTTGTCTCCCTATAACGAATTTTTCAGACCTTTATCTTTTCGATTTTTGCCATTTTTGAAGAAAGTTGCTAATTTCTGTGCAAAAAAATCGTTCACACGTGCCTGTTTCTGGAACCACTCGCATTGTTCATTCCAACGGTAACACATAACAATAGAATGCTATGTGAAGGGTAATGCAGTTGTGGGGACCTGGGTTTCTACAGAGGGAGCAACATTTCTACGGATCAAGATTCCAAGAATAGGGGTGGGAACAGCAAATGGATGTGACAATACGCAATTTATGTTTATCCATACTAGTGCATATTATTCTCTAAATTGGTGAATTGTCTTCACTTTTGAGCATTTTATTTATACAATAAAAATTAGTATAATTTTAACAAATTTATAATAAATATTACTTCATTTTTAATTGAAAGTAATAATTAAATATTTTTGAACTTATCGAACATACTAAAAAGTTTGTTACATTTATTTAAATAACTGCAAAAATCTCTAATCTCCGTATAACGAAATTTTCTCTATAGAGAATTTTTCAACTGGAACCAAGCGATTTCGTTATAGGGAGATTCCACTGTATATCCATTTATAAGCATAAACATACTAAATGAGAATTAACCTGATTGAATAATGCGAATGGTGATCGTGCATTCTACAGTGATTGGGCGATTTTTTCAGATATCATAATCTTAAAACAAGTGCATCCCATACATTTACCTACGTCTGAGAATCTCATTTCTAATACATTCCACGCTTGAATTGTCACCATGAATGAATTTGTTGGAAACTGCTTCGAGAGCACCAGATGTCGCCACTATATCACAATATGAATTTTATCAATTTAAATTATTACATAAAGTTATCATGCAGAGCAATAAATGTGCAAATCCTAAAGAATCGTTTGAAAACTTCATTCTGAAAATCGTCATTTATTTATATTTTCATTTGAAAGGTATAGGCTATGTCTCTTAATCCTTAAAATATAAGTTGGCGGAATAGACAGCTTTCAAATTTTGAGAAGGAATGTGAGTTAAAGCGAATAATTTCTTTTTTAGTTTTATTTCGGGTAAAAGCTGGTCACCATTTCGTTTGTGGCTCTTTTTCTACGCTTTACTGCTATAATAGTCCTTCAACCGTGAAACGCATTTACAGAACAAGACTATGATTAACGCGTGCTTACAGTATTTGTTGACGCACTCCAAACCGGGACAAGGAAAGCGACTAAGAAATAATTCAGCGTGATAGCTGCAATTGTTATAAGGATAGTAGAGGAAGGGGGAGAACAAGAATTAAAACATTGTTAATTATTTTCTGAGGATTGAAACCAATAATTTATCTCTAACACGAATTTATTTCAGTTACGGCTTGCTGAAATTATTATTTTTTACTTTCTCGTATACGAAGTATACAAAGAGAAAGTATTGTAATCGTCAAAAAATTCGAACTCGAGATTTTGACGAATCTCCACGTTTTAGACCTCCCTGAGTCCGAAAAACACAATTTTGGAATCATGTCTGTCTGTATGTCTGTGAACACGATAACTCGAAAACTATTAGAGCTAC
The DNA here is from genome assembly GCA_013235015.1 of Araneus ventricosus. Taxonomy (NCBI): domain Eukaryota; kingdom Metazoa; phylum Arthropoda; class Arachnida; order Araneae; family Araneidae; genus Araneus; species Araneus ventricosus. The sequence goes on from BGPR01000014.1 coordinate 2,668,880, forward strand.
GGGGATGAAATTTGGTATGTGGTCTTTAAACATAATTTGTAGGTTTCTATCAAATTTTGGACAAAATCCGTCAAAGGGAAGTCTGTCTGTCTGTATGTCCGCGGTCATGCGAACACTATAACTCAAAAACTTGAATAGCTAGATGGATAAAATTTGGTACACTGTTTTAGCGTCATGAATGTAGGTCCGTATAAAATTTTGGGCCAAATCCGTCAACGGGCTGACTGTCTGTCGGTCTGTATAATAGCATACTTATTCAACTCCATGCGCATGCGTAAATGCCTGTGCAAAGAAGGGGCACTCCGAAAACTTGGCAGTTTGCCAAAGACCAATTCTGGCGGCGAGATTTTGTAAAAAAGTAAACATTTAGGGCGTCTCGTTTTACTTGCGTGCTGGAAGCAATCTCTGCGCATCCGCAAGCTATTCTCCTGTTTTCTTCTCCGCACGCGAAACTTGCATTGCTAGAATCTGATAAAAAAAAATAAATATTGCGAAGTTTTAATACATACGTATCTTTTTGAATATGATTCTTCACCCCAATATTTTACTATCTCTATAATCAACAATGAAAAACCTTCTGATAGTCATTGCATTCTGGGTTAGAGTTGGTTCGAACTTTTTGTCAACGCAGGGGGAAGGGAAATGACAAATGTTTGAAAAGTATACGAGAAAGTTTAGGGGAGGCCACTCCCGCTGGTTTTCAGAACATTCATATAGCTCAATCCCGAATTCATTTTCCAGATAATTTAACTTCTTTTTTAACTGCGGATTCACTTCCCAGATAATTTTTCTTTTTCAACTGCGGATTCACTCCTACCTATTTAGTAGGAGGGGCCTATTGGTTGGAGATCGGATTTCGTTGAAGATTCATCATACATATGTGGTAGGGGTGGGAAAAACCTACCGGTTTAAACCGAAAATCGGGGAGGGGGGTTGTTTCGGTTAACCGGTTTTTTTCGGTTATTTTTTGACCCTATTTTAAACCGGTTATTTTTTAAAAATAAAAAAAAGCCCGGGTCTGACGATGGGCTCGATTTTAGGTTCGTCTAGACTAAAATTTACCAAGTTATAAAGCTTTGAATTTCATCTTAGGCCAATCACCGACAACCGCTTCTTCGAGGCGTCTGGAGGTTGGCGGATTACTGAAAGAGTCTTTATGAAAAGATAAATATTGGCCAATGGATTTATTTCCTGCAAAAACAATACTAATAAAAAATTTTGTCTGAAAACGGCGTCTGTTTTTTTGTAGCCAAAAAATATTTAGCTTTAGTCGGAAGTGCTCTTTCTTCCCAAATATTAGTATCTACGTTGAATGATGTTGTTTCCGATGAGAAGTGTCGACTAACGGATCAACACATAGCTGAAAGAGTCTTTAAATGCAGATTAGATGATAAATATTGGCCAATGAATTAATTTCTTCTGAAAACAATGTTAATACAAAATTTTGTCTATAATACTTACTTATTGCAATAATTACTCATTTATTATTATTACATATTGTATTAATTACTTATTTATAATCACTAATTAATTATTGTATAAATACTTACTCATTGTATATTATTATTAATAATAAATTCTGTCCATAAACGTTGCTTTAAAAAAATTGGAAACCGCTTTTTTTTTCAAAAACCGGTTATTTTGAGCGGTTTTAACTTCCAGGTTAAACCGGAGGTGAAAAAAAAGGGGTTTTTTTTTTTTTATAACAGTCATCCCTAATATGTGGCGTTAAATTTGACATTTTGAGACAAGATCTTCTCTTTGGTATGGTGTGAAAGCATGAAGAGTGGGTTGCCTCTTTGGTATCGTCCTCGTCATCTGACCACCGTTCAAAATTATGACGTCCTTCCTAAAAGAGCCCTTGTATGTTTCAAGCTTTTTCTTCTTTTTTTCAGACATTTCTGTCCGCTGTTTAGTCACCACAGTCATAATTCACGGGAGTGGGGGTTGGGCGCTTGCCCGTGTTGGGGGTCCTGCCCTACTCGGCTCTTAGCGGTCAATAATACTATGCTATAACGCTATATAGGCTGCAATACGTTTGACACTATTAAACTTCCATTCCTCTTATATTTAGTATATAAAATATATACAGTTCTGTCCCTAAAAAATAAAAATACAGTAGAACCCAGGGAATCCAAGTTAATTGGGGCTGATCTCTGTTCGGATTCCGGGAAATTCGGTAAAATACTCTTGATATACCAAATGCAGTAGACTCTTGATTCAGGGTGCTCTGTGAAAGCGTACGGAAAGAGCACGCGGCGATTCGCACGGTACGGTGGAAAACAAGTTGAGGGTAAAAAGAAAATATCTGAGTTTGTTTCTTCTAATTAAGTTGCTGTATTCATTCTTAAAGACCGCTCCAAATACTTCTTTTAAGTTAGGAATAAACATTAGCTTTGTTTCTGATTCGTAATTATTACTTTTCCTTCATTTTTCAGTGAAAAGTTTTCAGAAAAATAAAAAAAGGTGTTCGGATTTCCGAGGTTCTACTGTACTCGTTTTTCGTCCTCTGCTAAATTATTCGAGCTAGAATACTGATACATTCAGTAATAATTTTTTCTATCCCGTTTTGGAAAAAGGTTTACGTCTTACTGACGCTTCTGGTGATTGCCTGGCCGTAGTACATTACACGCTGTGTTCCCTATCGTACGCAATGCCAGAAACTGATGACAGACAATAAAAGACCGAATATCAGATGGTTCTGGAAACAGAAAGGCAAAGAATCATGTTTAGGGACCTCTCACCTATTCATTTTATTATTATTCCTGCGCCGATGAGATATGGAATCGAAGAAGACCAGAGTCGTTGCGGGCACGAAACGGAAGTGTCAAAATGGCAGTTGAGTTAATTAAAGCGGAACAAGCGAACCGGAAGTGGCAGACGATCTTTTCCCCTAGCGGCCGATCGGGGAGCAGTTGCCAGATACTGGCGCCAGACTAATGAGACTCAAAATCGCATTGCGCTTGCTGTGGAGGGGGAGTTACGTTTTATCGTCTCTTTCCGCGCCTCGTTTGGGGATCTCGGTCAAAAAGAGTTCGATTATGACTGCACAAAACACTGGGGCAGATTTTAACTTTTGTTTCATTATATTGCTCGCTTTTTTCTCTTCTTGTTTTGCAGATAAACTGGAGTGATATCGGAAAAAGGAAAACGTGTATTTGATATATTCTTAAGTAATGTAATCGAGAATTTGAAGAGTTGGAAGTTTTTGGCATCCTGTTTTTAGGAATTGTTCGGTGAGAGGGTGTTAAAACAAAAAGAAAAACTTTAGAACGAAATTGAAATAGCAGCGTTTCTTCCGGGGGTAGGGGCAGAGGGAAAAGAAAAAAATCGTCGAACTTTATTAGAACACTCCTAATCGAATTATTTGACATCCTTCTCCATAGCCAGCTCCAGCTTTTATGAAACAGCGAATAATTTTTCACTATTTTTCGTTACGATATTCATACAATTTTGTTGATATTTATCGTGATTGTTCAACTCAAGTTCAATCCAAAGAGCAAACAATTTGAATTATAGTTAATAATACATATTAAAGAAAAAAGCATTTCTGAAATTTTCATTCACTGGACTTCAGAAGAGAATAATTTTAAATGGAATTGTTATAAAACTATCAGTACGCGCACGGCGTTGCCTGTGGAATCAGGACTTCAACAAAATAAAAAAAAGCGCCCACAATGGCATGAAAAAGTTTTGAAAACAAAATCAAAACAAAAGATACACATTTTTGATTTTCACGCTTATTTTTTTCGCGATAAACAATATTAAAAAATTGCAACGTGAAAATTATTATACTGCAAGCAAAGTATGCGAGATGAATAAATATGTTAAGATACTGCCGCAAATGATAATCAGTCACCCAATTCAAGGTTATGACCAATCACATAGACAGCTCGTTCCGGAAAAGTGTTGCGGGAGAAAATTAGCTCGAGAAAAATAATTTTCAACTGCCCAGGAAAAAGTTAATCTAAAAAAAACGGGAAAAGATATTTTGACCGTTCTTGTTTTAAATCCGACAGAACCGTTGTAGTTATAAGCTGAAAAAAATTTAAAATAATAGTGTTATTAGAAATTCGGATGCAACAAATTTGAAAACAAAAATAACATTCCGATGGCAAAACTGACTATTTTTTAAAACATTCTCAAAATTCAGTAAATTACGTTCGAAATTAAAAACAAACTTCATTAGAACGGAAATCGCGTGCTCTTTCCGATGGTGTATCTATTTTTTTCGTACAATTATCCAAAATCATGCTATTCATAAATTAGTGCGAAAAATCAACCAAAACAACACAAAACATTAAATAAAAGATTTTCTAGATTAAATTTTAAAATTTCGGCTTCGAGTGCATTCAGTCACCATTACGACTACCTGTGTGCCAAATTTCATGGCTGTAAGTGCGATAGATTCGTCTGGACATCGCAGACAAACACACACACACACGCGCACACAAACATTGCCTTTTATAAGTATAGACAAGAGGTTTTTTTTATCATATTAAGCACTCGTACCATGACTATACTATACCGATATCGTCGCTTAACAAACAACACCACCTTTCTCAATTTTTTGAAATTTCAAAGAGGAAGGAAATACTCAATTTTTCGCAACCAATCTATACTTACAAAAGGCAATGTTTGCGTGCGTGTGTGTGTGTGTATTTGTCCGCGATGTCTAGACAAATCTATCGCAATTACAACCATGAAATTTGGCACACAGGTAGTCGTAATGGTGATTGAATGCACTTGAATGACTGAAGCTGGAATTTTAAAATTTAATCAAGAAATTTTTTTTAATATTTTGTGTTGTTTTGGTTGATTTTTCGCACTAATTTATCAATAGCATGATTTTGTATAATTGTACGAAAAAAATAGATACACCATCGAAAAGAGCACGCGATTTCCTTTCTAATGAAGTTAGTTTTTAATTTCTAACGTAATTTACTGAATTTTGAGAAATTTTTAAAAAATAGTCAGTTTTGCCATCGGAATGTTTTCTTTTTGTTTTTAAATTTGTTGCATCCGACTTTCTAATAACACTATTATTTTCAATTTTCAATTTTTTCCAGCTTATAACTAGAACGGTTCTGTCGGATTTAAAACAAGAACGGTTAAAATATCCTTTTCCGTTTTTTTTAAATTAATTTTTTCCTGGGCAGATGAAAGTTATTTTTCTCGAGCTTATTTTCTCCCTCGGCCCTTTTCCGGAACGCAGATGGCTATGTGATTGGTTGAAAGGGAGGTGACGTCATAACCTTGAATTGGGTGACTGATTATTATTTTCGGCAGTATCTTAACGTATTTATTCATCTCGCATACTTTGCTTTGTGGTTTGCAGTATAATAATGATTTTCACGTTGCAATTTTTTAATATTGTTTATCGCGAAAAAAATAAGCGTGAAAATGAATAATGTGTATCTTTTGTTTTCAAAATTTTTCCATGCCATTGTGGGCGGGTTTTTTTCCCCTTCATTTTGTTGAAGTCCCGATTCCACGGGCAACGCCTTGCGCGTACTGCTAGTAGCCAATATTTCTGAATTTTTTTGACAACTGATACGAAGATGAGACCGCATGTTCCTACCAGATGTGAAAAAAAAATCAGAAAGATTCGTTATTGATTGTGAAAAATTTAGCATTTTCTTCCTCTTTGAAATTTCAAAAAATTGAAATAGGTGGGGTTGCTTGTTAAGCGACGATATACATGTTTGTGTATAGCAGAGGTTCCCAACCTGTGGTACGCGTACCCCTAGGGCTACGCAAAATCAAAGTTGGTAACGGCTGGAATAAACAAAAAAAGACAAAGGATAAAAAAATACTATAGAATTTTGTGCAGGGTCGGATTATTAAATAGGTGAAGTAGGTAACTGCCTATGGGCCCGCAACTTTAGAAGGCCCCAAAGCTTCGAGATTTTTTGTTTATTTAATTTTGTGGTACTTTCACAATAATTTAATTTTTCTTTTTAATTTAATTTCCAAAGGCCGTGCGCTCGAACTTATTCAAATTGAAATCAAGTACCGTTTAAATTTTGTATATTATTCCAAAAACATTCCTAACTAATTACCTTCTGCAAGTTTTATATTACGTTGTCTTGTAATTCTAAAGAAATATGTTGCTTTCTAATTAGTATTTAAATTTGTTAAAATAGTGTTAAATAATTATTGTGATAATTGGTATTTAAATTTACTTGTGCTAAATAGTATTTAAATTGTGTTTAAAAGTTATTTTTTTACTATTTCATATAAAATTACTTTGAAATTTTAACTTTGCATTTTTTTATAAGTGATATACTAAAATCAACTTTTTTGAAAGTGATCCGCAAATAAATGGTTTAATATTTTAGATAAATTATTTATTAATGGTTGAATATTTTAGCTTAAATTTGCTACTTAAAACTTCTTATGCAGAGATTAAAATAAAATCATTACTAAAATATCTGGTTTTGGAAGATGTGGAGAAGAAAAGAGAGCCCCAAGACTTACATTGCCTAAGGGCCCTTAGGGGGCTTAATCCGGCCCTGATTTTGTGTCCCAAAGCGAATACTTGCTATGTAATAACTATACCACTTGAATAGTTGATTGATTATAACGAAGTGTAATTTTTAGCTGTCCTTATAAGTTAATGCGAAATCATTACATTACTGGTTTCATTTGCTTTGACGTTAACTATTGTAAAAATGGAATAAAATGTAAAATCAAAAATAAGTCCTGTAAATGGTATTAATTCGAGTTATTTGACTCTAAAGCTTACCTAAGTCCTTAACTTTATTGATAAAAGACTTCTTTGCATAGACGGGTGAGTTGAGGAGGCGAGTATGACAGTAGGGGGTAAGGAAAAGTAAAAAGATTAATCAAGGGGCACGCGAGAGCAAAACGGTTGGTAATCCCTGGTTTATAGTTAAAGTTCGCCTATTCAGAAAGCTCTATAGCCTGTTCTATGGCTCTAAATGAAATAAAATTTGACTAGGATGTAATACAAGTGGTGCGTTCTGTGAAAACCCAAGAAAAAAATTTAAAATTTTGTCAATAGTTGGCGCTTCGCCAATATCGTAGAGTACTTATGCAGTTTTTTTTATTACTGAAATAAAAATTGAATAGTCCATTCGAGAGGCTCTTTTTTTTAGCTCAACTATAAACGCAAAAACACTGAGAGTATTTTCTCGTTCAAAATATCATTTTTTTGCATGACAATGCATCACCTCACACTACTCTCTCAATTCAGAATGTCTTAAAAAGACATTTCACACAAGATCTTGATGCAATTCGTTATTTTCAAACAATCTGATCAACATGATCCTCTGGTCTTGCACCGTGCGATTTTTTGCTGTGGGGTTTTTCGACAGACTCTGAGTCGAAAGGCTCATGCCAGACGATCTCTGATCTGAAAGACAATATTAAGCTTCACATCTATTCAATTCCACAGGGCACTTTACACGCAGCACCGTTCTCAGAATGAAATGCGTGATTAAAAATAACATAGGGTTCAGTGGACATGAGTAAAGCTGTTGTCGTTCATTCGGCGTTTCAAAGGAACATCTTATTTTATTTTTGTTTGTTGAAGCAGATTATATCACATGAAATTATCTCCTTTTTTCCGTACTGTTAGTTTCTGACGTAGAGATATCTGAATTAGCGAATTGTAATTTTAACAAGAACGAAATGGGCTTTCCTCGATTTATTTAACAAAAATCACAAATCCTCCTATCCCAGAAAAGCATCTCAGGTACTGGCGCAGCGCCACTAATGGCGAAAATTTTGTTATTTTCTTTTTTCCGGTTCTCACAGAGCGTATCACTTATTCTAATGAAGTTTTGTTTCTTTTGGAGTTATAGAACCTGTTCAAAGGCATTCCCAATAGTCGAACTTTAGTTAAAACAACCCTGTATATGTTACTCATACTGAGAAGAGATTGTAAAGTCGTAGAATAGAAAACAAAACTCTACTGATTATTCCGATATCTTCCATCATACTTTAAATAGAAAAAGCACTGTTTAAAAGTTAATAACGTCCTCTTAAAATTCTTATACCTGTAAATACCATAAGGAATCGTTTACGTATTATAATATGCTGTTACTTCAAAATTTCTGGTGAAGACACCGTTTTTTTTAAATGTCAATAATAAGAGCAGCAGGACAAAATTAAGTGGAAATTAAAGTTTTGCGTAATGGCTATGATTTTGTTGCAAGATACATAACATCTTGTATTTTTAAGAAAACATTGTTTCCGCTGCAAAAAGGGGGTCACCTCTACCATCCATAGGGGACGGCTTCTTCCATTCAGTTAAGTTCGATGCCTGTCTCTAGGAATAGGCGGTAGATTTTCCATGTAAGTGACATTTTAAAAATCGTCGCAACCTTAAAATGAAGACTTTGTCGATGCCAAACTTCAAAAAATCCCTTTTCGGCAAGCTTGAAGGCAAAGGTAGATTCTTTTACGTTAATGTTACAAAAGTCATGAAATATTACACATTGATCAATACAGACATAACCAATGACTTTATTGTTTCTACACATTGCAGTATTTACGCTGTGATTCTGTTTTCATGTCATTTGATTTTTTGCTATATCAAGGTTTTATCATTACATTTTTCATTCCAAAAAGTTATGATAGATTTATCGGTCAGTACATTGGTCATTCTTTTTATATCTCAACACATAATCATTCAACAGGTAGGAATCATAAAGAAATGAATATCTCAGCAGTGCAAATATCTCCTAGATAACATTAAGCCAGCCTATCTGAAACAGTAGCAAGAAATTGACTCTTGGCACGAATGAAGAAGGACTCTAGATTTAAAAATTAATTTATTTAATCTAGGTTACAATATAATTGTGCGGACATTACTTTGTCATATGGTAAAACCACATGACATGCTACACTTAAACACTACTAAAATGGGCTCATTTAGAGAACTCCCAGGTTACAAAGATAATAGTCACTAAATTCTTAAAATATAAGAGAATAAAAATTATTAAACATTGTGAGTGGCAAATTGAATACGTGTTTTTAAAGCATGGGATATGAATGCAGCCAATTTGAACAGCAAATTTAAATCTCCATCGACGATTAAAACCAAATACTCAGGCAGAAAATCCCAAACAATTTTAAAGTTAAGCAGATATTTTTCAATAGCAAAAAGGATAAAGGGAACTCTTATTTAATTACTCTTATTTTTGGCTACTTTATATTGATTTTATTAAACAAATCATGGTCCCGCTATGTTTAGTTAAATATCGAATTAAAGTATTTTGTCAAAAAAACCTATTATCAAATTAACTATTAAAATTATTTGATTAATTAAAATTATCTACTTAATTAAAGTTAAAAAATTAATTGTTACAAAACTCCACTAAAACCTTTTTTATGCCTTATACTATATGCCAGCAATCGTTATCTTATGATTATCTAATAATTATATTAATTTAAATAAAAGTCACTGTGGTTATGTATGAATGTTCCAAATCTCCTCCTAAACCACTGGACTGATCTCAATCAAACTTGTCAAACTTTTTATTTAAGAAAAGAGAAAGGTCACCTTCAACTTTTCAAACCCTAAAAGATGCTTAAAATTTCACTTAATTAAAAATTAAGCAAGGCGTTTTTCCGCAATGTCTTTCATTTCCATAAATTTGTTTCTCTCATTTTAATATTTTTTTCAAAATTAATTTTAAACTGAATTCGTAACAATATTCTTGTTGATCAAAAATAATACGAAGAACTATTTCCAGAAGGAAGAATGCTAAAAGAAAATTTTCAAAGTAGGCGATTTAACAATTTATATCGGGACCAGCTATTGATTTATTTTCACGCTTTAAATTAATAAATAATTAAATAGTTAATTTAATTGTTTCAAAATATACATTAAAACCTTTCATTGACTTTAGTAATTATTAACAAAACTTGAAGTTCCTATGTAACAAATAATAACGTATGAAGAAAACGGATGTTTTTAAAAATTGTCTGGTTCAATTGATATTCTCATTTTAATTAAAAGCGTTTTAGATCAGAAAAGTGATTTGTGTATTATAATATTTATACAATAGTAATTTTTACATTAAAAATATTAAACATGAAAATATTTTAATCAGGAGCAAAGCCAGGTATATCAATTAACAGTTATAATTAACAAAATTTAACAAAGATATTAACTATAAATTAATTAAATCAATTAGTCATAAATTAATTATATATTATACCGTATAATAAGTGAAGGTGAATGCGGTTGATGGGAACTCATAACTTCTAAATAATTCTTGCTGTCAAAAAACTTTCAATATAAAAGTAGTTTGTTATGATATGGTGATAATTACCCTAATTGAAATTTTCTTTCTCTCTTCAATCTTAACGAAGCTATGGGGAAATGATAAATTGAGGGGGGGGAGGGTATTGAATATCGCTTTTCTGCTCATAACTTATAAGGAATTCTAGCAGACAAAAAACTTTTAGTATAAAAGTTGTTCGTTATCATAAGGTGATAATTCGCCTAATTGAAATTTTTGTTCTATCTTTAGTCGTAACAGAGCTATGGGGAAATGATAAGTTGGGAAGGGGATGGAAAATGGCTTTTTAGCTCATAACTTCTAAGAAATTGTGGCTATCAACAAAGTTTCAATACAAAAGTTGTTTGTTGTAATAAGGCAATAATTCGCCTAATTTGAATTTTCTTTCTATCTTGAATCGTAAGGGAATTATGGGAATATAAAATTTTCAGTCCCCCACCATTTCCACCCCCTTTGAGCTGGTTAGCGCATCTGCGAACTCGGCCGAGATTTTCACCCTCCTTACAACATATCCGTCGCCAGTTAAAATCTTATCAAAATTACTCTAGTTATCGTGTTTACAAAATAACACGGGCCAAAGCGTTATGCATATACTTCTATACTAATAATAATAAGGAAAAGAACATTTTTCCCTCTATTCTCATAGGTATTGGAGCTACAAGAATGAAAGAGGATGGAAGAAACTGCAAATGACGAGAGCTTTCCAACGAGGGGTAACATGCATAGGTTAAAACGTATTTTAAGTTAGGGGGAGAGGAGGGGA
>BGPR01000014.1:2684290-2770562 GCA_013235015.1 Araneus ventricosus
CAATGTGTTTATGTTACTAGTTTAATGTTTTACAATGTGTTTATGTTACTAGTTTAATGTTTTACAATGTGTTAATGAATACTTATTAAATTAAACAATGTTTTACAATGTGTAATTAATTTTACAATGTGCGTGCAGTGTTTAAATAAAGCATTCAATCCACAAAACGTTGTAATTCCGTAGTTTGAACTCTGCCTTACTTGTTCTCGTGCTATATTCAAGCGATTCACTGTTGACCGCTTAATCCAACCTAGGAAAATTTCGTGATGCCCCGTTGTATAATTTTCTATTTTTAGATCCACGCACGTGAAATCCTTTCTTTAATCTTATTTTCTTAAACTGGTTTAAGCGAGGGTGTTTGGATGAAGTGGTAGCAAAATCGATAACATCTTTTATAAATCGTTAACGTTTGTTCGCAGACTATATTTTGGAACAATTTGTCTGATGCTTGAAATATTCGAAGCTAAAGAGAGCATTAATGGCATAAACAGTAAAACACTGTTTATACGTTTCTCCTTTATACGTCGTTTCACCACAGTCCCGGTTCATTCGTAACCATTTTAGTGATAAAGTACTTCGATTATACGACTCAAATCTTCGAATATACGTCGTTTTCCGCCTTTCTAAAATTTGTAAATTTTCTGTCTCAGTCATCATTTCTCCATTCCTAATCTTAATCTTCTTAGTTAGAGATTTTCTAATTAAAGTTTCAAAAAAGTAAGTAAGTTAAAAAATTATAAAGTTAAAAGTAAGTTTAAAAATTAGAAAGTTAAAAGTAAGTTTAAAAATTAGAAAGCAGTGCCGGTTTCCTTTGTTCCGTTAAAGTGCAGAATCAACTAAAAATAGGGTTTTCCGTTCTTTACTCCTAGGTAATGAGCGAAGTAACGTACTTCGAATCGTTAAAGTTCTGTATATACCGACAAGTAATTAAATAACATTACGTTATACGTTAACATTGTGCTATACAATTATTAGCAATTTTTTTCACTTACAGTCTGCTGATTATAACATTAAATTAATCAGCAATTGAATATTATTTGGTTTCAACAATTCGCTTACAATCTGCAGATTATTATATCAAATTACTTGTATCTTTATAGAATAAAATTGTAGCATGTTTTTCAACTAGTAGTATCAAATATTTATGAGTTAATATTAATTTAAGAATTCACAAACGTTGTGTGTGTGTGTGCTGAACAAAGGTCTTATTTTCATCTTAGCCCTCTGACCGCGTATCCCGCGATTTCCGCGGGTTGGAAGCAAGTCTATTTTCTGTTGCATCCTACGATTTTCACAGGCTAATGTGCTTAGTTAGTACTTTTATAGCGTTTGCTCATATTATACTAATAAAGATTTGCAAATAAACATCAACTCGCTTGGCTCAACGGTTTTTGAACACGTTTGCATTTAAATAATAATTTTAAAAAATTACACAGTCAGAGGGTTAACGAGTTCCTAACAGGTAATGTGCAAATTATCGAGGTAATCTGCAATTAGAAAATGTGAGAAATGAGAAAAAAAATTCTTCACTTGAACGGATCGGGATAGTTAACCTGAATATCACCTAGATAATCTGCATATTATCCAATTTTTCTCATTTTAACGGCAAATTAGGTTGTTTTTGGCAGTCTCATTACTTTCTGTAGTGCTATTTTGAGGCCTGTTTCAATCAATTATTAGAAAAGCATGAAAACTGGAAACTCATTGTGAAAATAAGCAATTTGGAACCACAGGTAAGTGAATCAATAAATGCGTACTGCTTTTAAATGCAAACGGATTTTTGACGTGAAAGCGTCTTTCCGCTCGTTACAGTGATAGTTGGTCGAACTTTATTGTGTGACAAAATACCGTCAGATTTGAATCGCTGATAACTACGAGACTAATAATGCGAAAAGAATGGTTGACCCCACAACGGATAGATCGTATTTGTAAGAGTTTTCGCATAGTATTTGTTTTGCCTGTGACGTCTTCGTACCAGTGTAGGCGCATGCACGTGATTGTTTTAAATTAGCTTTATGTAAGGTATAAGTGTAGCGTGGAAACGCGTTTAGCTAGGAGGTTGATTCTGGTGTCATTTTAAAGAGCTTGAGGACTATTACTAGGACCCAAAGTGAGACAATAAAAATATATATCAGAATATGAGTAAAATCGGTATTAAATTGAAAATTTGAAACTCCGCATGATTTTTTATTATAACATGCAGAGTTTTATTTCGAATTGTACGAAACTTGCAGAATACTTGACAATACGTAAAAGAAACACTGTATTAAAGTTTGAATTCAAAAATTTGAATATTATAGGAAATATGAGCATTTGTAGTAAATAATGTTTTACTGCGCACACTCGAAATGCAGTTCTATATACTGTCAATAGGTGGCGCCATCAAAAAACTACTCTAAATAAAGCATAAGAAAGGCGCAGTTCGGGTACGGGCCATAGATTTTTCGTGTAAACGTCGGGATAAAATTATAAAACAAGTATTTCGTATTAATATGTAATTTAATCATCAATCTCTTTAATACGATACAATCACAGTGTAGTATAATGGTTACAGAATAGATAAATCACAAGTTTATCGCATGTAACAAGGGTCTGGGATAGTTTGTGATTTATCTATTCTGTAACCATTATACTACGGCATGGACCCCAACTGCGCCTTTCTGATGTTTTTTTACCGCCGTACGACTGAGGAGTAACACAACAAAGTATTACAGTAAAACTTCGATTAACCGTCACTCGTATAGCCGTCAGTTTCTGTTATCCGTCATCGTCCAAAAAGCAAAAAGTAACGTAGGTTTATAGTAATACATTTCTTTACATTACTCTCTTATATCGAAGTTCCTAGTGATCGTTTTGTAAAATTAAATGCAAAATGCAGCATTATTCACTTTTATACACTTTTGTTTTCTTTTTCATCCCAAGTGATCATGAATCACGAAATCACTGTACTGTATGTATGTATTAAGATATTTCTGTTATCTGTCTCAGCCCTTTTCGGAAGGTGATGATTAATCGAAGTTTCACTGTAATTGCAATTTTACTGTAATTGTAAAGCCTGCTTAATAATCGTCGAAATCTTTAAAAAAGAAAGGCACAAGTGAAGCAGAGATCCATCTCAAGTGTTCCTGAAGGACTCTCAATTGCAATACAAGAGCTTCTTCACCCACTGCACGATAAGTGGAGAAATCAAAAGGCAATTCATTAATAAGCAATTGTTTTAATTTTGGGGTCAAAAAGAATGATCAATTTTCTGCACTTGAAAAAAAAGGATCGCTTCCCGTATAAACTATTCTTGAGTATTTGAGAAGAGGATACTCTGGAGTAGGTGCATTGAAAAGAAAATATGAGTGTCCCATAAACGTAAAAAAGTGTCAAATATAAATATGAAGTTGACCGAAAAGAAATATCCTATTTTTTCGTCAAATTAAAAGAAATAATTTCATAAAATATTTTTGTGTCAATTATATAACCATCCTTATTTTCAATGATCTTTTGCAATTTTTTACTTCCGGATCTATAGAACAAAGGTGGGTTTTGATTATTATAATTTGAAATTCCAATTTGACTTCTTCCAAATTTCGAAATATTTTTCCACTCAAAAAATGTTCTAATGACTTGAACAAATAGTAATCAGAGGCCGTGGTGTCGGGCGAATAACGTGGAATAGAAAATGTCTTCCGTAGGGTTTTTTTATTTATTCAGAGCCTTTGTTGCAAAATTTGGACTTGCATTGGCATGCTGTAGAATGACGCCTTTTTTTAATGTTAATTGAATGGATTTTTTTCCAACAAATATTGTTTTACTCATCGATTTGCTTGTTATATAAACTATATATTTATTGTTTGATCGAATTCTAGCAGCTCAAAATGTATTATGCCCCAAGTTTTCAACCAAACACACAAGGTCGCCTTTTTAGGGTGTAGGCCTGCCTTTGGGGCTTGTATTAGGGTTTCATGGGAGAAAGTCGTTGTCTTTTACATTTGAGATTGTCATCTACAGTCACCACACGATCAAGAAATTCTTCTGTCTAATGCTGTTTCTACTTTCTCGTATACGAAGTATCCAAAGAGAAAGTATTGTAATCGTCAAAAAATTCGAACTCGAGATTTTGACGAATCTCCACGTTTTAGACCTCCCTGAGTCCGAAAAACATAATTTTGGAATTATGTATGTCTGTGTGTCTGTATGTCTATGTGTCTGTGAACACGATAACTCGAAAACTATTCGATATAAAGGGATGAAATTTGGTATGTGAACTTGCCACATAATTTGTAGGTTTCTTTCAAATTTTGGACAAAATCCGTCCTCGGGAAGTCTGTCTGTCTATCTGTCCGCGGTCATGAGAACACTATAACTCAAAAACTAGAACAGCTAGATGAATAAAATTTGGTACACAGTTTTATTATCATGAATGTAGGTCCGCATAAAATTTTGGGCCAAATCCGTCAAAGGGTTGACTGTCTGTCGGTCTGTATAATCGCATAATTATAAAAATTATATCTCCTAAACCCTTTGGCTTAGATAAATAAAAATTGCTATGACGTTTGCTAATATTAATTATAGATCTGTGCTAAAATTTCATTTGAATCCGTTAGGAGAAAGGTGTTCAAATTGCATATTTGGTTCAAAATGCACATTGCGACTGTGTGTTGGCGAGCGTTTCGCTTATTTTACTCAAGTTAGTATAGTTGGCATTTGAACTTGGCGGTCTACGAAGTTGCGAAATTATAGCGAATCGCAAACACGCGTTTCGGAAATTATGGCAAACCCCAAAACGAAACTACGTTTTGACATTCTCCAGATGGACGCCTATGATTAACCAGAGGTATGGTTTTATGTTGCGTGATATCTATAGTAAGATTTCGTACTCAAAAATATTAAATAAAGTTGTGGTACCTTTTTGGCGTAAAAATTGAGAGCATACGAATTTTTTTTTGCAAAATATTAAGTTTTTGGGAATTCATAAATTTTATATGTTTCATTGTAAAACATCATTCATAATTTTTTTTCTCAAAATAACCAGGCCTTGGGTAAATACCCCAAAAATATTTACCTACCAACTGGGTGTTTACCCACTCCGCATTACTGGTCGTATGCAAGAAAATTTCTGGGAGATTACTCCCGCTGGTTGCAATAAATAACAGGTGATTGGACGATTAGCTGCAACTTCTTCCAACAGAGAACAGAGAGAAGACAGAATAGCGTGGAACTAAAAATTCTCTCTCTTAACTTTCTTTCGGTCAATCATAGCCATAAACATTTTCTCGATAAGAGTGGAATATTTGATTTACGATTAGTTTTATTTCGTATTTGGTAAAGCATTTTTTCTGAATGGATTTTGCATTATTTTTACTCTTACAAAACGATAGCAGATGTTAAAAGTAAAGTTATAATGTAACAAAACCAAAATTCGTGTCAATTGATTCATCAGTTCTGTTCTTCGTGCTTTTTTTTTATTTCTTAAGCACTTTGCCAATGTGCATGATATTTTCAACTACAACTTTCGTTAGTAAATTTGTAACAATCAGATCTGAGATATTGTCGGCAAGCTAAAAGCCTGCTTTAGATAGGTGCAAATCTTTTAGTGACTTACATTAGATAATTAAAATTTGGTACGTGGTCTTCTAATCTTAATTGCAAATTTTTGTCCAATTTTCGTTTCAATCGGTAGAGAAAAAGGCGTTCAAATTGCATATTTGGTTTTCTTTGCCATACTATGCCACAAAAAGAATGCCTCAATCGCTTGGCGCGTTTACTGCTGCTTGGCTGATTTTTCTCCACCTGTGTTAGGGAGTATACGAGAAAGTTCAGGGGAGACCACTCCCGCTGGTTTAGTAACTGTGTTCACAAGCAAGCAGAAAATTCTCAAAAGTTGTTTTTTTCGGGCTCAAGGAGGTCTGAAACGTTAAGATTTATCTAAATCTCGAGGTCGGATTTTTTTTCCGACTACGATACCTTCTTTTTGTATACTTTATATATTTTACCTTCTATTGTGCACTTTCGTATGCGAAAGATTAAAAATTCGGCAACGCGATTTTTATGAATTTCGATGTTTTAGACCTCTCTGCGGAAAAAACATTTTCGAAATTTTGTCACGGACTGTAATGTCGCTTTCCAGCAGTGTTAGTCTTATAGTTGGAAAGAGACATTTACAGAGATTCGATGGGATGCCGGGGGAAATGGAAGCCATTGACCCCGACCTTGTCAACAAATTTGGCAACTTTGGCCAAATGTTTTGGTTCATGTTCAAATGTTCGCCACGGAATGTTTCGAAATAGGGAAATTCAGCATTCTTTAAAAAAAAAAAACGCAAAAGCAATCTGTATTTATAGAAAAAATCATTCTGATTTCAAATATACAAATGAAATCTTTCACAAAAATTTATTAATTTAAATATTGAGAGCGAGAAAGGCACTAAAATCGTAGAAACGAAGATGCAATTTGAAACGCACTCTCATTTGCCGACTAGATATTGTAGTCACAGTGACCAACTTAGCTTCCCGCGCTTTCTCACACCTAACTGTCTGGCGGCCTCACTCGCTGGTTGCAATCAGTTGTGAGCGGTATATTAACTGGATATTTCAAATTTTTTTGTAAGTTTACGCCCCTGAATCCCAGCGGTCGTTCCGCAGACAGCCTCCCGTCGATGTTTCGCACAATTTTTTTCCATTGTAATAATTGATAAGTAAATTGACCTTTTGAAGACTGATTTTGATTTGAATATATTCATTGAATCTAAATGATTTATTTTGCATCAAAAATTCTGTGAATTATTTTCTTGCACTACAAATGAAAACGATTTTCATCATCAAAAAGTGATGGATTTGAACTTATTTTTAAGATATTCTAATTCATTTTTATTGGTGCTCTAATTTCTTTAAAAGTATAAGAAACATCTGAATATCCATGGAAATAATATAAACAGTAAAATAACCAGAGCAAGTTTTTTTTAAATCTTAAAAAAAGGTGGGACAGCCTCTGTGCCACCGCCCCTCAAATGGTTAAAATCTAAATTCCATGTAATCAAATAGAAGGGGAAAAAACTAATTATATTTAACTATTTGCTTTAAAACTGATAATAAAAATCTCACCTTATACTTATATTGAGATACTTATATCCTTATGGTTGGAAATAGGTATTTACAGAGATTCTATGGGATGCCGGGGAAATGGAAGCATTTGACCCCCGACCTTGGCGACAAACTTGACAACAAAATATAGGATCCCGAAAATGCTAGCATTTTCTCGCTATCCCTATTAGGAGCGAAGTTGTGGAGATTCTTCTGGAATTTTCTTCTGACGCCACATCCTGTCAGAAACGGGTATAAATACCGACCTATTCAACAAGGAATAAATCTCTTTGGAGTCTTGTTCGCATTGCGAGTTGGTCAGCTATTGCTGTTATTATTAGTGATTTGCTGTCTGTTTGAGCTGCTAATTTGTGCAATAAAGCGTCGAGCCATTATCCTGCTTGTTGGACAGTTTTCACCGTACACTCACTGGGCGATTTTCGTAACAATATGAATATGAAGAAAATGACGCGAAAATGCAATGAAGTACTAAGTAAATTAGTAGCAAAGAAAAAGAGAGAGAAATACAAGAAGAAAGAAGTACCCATTATTTTCAGCTTTGATTATGATGCTTATTTTTTAATTCCAATTAACAAAATATTAAAAATTTATTCTAAATTATTTAAAACAATATTAATTAATTCGCATTGGTTAAATTTTTAAGAAAATCTAGTGTAAAGAGTCAGGTGAGTCCGATCATAAAAAATCGTTTTCTAAAACAGTTTTAAATAAAGGTATAAATAAACTTCTGAATTAATTAGTTTTACCGATTTCAGAATTTTAAAATTCGTTTGTTTAAATTATTCATTTATTTTATTTATTTTGATGGGAAATTTTTTATCCTTTTGTATCGCCCCTTGCATTTCATTCTCATTTGGTTTTTATTCCGTTTTTCTCATGACAGTTACAAAGTTTCTTAAATATATTGCATTTCAAAAGAAAATATCAGTTGTACACTACAATGAAAAGTATCTCTGTTTTTCATTTTTGTAAAACAGTATGCAATCATCCATGCATATATTACCCGGCGAAAAACAAGCCTCATCTCAAGAAAGTTCGGAAATGAGATTTTCGTGATGCATATTAGAGGCTTTCAGAACCAGAACAAACCCATAATTTTCGCTGTGGAGCTGCATAATCATTATTGCGGCAAAAAACCCCCAATACCCTCACTTACCCCAATATTCGATAAACTGAGATGGGTATCATATTGATATAGAAAGCAGGTTTTCACTAGAGTGATTCAAAAGGGTTTTTGCTACCCTATACAAGTAGCAGCACATGACAAATAACTGACTTTCAGTTTTTATAAATTCTTATGTCTAGTTCA
Source organism: Araneus ventricosus (assembly GCA_013235015.1). NCBI lineage: Eukaryota > Metazoa > Arthropoda > Arachnida > Araneae > Araneidae > Araneus > Araneus ventricosus. The sequence goes on from BGPR01000014.1 coordinate 2,692,691, forward strand.
CTGCAGAGAAAACTTTGGGTTGATCCATTCTTGTTTAACATCTAATTTCCAAACTACTATCTTGTAACCATAACTTCACAGGGAATCATTCGCTGCTTCTGGAATATTACTTATGTTCAGGAGCAAAAATTTATGAAAATAACTGAAGCTAACAGTATAAAGAAAATAACAGAAGAATATCGACTAAAACGAAACTTTTAAATTTTGAATTCATTGGCCGCGAAATGTAACAGTTTTTTTTTCCCTTGACGCATAAGAAGAGAGTGACTATTTGTAATTATCAAAAACTTTGTAGAAACTAACGTTAATTTCAAGAATAAAAATATAAATTAATCGTTTTATCTTTCAAAAAATGATCACAATGAAACGTACAGTATTTTATCACGAAATAGAAAAAAATTTCTATTTTTGAACATACGGATCCGGTACAGAGCCTTTTCTAATACTCTTACACAAATTTTATTTTTACGAATCTTTTGACAGATTAGATTTGCAGTAAACTGTTTGTAAACATCACTGATATTTTGTATTATCTCTCTCCTTTCTTTTATTTACCTGTTAATCATGTATATGCTGCAAATAATTTAGTTTAAATTCTTTTTATCTTATAAAGCGATGCCGAACTTCAATTACTCGATATCAACTCGCTTCTTTTTATATCCACTTAATTACTTGAATAGCTTTAACGACTGGTTGCCTAGCTACCAGAATTCCTCGAACAAAGGCTCTCCACCTGCCGACCTGAGCATTTTGCAGCGGAAAAAACAGTTAACTCTAACTGAAACCTGCGCTTAGAAATTAAAACAAAGAAGTAATTAAATATCTTTTAATTAGTCTTGAGTGCATTGTTAACTGGAAAAGTACTTCCGTAGTGTCTTCCAATGTCAAAGTTCTTTGCTTTAATTTTTCGCTCTGTTTTAACAACAGTATGGCACTTTTTGCATCCTCTTCATTTTTGTTTGAAAGCAGAATTTTCATTAATAAGAAAACGATGAGAAAGGAAAGGAATTCTCTGGTGCTGACATGTGCCAATTGTTTTAAGTGGATTTAATTGCAAAATAATGACCAATTTTGATGTTCTGGACGATGTATGCAAACAAATTATCGATATCAATACATCAGCTCATTTTTTACGGGACACGTGCGTCCATCATAATTGAGGGCTGAAGTGGTCTGGTGGTAAAGTCTTTCTTTCGGGCTCGAAACTCGATTCTACCAAAGATCCGTTGTGTATGTAGATCTTGTGCTCATTAAATCTGACCTCGAGTGTCATCCTCCCGCTGGTACAGCTGGAAGTCTGGAGAGGGAGTGCCGACTCAGATGTTGTCCAGTTATCTGACCACGGTCCAAAACTACGAGGTCGCCCCAAAATAGCCTTCGTGTTGCTTCAAAGACGCACGTCAATGTAAGTAAACTAAATTCAAATCCAGAAATATTGTGGATTCACCTGATATGATATGGTATAAAACGTATAGTGGACGCGGTGGCCTAGTGGTGAGGTCTCGACTTCGGGGCGGGAGGATTCCAGGTTCGAAACCCGATTCCACTGAAAATACGTCGTGTATTGGGCCTGTTGCACGCAAAATCATATATAGGGGGCCAAACGTCCTCCCGCTGGTGTGGCCTGGAAGTTTGGAGAGGTGGAGCCATCTCAGGTGTCGTCCTCGTCATCTGACCGAGGTTTATAGTTCCGAGGTCCGTCACAAAATACCCATCGTGTGCTTCAAAGCGGGACGTTAATATAACTAAACTATAAAACGTATATCGTCGCTTAAAATGCAACACCGCCTACTTCATTATTTTAGAAATTTCAAAGATGAAGAAAGTACTCAATTTTCACTACCAATTACGAAAATTTCTGAATTTCTTTTCACATCTGATAGGAACATGCGGTCTTTTGTTTATATCAGATGTTAAAAAAATTCAGAAACATCCTTTATAGGTACCGAAAAATTGAGTATTTTCTTCCTCTATGAAATTTCAAAAAAATGAGATAGATGGTATTGCTTGTTAAGCGACGATATCTACAACCACATTCGAAGGCCTTTATGAACTAAATAAACAAGATTTAAATGGATCTCAAAAATATTGAAAGGAAACATTTATTTCTATAAGTACAGAACCAGTGGAATAAAAAGGAATAGCATAAGTACAGAACAGGTATAATAGAATCGCTGATATTTTCTTCTTGATTCAGCAACTATTATATCTACTTCGTGGAAAATATTCGTAATATTATTGGATTAATGTTCATAATGATTACTTTTAAAACTGTCCGAATGTGAATGAATGTCAGTTATTCTGGATCTCGCATTAAGCTAAGTTTTTGTCGCAAATGCAAAAAGCTACTCTCACAAGCAAATATTGTAATTCTTTCTCTTAAGACTTTTTTTGATGCGACACAGTTCTAGCTAAATATGGTCGTTAATTATGTATAAATAGAAATCTTAAAAATTAAACTTAAATACTCTATTTTACACATGCTTATCGTTCCTGCTAGTGAAGATGGAATATTTTAATCGACTTTTCACTCACTTCTTAATGTACTAGATTTCTGAAATTTCTGTACGTTCCTGATGACAATGGAATATCTTCGTAATTTAATGATTAGTTAATTAAATTTTGATTCCATATGAGAATCAAGACAGTGAATCTGAGAAAAATTTATTACAAGGTTCCTTAATGATTGTAATAATGAATCATCAAATGTATTAAATACTGAAATGACAATGGGGTGACAAAAAAATGTGAACACCTTCGGATTTGCACATTTTTTTCGATTACATTCCGAAAGGCTGAATGAATTTTCCTTGAACTTCGACCATGTAAATAATAGGTTTGAACTCACCATATTTACATTGAAGATTCGGTCACGGGGGCACTTAGACTTAGGGGACGGGCCAGAAATTGATGAAGAAGAAAGAGGATTTTAGCTCAACCTGCTTCACAAAAATCTGATAATGGTTTGAAACTTTCATCAATTCTTTTGTATGATGTGCTCAATATTTACATGCATTTTCGTAAAAATAGCACGAATATTCGGGAAGATATAAAGGTTTCTTTATAAAAATCCCAAATTTTCCCATTTTTTTCTTGCTTATAGCATGCAGAGTTTTCAGTTAAATTATACGAAACTTACAGAATACTCGACAATATCATACAGAAACACTATTAAAATTTTAAATAAATACCTTGAATATTAGAGACAATATAAGTATCTGTAGTAAATTATTTTTTAATGCGCATGTGGGAGACGTAACGTAATTTTTCTTTCATAACTTCAAAGCCAAATACATAGGATAACTTAAATAAAAAATTCCAGTCAAATACTTTTAAGATTCAGAAAGATATCGACATTTTAGCGAAGTAAATTTTGGTTACAGTTTAAGAGAAGCTAAATGATGAGGGTTCTTGCACAAACGGATATTTTTTAACCTTGAATCTGCAAATTCTAATCGTCGAAAGGCAATTTAATTTATAAGTATAGATAGTATTCAGGATATTCAGTGTTCCTAAAATTCATCATTAGTGTTTGAAAATTCAAGTTTAGAAAATATCAATTTGTTCCAGAATCTCCATCATTTAGCTTCTGTTAAAGTGCAATCGAAATTTACCTCACTGCAATGCCGCTATCTTTCTATATCTTAAAGATATCTCACTGGAATTTTTATATAAGTTTTCCTATATATCTGGCTTTGAAGTTATGAAAGAAAAATCACGCTACGTCTCGCACACCGTAAAAAAAATTTTATTACAAATACTAATATTTCCTCTTATATTCAAAGTAGTTACTTCAAATTTAATACTATGCGTCTCTCATATATTGTCGAGTATTCTGTAAGTCTCGTAAAATTTGATTGAAAACTCCGTATGCTATAAGCAAAAAACATTTTGGGAACGTCTTTCTTTAAACCATTATATCTTCCCAAATATTTGTGCCATTTTTACGAAAATGTATGTAACCAATGTGAAATAACAAACAAAACTATTGATGAATACTGCGAATCATTATCAGATTTTTGTGAAGCGAGATGAGCCAAAATTTTCTTTCACCTTCATTAATTTTTTGTCGATACCCTAAATGCCCTCACGACATAATTTTCAATGTAAATTATGAGTTCAAATCTATTTTTTGCATAGTCGAAGTTCAAGGAAAAATCCCTTCAGCCTTTCAGAAGATAATCGAAAAAATGTGCAAATCCAAAGGCGTTCACATTTTTCTGTCACCCTCCTGCAGAATACAGTAAAAATTTTGGAAAAGGTTTATAACTGTGCGAGAAAGTAGAAAATAAACATTTTATATATCAAACATCTGAAAATTTAAAAAAATCCTTAAAAGAGTAAAGCACTGAAAACATCGCTATAAGAAAGTAAGCCACAATGAATACCACACGGAAATTAATTCCTTAAAATTCATTTAAAGTTGAAAATGTATTATAAATGAGATTAAAATTCCAATTTCTTTAGAGTATTCTGAACAGCGCCTCATATATTTACGATTTTGTTTTGACCCCTAGATATTGAATTGAAATATATATATATATATATATATATATATATATATATATATATATATATATATATGTAATAATCTCACTTAATTCTATTTCAAATTCTAATATTATATATTTTAAAGTCTTAATAACTCCAGTTTTGTTCCATTTCCCGCTCTGGAGGTATATTAAATCTCGCGTTTTGACATATTTATTGCTGAAAGAATATTCTAATTGCTTCCACGCGCCAACATATATCGCGAATTCTTTTCCAGACTTTTCCCTAAAATACTTACGTAATATAGTAAAAATAGCTATTATTCCCTTCACTTTGATCACATGTCTATCTGTTAAATCCCTACCTGAGAAAAAGTAGGGATTTCCTATTCACTTTTGGCTTGTAACTTAAACGAAGATGTACGTACATTTCGTCACTCTCCCATAATAAAATGAAAACTAGTTAATAACTCGGCCTGTGCTTTTTGTGTAACGACTACAATAGCGAATACATTATATATATATATATATATATATATATATATATATATATATATATATAAACGCCACTCAAAATTTTAACTCGTAAAATTATTTCTACTTAAGTTCTAACACACAATTAACTGTCACTTTAACTGGCTGAAATCCAGTTTCAACCGCTCTCTAACGATCGGGAATTCCCCTCTTTGGCAATACTACTTAATCTCGCTGCGATTGTGCAACGCTCTTTTTTTAAAATCATGTAACCTTCAAACCAGACGCCTGTTTTCGGCGTGGCTGTTTTTCTTGTCGCCGGTGGCCGCGCTTTGCGTTTATATTTTTAATCATGGCTTGATATCATTTTAAATGGTTTGATATTATTCTAAATTCTAACCTAATCAACTGAAACTTACGGATCAAATAAAGAAACTGTTCATTTTTCGTCAACGACTGCTGTCTGCTTTGGAAACACAAATTTATATCTAACAGAAACCATTGATATTATATATATATATATTCTAGTTTTTGGTACAATAATAAAAGCGTCTTTTTAAATATTTTTTATTTACAAATAAAAGGTGGTCAAAAATTCCGTAAACATTTGGAAATATGTATTACCATGTATTACAATTCGAAAAATGCAGTTTAATTATTTTAAATACAGTAATACATATTATATTATGAGTGCATATTACTCAAATTACAAGTTACAGTTCCAAGTGTCATTGAACCGTACGGTTCTGATAAGGCCCAAAATCACTCTATCCCAGGGGCTTCAAATTTGATAAGACGGCCCTGGCAGAACACTCCTCCTGGGTTTATATTGAATGGCCCTATTTTTCACAAAAAATGGCAGGCTTACAGCAAAACTTTAGAACATCTCAAATCCTTAAATTATTATCGAGGGATCTGCTGTTTTGAAAGTACAGTGAAACTTCGATTAACCGTCACTCGTTTAACCGTTAGTTTCCGTTATCCGTCATCGTCTACAAAAGTTAGGTCCACAAAGACTAAGAAAGAGATAAAAGATTATTTAAAAGCAACGTATGTTTATAGTATTACAATGCATTCCTGTACATTATTGTACTTATATTGAAGATCGTTTTATAAAATTAAATACAGTATGTATGTATTATTTACTTTTAAAGGATTTTATTTAATTTTCATCTCAGACAGTAAAACCATGTTACTGTGCATATGTATTAAGAGATTTCTGTTATCCATCTATTCGGTTATCCGTCACGCTCCTGGTCCGGACGGCGACAGTTAATCTAAATTTTACAGTATTTCAAATTTCTAGAAGACATGAAGGCGTGTGGTGGCTGCCCTCCAGCGTACCACCTAAATTTGCAACCCCGAAATGGATTTCTTCGTTTACTAAAAGTAGAAACTAAAAGAAAACTACTTATTTATACAAACTTCTGAGTGCTTCAGCAGCTCCATAACCCACACAAGTAGCCAAAACAGTAGAAACATTTTAGTTCCGGTTAAAGTAAAGTTTATGGTGCACAGCCCTTTCTCTCCGCTTTAGCTCGCCAATTCCTTGCCGCCAAGCAGGATACGGATTGGCGACGTCAGAACATTTATTTTGGTTGCGCAGGAATGTTCCTATTCGTGTCTTCTTCGAGCAGGAATCGTTATATTTTTATTTTGCGCTTCAGCATTGCGATTTTATTGGTCAGGTATGTGCTATCTACGATTTCATTGGTCGATTTCTTCGAATTTGAATAAAACTTCGTTTGGAATTGAAATTCTCGTTTTTGGAATTTTTTTTTAAAAACATAGATTCCTGACATTCAATGAAAAAGCGAAGCTACTATTTTCCCGCTTTGCTGAAAGCGAAGCCACTGATGTTTGTTTGTTTTTTATTGTTTGTTTAAAAAATTTGCCCGGAAATCATTTGAGATGCCGCAAGTATTGCGTGCACAACGCAACAATAAAATGCTCACTGCGCTTCCAAAACAAATGTTCTCACATCGCCAAGCCATCTTACTCTTGGCGACAAAAAGTTGGCGATCTAAGTGGGAAGGAACGGTTGTGCACCGAAAACTTTACTTTGACCTTAGTTCCAATGCAACAAGTTGAAATAGCTGATTCTATAACTTAAACTCTATACTTGATTCCGAAGGTAAATTGCTGTGTAGAGTACAGGTTGTGGTATTTTAATCTCTCGTGAAATATTTTAACCACACTGTATTCATTCGAAGTAATTTTTTCCCAACTCCAAATGTGATACTCATAGGAAAAAGAAATCGATAATCAAGGTAAATTCAAAACAATTGTCTCAAAATGACAGGCGGCATGCAGGTCAATATTAGAGTATGGAACAAAAATTTAATAAAAATTTGTATCTTAAGTAATATTTTAAAAATTTCTAACTAAACATAATTATTAACCCCTTGCCATACGATTTTATTTAACCTCTTAATTAGATGCCACCACCCATATGGGATATTTTTTATTATTTCAATCTATTTAAGATGGTATAGGGTACTTGAGACATTTAAACCTGTCCAGGTGATTTTTGTATTTAAAATTAATTGTTACGTTGACTTAAATACGGATTTAAATAGCAAAAATGCTGTATTTCAATGCACGTGTCTGAGACGTCATTGTATGTTAAGGAGTTAATTATACTTAGTTGAAACTGTAGCTCAAGTTCAGCTTAATTGTGGTTTGTGTATACTTTTATTTAACTTGACTTATTTCATGTTTATAAAAATGAAATTTTGTAATTTGGTTTTTCACTCGCTTCCTGGTGTGCTAAAGTTTTGAAATTTTGTACACTTATGTATTCTCTTCGACAGTACATTATTTTATTATTTTCAGAGCTTAATTATCAATAAATCGATTCATTTCATTAAATTTTGATTCCATACGAGTGGCGCCACCTGGTAGTGAATTTTAGAAAAAATTGATTTCAAGACTCTGTAATATTTATAATAATGAATTAATATAAATTAAAGACTAAAAAACTGAATACATTTAAAATAAAAAATCTACTTTTTTGTACACTAATAAAAATGTTTCTAAACATTGTTTTTAGTAAGGAAGTAATTGTTTGTAGGTACTGTACCTACGGATAAAGCGTTATTGTAGGTACTGTAAAATTCAATATTCCTTCTACAGGACTCCTTTTTTAAGGGGACCTATTTTCTTCCCTTTTCTGCAGGATTGTTCTTTTTAAACTTGAAATTATGAAATTGAATGTTATTTTGCGAGATAGGTACGTACCTGCAAATAAGGAATTATTTATAGGTACAGTACCTACATAAAACGTTTTATCCGCATTGTTACAAATGCGTCGTGTTTTTCTGCTTCTATGATTTCCCTTTCACATTCGCCCTATGAAAAGCTTAATACGTGTTCATAGTGTTCATGTTCAGCCTAATACATGTTACTAAAATGCCTTTTTAATTTCTCTTGTTATCAATCAATTATTCAGATAAAGATAAACTGTTTTTCACACCTCCTTTGGAGCAACTTTTTAGTCTGGACTTCCAGCCTTAACTACTGTTCGTTTCAGAAACCCGCGCCTATCATTTTTAGAGATTTTACTCAGCAGATGGGTGATATGCAGTGAGTAACAAGAGCTCTTTCCCGGAATTCTTTGTTAGGCCTGTTTTTCTTTAGTTTATTCCTTTCATGGACTGATATCCATCTTCTTTTTGAATCACGCTAATTTTTTTAATTCGGAAACTGTGCACTGTTTCTGTATATTGCTTAATAAAACATAAACATCTTCTCTTCCATCTTTCATCGTACTTCTATTTTGGCGAGATCTAAAGCCGACTGCCGCATGCGTAAGGCCCGGTGCACACTAGCCGATTCGTGTCGTTGAAGCTGTAAAAATAACAATAGTAACCCCTATTCCCCCTGTGGAGACACACGGGAGGAATGGGGGTTACTATTGTTATTTTTATAGCTTCAATAACACGAATTGGCTAGTGTGTGCCTGGTCTAAGAGGGCGGAGATTTTCCGTGGCTGAAAACAAACAGTAAGTACGACGTGAAAAAATTGTGTAAATCTATACAGGAGTGGCATTAGAGTCAGCCCGCCTTGGGGCAAGGGAGCACGACAATGGAGGGGCTTAATGACGACTCTCTCAAATTTTCGCCATATGTTTATTTATCTATTAGTTGAATAACTCGTTGCGTGAACGGGGTACAAAAATTTGCCCCGACGGGAAACATTGCATCCCCGATAGGGGGGACTGGCGCTCCCGGACACCCCACTGGCGCCACCCCTGAATCTATATAAATAAATATAAGGAATACAAGAAAAAAATTCTTACCTTATTAATGAGAATTAATTAAAAACATGAGTTGTCCAATTACAATCTCTTTACTGAAAAAAAGTAAATATTTTTATTAATCAGAGATTACACTATGTGACTTTAATAAAAAAAAATGAAAAATTGTAGCGATGCAAATATGGATCCTTGATCCTTGTAGGATTAGCATTAAATGGAAATGTTTTATTCTAGCATGTGGTGCATTCATTTGTCTGTTCCCTGAATAACTGAGGCCAACTGTACTTGTTTGAACGAAATAAAAATTCGTCTTCTCAGTATGGCGTTTGAATAATTGAAAACCCGCGCCCATTTTCTGATGTCGTAGACTGGAGTATGGAATGAAGGAATATAAGGTTTCGAATAAGCAGTCGACCAGTTTGATGACCAATAAAATAATCGTAAAACCTTTATGGAAACAAAAAATTTATCCTTTTTTTTTCCATAGAACTTTTCAAAAATACCGCGGTCTGCGAGACTACATTCCGAACTTCATCGGACTGCAAGTCACAACTGCAAAGAAAAAGAAAAAAAAATTATTTGCTATCAATACTGAAAAAGGGGGAAGAAATATTAAGATGAAATGCCCCAGCGTCATAAATGTTCTGAACGGAATTTTCGGGCTTTTTCACTTTTTATCCTCCTTTCATGAGAGGAATATTTCGCAGGTCAAGGACGAATAGAGGATGCCGGGATCGTGTGACGTCAAGGCGCATTTCCGCTCTTCTCATTGGCCTGCGCGACCTGCGGCCAAACGACGAAAACAAACTTTATGAGAGCTTTGGAATTCGGCGGCCTGTCAATCATTTCATTCGCCTTCACGTTTAACTCGGCATACCATAGCTAGATGTTCTTTTTTCTTTATTTGATTATTTTTATTTCATTTTCTTATTACTTTATTACTATTAGTTCGCTTTATGTGGGACGGAATTTCAACTTGAATTATCAAACGACCGTCCAGATTTCTTTTAAGAGTTCAATAAACTCTCCTTGTGAAGAATTGTATTCTGTTCACTTCTTTGACCGAATGATTTTTTACGGCCCTTTTTACATTGGTTTCATTCGTGCTTTGGCGTTTTGTTCTTTTTTTTTTACTTTTGCGTTGTTATTAGTAGGAAAGTATTAGAAACAGTGGCGGCTTCTCAATTCAGAAAGAGATCCAAAAGGTATTTTTAAGTGCTTTTTAACCTTCACTAAGAAGAAATTTTTAGATTCACAAGGGAAGGGAACGACTTGGGAAATTCAGTTCGGGATGAGAGTTGATATATTAATAATATACGTTTAGGGTGTTCATCCATTAAAATAATAAAACGCAATAGCCAGACAATTCGGAGAAAATAGCCCTCAAACTTTTCGGCACAGCTGCTACAGTTGATAAGAGGCGAATTGGCATAGATCGAGGGAGCACTCATTTTCTAACCTTTCAATTAGGGTTCGACATAAGCGCCTGTTTTATTTATTTTTTAACCTAGGACTACATTCTCTTCATTTGGTCTCCGAAAATAATTTGATTCACACGCCAAAAAGCCACAAAAAAACGTTGTTATGGGAGATCCTCTATATCTCAGAATAACTACATGTTAAAAACATAACTAATTCTTATTTTAGAGACAAAAGTAAGAAGAAACAAAAAAATTTAAAATCGGAAAAAGTCACGCGAGTAAAGTAGTCCTATCCTTTAACATCAGCGCTGTTTGAAAGGACATCTGCATTTTTTTTTTTTTCGTTTTAAAATGTATTTTTTAAATTAATAAAATCAAATTTAAAATATATTTTATTAAATATTAATCATTTTTTATGCATTAAATAAATTTTTTAGTATGATACTCGAATTATATTTATAATTTTAAAACAGTTAAATAATTATAAAAACAAATTTAATAATGTTAAATAATAACTATAATTACTATTATATTAAAGGCCAATATTTTTTTTAAATTATTCTGATGAAGCAGTTACAAAATGTCGTTCAACTGTCGGAACCGGTTTTGTCCAAAATTTGAAGTTTATTTCCCAACAGATCTCCTGAATACCAAACACCATTTTTAATTTACCAAAATATAAAAATATTTTTTTGTTCCAATGTTGTTAAGGAATTATCAATCTGTTCTTGCATGTAATTAAAATTAATAAATATAGAAAATTTCAAAAATTTTCTAAATAAAATAATGTACATGAAATTTATTCATAGAGAGTAACCATAGTTATTATTTATCATCATAAAGGTCCTATTTAAAATTATCATTTTTTTCTTTTAAAAATTAATAATTTAAAATTAAATTAACAATTTATAAGTAATTAATTTAAAATATTAATCATTTTTCTGCTTAAAATAACCGTTTATTCATATGATACTTGAATTGTAGTTATATTTTAATTTTGAATTTTTAATTTGAGAATTAAATAAATATAATTATTATAAATTTTCTCTTCCCTTCAAAACCGGTTCTAAATAAGAACAAAAATTCTAATTACTTTAATCAGAAATTGTCTTAATTTTATGGCATTTAATGAGAATAGTAATAATAGTTATTATTTGACACCATTAAATTTTTTTAATAATTATTTATCGATTTAAAATTAAAACTATAATCTCTAAAATGGATGACTAAAACCTATAACTCGATCAGTTCTGGTTGTTTTTGTTTAAATGTTAGTGTAGTAAATATTTTACTGAATATGACTAATGAGACCTTAGCAATTTAGTAAAAAATTTGAATCGTAATTTTTTTCAAAAGTTCATTTATTGCTCTCAAACAACATAAAATGTAATTCTCTACATCGTTTAGAGCATTTTTCCAATAGGAAGTATATTCTTATCTCTTATGATTAGAAATTAGCTATCGGACTCAATTAACACTTAAAGGCCCGATTTTTAAAAATAATTTTAAATGTTTTTTTGACTTTCAGTTCTTGAATAAGTTAAATATTACTTTAAAAAATCCTATTTTGCTTTAAGTATAGTTTGATAAAATTCTGTAATATCAAACCCAGATGATTTTAAGAACTAATAATATATGGCAAGGAATTTCCTAAAATTATAGAATAAAAATATGGTACTCTCAAGCGACAAACAAGCTAAAAGATGCAGCCTCAAGTGAAAATCATCAATTTAATTTTTATTCTTTATCAGTACTCAGGTTGCTCTATATGTTGTTAACTGATTTAATAGCATTTTAAGCGGCATTCTATTGTCATCAACAGGCATTAGAGCTTTAGTCTTTCCTAAAGAATTTTAGGAGCCAAAATTATTGTATGTTGCTTAAAGGCAACATCGGTCTTAAGTATTGAATTGACACCCTGTATAACACTGATAAGAAGTTTTGAAATTATTTCCGAGATGCTGCAACACAGCTGCAATAGACCAGTGACATTAACGCCTCAATATATCTGAAATAAGCAGGTTTATTTGTTCATTTTATTGCTGAAGACGGTGCCTCAATCACCGCCAGGTTAAAGGCAATGCATAACAAAGTAAATCAACGAGATACGAAATCTGAAATGGGTTGTGTGCAGCCACACTTACGTCAAAACAGACAAAAAAAAAGCATTTTCTCTTGGAAGATATTACCAGTGGTGAAGTATATTCTAACCCACAATTAATAAGGAAAACAAAATAAAAGATTCGTTTCAGTAAATTCCGGACCCACTTGATTGTTGCAGTTACTTTTTTTCTGCGTCACTTAGTTCCATCATAAAAAAATTATCCATCGAATGGCCTGTTGGATGCACAAAAGCTGAAGCGGACTGAATTTATGTCCGTTACAGGGCCATAAATTTCTCCAACAAAGAGACGCTTCTTCTTGTCGGTAGTCAGCGTTGAGGTTGCAGTCTGCAGGAAGATCCATCAAATCAGGGAAGAGAGGAAAAAAGGAACAAAAGAATGTCGAGGTTCTTCCTGTTCCTTGCCTTCTAAACGAACTGATAGAAAATAATTTAAAATATAGGAATGAAGATCGAATTTAACATTGGTATCGTCACTTCTATATGAATTTGTAATTTATGTTATTATTCTGGAAACCAGTCCTACGGAATTGGTTTCAGAGCCATATGATGTTGTAGATGAAACAAGTATGTCAAATTCAAAAGTCAACACGGGTATATACAATAGCCTTTAAGTTCCCTGTGAACCAGGAAAACTTCAATTTTGTATAGACGTATCAGAGGGTGTTCGCGCATTTTTTTGAACGATATTTATGGTATTTTAGAACTATTTTACATACTTTTTGGGTTTGAAATGTTATTTGATAGCCTGTCTTCGTAACTTTCTTTCTACATCACAACTTCCATGACACATATTGATTTTGTGGTATCGGAGAGGTATTTTGTCCCATTCTAACAGCTTTCCAAAGTCCAGAAAAGGTTGTAGGTTGCTTTGGATAATAAGTTTTATGAATCCAAAATCTCAAAAAATCATTGGAGTGTACAGAACTATTTACCAGGAATATCTAGTAGAGTTATAGTCTTCATCAATTCTTGTTCTATTTTTTCCAGGAAATTAACAGTGGATTGTGATGTGCATCTCGTTTGTTTTGTTTTAGTGCAGTTCTAGTGATTGATGGCATTGTGGTAAAAAGATGTTATTTTCATAGTAGAAGATTGTAGATAAAATATGCTCTGATAGAATTTGAGTTGATCTTAACATTCTTGTCCACTCTCTTTACTTTTATTTTGTCATTATACGAAAAATCAGCAACAATCATTATTTCCTTAGGAAAACTTTCTTAGATCCATTGAACCATGTTTTAGATTTTTTCTCCTCTTTGATGATAATAAATTGATTATTTTTCTTGCAGTCGTTTAAATAGAATCAAGCTTCATCTATGGTTACAACATTTTTTCAATTTGTGTCCAGATAAATGCTTTTATAAAGAATTCTGTGGATCATTCTGGTTTGCGTTCAGCGATATGACGTGGAGAAAGACGATGAAAATTGTATTTTTTGGCGCCATTTTCAATTCAAATCAGTATAATTATTTTCATACAATTTATACTGAGACATAATGATTTTACAACAAATCTTGACTTGAAGGATTTTCTTTAACAATTAAAGATACTACCTTTGTAATATTCAAAGAATTGCGTTTTATCCTTGATACGTATTTGGAAAATTTTTTCTTACTTGAAACATAAACATGGACGATTTTGTCCTTTCTTAATACTTTAACTGTTGTGGCTTTAGATATCAAAAACCATGGCATTCACAGCGTCTTTAAATAATTGAATAAGATTAACTCCCTTTGGAAAGAGTAAAACGTAGCCTATCATCCATGCTTTAAAAGTGCCATTTGTATGTAAACAAAAATTTAGGTAGCAGGTGATAATTTAGCTTCAAAAATGTAATTGTTGTGAAAATAATTTTTTTTCAGACAAACGGAATTTTCCCTACAAAGAAATCGTTCTAAAATGTGCAAAAACCCTCCGTATTTATTTCAAAAGACTACATTATAAAATAACAGTAGTGCAGTGGAACCTCGTTAATGCCCATAATTTCGTTCCAGCGAAGCATTTATTTCGTATAAATTAATGCAAAATACGGTAATGCGTTAAATTCCGAAAAACTACTCAAAAATTATATATGACGTTTATTTAAAGAAAATTATATATAGCATTGTTAAAGTGAATCTATTTTCTTCTATCAGAATGATTTTGCAGCAAAAATCAAAATAATTAGTTTATTATTTATGAAACATATCTAATTCTTTTCTATAAATGTTTCTAGAAACATTTGTTTTCTGACACTCAAAATTTGGTGAAAATGCAACGCAGCATTATCATAAATATTAAAGCTCGTATAGCCACTGCTTTATTAGGGTGATGCTTCTAATGCACGATGCAACAGTTTCCCATGCCTTTACCCATTCTCTTTGCGTCAGAAGTGATTTGTTTAGCTGTTATCGCCTCCTTCTCTGACAAACTCTCCAACCAACTTGTTGCTGTGATATACAATGCAATGCAGAGGTCTTCGGTGGTCACTCTTGGCTGTGCTTTTCAAGCTCATCGATATAATTATTCACCTGCAATCCCAGATCTTAGTCAAAAGCACAATCTGCGAACGGAACTTCCCGCTCTCGTCTCTTGCTTCGAAACGCCGTTCTCTAAGCCGAGTCATTTTAACAATTTACGTCGGACCCTTTTAACGAACCTCTATTTTGCGAATTTCTAATGCAACTTTTCATTGGAACCAGTTTTCAATTTCTTCGTAAAATAACCTCCAAATAGCGAAGTGCATTCTCTTTACGAACTTTTTCTTGGATCCGATATTTTTCCTCCCTATTTCAAAATATTCTAACATTTCAAACTTATTCTTTCTTTTAACACATTTGTAGTTGTATCAATGCCTTGAACTGGTTTTACCAGTCAGCTGACTCACAGAGCTAAAATCGCTGTCATTCTTTGCATTTCATCCCAGGAGTGCAACCTTTATCCACCCTTCCCCATTGTCCACTTACTGAAAACTTTTCATCCCCTTTCACCCTCAATGGAGCTGTCCCTTGTCCTATGACAACTAGTCTCCTGTTTTCTATATTGTTGATCAGACTCGTGCTGAGTAATTTGGTTCCTGTAGCTGGAAAATACGCGAAAGTGTAGAGCTTCAAAAGAAGAAATTTAATTCTTCAGAGGTGGACAAAGTCGTGAAGAAAAATATTTTGCTTTAAAGTTTGGTATTCCTCCAAAGCTTATCAACCATTATAAAAAAAATCGTGATAGATATGAAATAACGATTAATCGAATTCTTGTTCAAAGTTTAAAAACATGTGTCTCTGAAGATGAGGTATTTTGTGGTTTAAAGTCAAAAGGGAATCTCTATTTAACGAATTTCATATAACGAACTTTTTCGGGATTTAGCGACTGTTTAAATAGAGGTCCGACTTTTATTTTACGTCGCGAATTATAATGAAGGTGCTCGTTAGCGAGGTTTCATGATTATTCTCTCCCTTCGACTTTTGCATCAACGATATGGAGAAGTTTTGTGTTTTCTTTGTATATTGAAGAAAATGGAGAACTCTCTTTGACCAGTTGGATCCAAACTTTGAAATAGATTTTGCAGCCGTGTAAATTCATAAGTTCACAGTGTCACATATCAAATTTCATTTATGCAGCTTGTCATTTTTTGGGTTATCGTGTTCACATACACAAATAGACGCCCTAAAAAATGTCAGTAATTGTGATATTACTGGAAAAACTATTTCTTTACTAGAAAATCATCCGACATGGTATGACGTTGCAAATTGCCTCTTCATTCGAGATTTCCGTCAAATTTGACGTATTTAAATAGATATATATGCGAGAGAAATGTTAAGGCATTGATGAAAACAACTAAAATAAGCACTGTTTTATGACAAGAAATATATTTTTTATTTACAAATATCTTTATTCAAAAACCTCTTGGTAAACAACATTCCAGACTGTGGTTTTCTTTTTTTAACAATTTTTATAATTCAATAATGAATTCTCAGCTTGTCAAACGTAAGTAAAGTTAAAATTTCAAAGGAATTTTTTCAAATTTAAATAAACAAAGCACTTCTGCATATCAAACGTTTCCAAAAATATTATCAAATTATATCATCGCGAATTGCATAAATAATCAGATGCACGTTGCATCCAAACTATATCACGCCATGATGACCACTAGACGTGATTGACTACTTTCATTAAAAAAAAACGAATAATTTGAAATATAGAGTTAATATAAGTTAAAAATTTCTCGGAACTATTAGAACATAGCGAGAAAAAAATTTGATATCAATCGATAGCAAATTTTATTTCACTATTTAGAGTTATAAATTTGAAATTAGAACGACAATTACTCTTTAAATTTAAAATATTTAGGTGTTCTCTAACAATGAAATAATGCTTGTTTACGTCTCGCAGTGCTATGACGCGATTTAGTGATTGTTGGTGACGCTCAGGCATTACCGAGAGACAGATCTGCCTATATATCTAGTAATCTATAGTCCAAGTAGTTGGCCAGCTGAGTTAAAAGGACGAAAAATTAGCACGAGTGAAGAGAAACCAGTGCATATGTACAATAATTGCTGCCCAAAACTTCTTCCAAACATTGAAATAATTTTAAACTGTCTATCTAAGTTGATGAAATAATGAATTTAATTTTATATTCGCATTTCTAGTGCAAAAGCCTCCTGCCTTGTAAATGTTAACCTAAGTAGGATTCTCGATTACACTGAATTGGTGAATCTCGTTTTGATCTTCATCGTAAATGAGTTAGATAGATTCTACATTTTGCAGGAGTATCCTCAAATGACTTTACATAAATTAGAATCATGTAAAAATTTGTGAAAATAAGAGAAAATATAATAGAGTAAATTAACCCCTTAGAGTCGCATTTTTTTTGCTTATCTGAAATAAGAATGAAATATCCTGTTTTGGAAAGGGACTGTCGTTTTCATTCATCTAAGAAGGCATAAAATAATTGAGATGCTTATGGATTCTACGTAATTTTTGTGTCAAATTATAAAGCTATTAATGATTAAATTTTAGTTTATAAGCCTAAAAATGCGATAACTCGATGCACGGTTAAACTAACATCATTTGGTTGCTGTGCGTGCATATTAAAAGGTGTGCATGCTACGAAATAAAAACAGAGGTAAAAATTCTGCCTTGGAATTAATGTTCAAAGAAAGCGATATTTTCATCATAATTTTAATAATGACAAAAACACGCGAGTGAGTTTGATGAAATAATAAAATAGTATTTAACTACAACAATAGAAAGCATTGTTACAAATTGTGTTTAAAATGAATTTTGAAATGTTTATTAAAACTAAGGAAAAACCGTACTGCAATAAACTGATATCATGAAAAAAGTAGTTATTTGCTGTTTAAGATGGAATAAAAATAATTTTCGAGTGATGATTATTTGAGAAGTTATTGGGGAAAAACTCAGCAAAAACACCGAAGTTTAGTTTAATTTTTTTTATTCAACTAAATATCTTAAGAATCAATTAATTTTGAAAGTTGAAAATAACATAGTTGATCTAAAAACGGACTCCAGAATGGTATGTGCAAATTTCATGTATCTACTGTTCACCTTTAAGAGGAGTTCTTGTGATAGACAGGCAGACACATGTACTTTCTGCTTTACATTAGAGATTTTATGCACATTTGCTGTCGGTTGATGAATAATCTAGGAAATTCCAAGTTAATTTTCATTTCTATTTTGAAATTTGAACATTATTTCATTTTTGCTTAGTCACTTTTTTTTATTTCTTCATCGTCTGGGTGATAATTCTAGCATAAAGAACAGCGCTTTACATATTGCATAGCAGTCTGCAACTTAAATCCACATCTCCGTGATTCTGATAATTAATATATAAATAAAAGTCTAGCTCTAATACAATATTATGCGGTATTATTATTATTATTATTTTCTTCAATTTGGTGTCATTCTAATATTCGGTTAACTGTTCTCGAGTTTTTGACGGTTTTAGGCATTGTTTTGTTTTATTTTGCATTTTTATCTCGTTCACTGTAAAGTTTTGTTAGATCTCTTGTGTGCTTCTGTGCTTTTGTGTAGTTTTTGTAATGCTTATTGTCTCTCGATTTTTGTTTGTAACTATTTGGTTTAAAATGCTATTGATTTTAATTTGGTTGCCGTTATTTTTTGTATGTGTTTTACGTTTTTAATGTTAAGCCTTTTGTGTTTTTGTTCTTTGGGTTTTTGCGTTTTGTGTTTTTGCTCTTAATCTTTTTGTGTTTTTAATGTTAAGTTTTTTCGTTTTTGCTCTTTGCATTTTTGCTCTTTGCGTTTTGTGTTTTTTTTGTGTTTGCTCTTTGCGTGTCGTGTTTTTGCTCTTTATCTTTTTATGCTTTGTGTTTTTGCTCTTTATCCTTTTTTTGAGTTCATTGTTGTAAACGATGATTTTTAAATTGTTCTCTTCATCCCTTGGGGTAAATTATTTGTGAATTCTTCTTTAATGTAGATCGTTTCATTTGTTTTATATTTCCCCTCCGGCCTGTGGAAGGTCTTACACCCTCTTGGGTAGGCTGGGAGGGTTGTAAATAAATAAATAAATACAATATTATACTAGATTTATTAGAAAATGTGAAGGAAGTTCCTGGTTAACGAAATTCTAGTCTGACCTTTAATTGAAAGCTCTCTTCTAGATTAGAATTTCCGCTCCATAAATGTATAACAATATGTCAACTTTCTTTGTTCTTTCATGGCCGCGGTGGGCTTATGGCAGAACATCGGCTTCAAAGACTGAAGAATCACAGGTTCGATACCGGATTCCACGGGAGATCCACCTTACCTGCGAACTCAACTCAAGCTTAATCAGTTTAGGGTCAAAGTCCACCCAGTGGTGTGGTATGGAAGATTGGAGAGGTATATGCCAACTCGTGTGTCATCTTATTATTATTCAAAACTACGAAGACTGTCCAAAAATAGCCTTCGTGTTGCTTCAAAACGGGATGATTTGGTCTCTCATCTCCTGTTTCTGTTTAGTTCGCAAATATCTTCGTCGGGTTTGTTTTAACCATTTTCTCGTCATTTCAAGTCTTCGCTGAAAAATCATTGAACCCATGAAATCCTTTTACAGAAGAGAATATGAATTACTTTTATAGTTAAACAGTTCGAAAACCAAAATGGTCTGTCTCTCCCCCGCAGGTTTCGGGATGACGACCCCAAAGACGCTGGCAGGACGGATCGTAGTCGTCTTCTACGGATTCTTCGGCTGCTCGGGGGCCATCCTGTTCTTCAACCTGTTCCTGGAGCGGATCATCACTTTCCTCGCCTACATTCTGAGGATGCTGCACGAGAGAGAGCTCAGAAAGAAGGGATTCTTCGAAGGACGCCGGGACTCCCAGCAGTCCTTCGACTACAACTTAGACGAGTGGAAGCCCTCGGTAAGACTTTGGGGTCTCAAAACGAAATCATGAAAAAATCAGAATAGCTAAAAAATAGTATAGGGTAGTTCGGAAATTTCCTGCCATTTTCCGGCAGCTTGCGGTAATCACTGTAGGGGCGCTGAATTGCTGCTATTAACCTTTGAAATTACATATTTTCTGAAAGGTGGTACATTCGCCAATATATGTGTCTATTCATCATCAACACTGGTTTAATTGTCTTTGTTTGGTGTCAGTATTATGTATTAAGGAGAACGAAAAAGTGCATGTTCGGCATTTCGGCGCTGAACAAGCAACAACACCTATCTCAATTTTTTGAAATTTCAGACAGGAATAAAACTGAATTTTTCGCAACCAAAATAAAATTCGGAATAATTTAGGAAAAAAAATTAGAAATATTCGTTATTGGTTACGAAAAACTCTCTTTTCTCTGCCTCTTTGAAATTTCACAAAATTGAGATAGGTGGTGTTGCTTGCTAAGCGACGATTTAATGCTTTCTTTCTACCGCAAAGGCAAGGGTGCTTTTCAAACCCCGAAAAGTTTAAAATATTTAAACTTAGGATCAGGCCTGTCTTCGAAAGCAACTTAAAAATGTCCGTGACTTTTTCAAGTTTTGTAAACAGAGAAATGTATATAACTAAATATAACATGTTTGGAAATCCTGTAAGGAGTAGGTGGTGAGGTCGACTCCCTTGTGTAGTTTTCAATTCGAAATTTTATTCTCAATTTTTTTCCTCAATTCGAAACAAAGCGGCATCATGGCAAGCACACGTCTCAAACCGGATATTTTCTAAGGCCTAAAACCTTCGTAAGCGAGAGGTTATCATCATTTCGAAGTTTTGAATAGATAAAGATTAAGCTGACTCACTCTGAAAACTGTCAGCCGAGGCGATATTTTGTACAACTATTTCCTCAAATATGTCATGTGTTTTGCTAAATCATGTTATTTAAAAATTTCCTTATAACCGAGGTAGGTTCAAATGTATTAGTTCGACATATTCAAAATGTCGATAGAAAAATATATAAATACAATTCTATATATATAATCAAAATGCACAAAAGACGTAGATCTCACATTTTCTTCACGAAGATGAGAAAATTAGGGAGAAATAATTATTGAGGTACAAAAACTGGAAATAAGCCGCTCAACAGTAGTCGATCTAAAATCAATTTATTCAAAATTAAATAAAATCCAGGTTCCTTCTAGTACTTCTTGTAATCATGTGTTTGGCATCAGATTTCACAAAAATATTACAAAATATCACTTAAATGGACAATTTTTTAGTTTATAAATAAGAAAATCCTTCCTTGATAATCAAGTACTGGAAACTACTTTAATTGTGTACAGAAATAAACATAACATGAAATGCAATCAAAGCATACTGTCAGAGACATCTCAAAATAAAACTCAAAATCTCTAATCTATCTCAACTCGAGTCATGATCACGTCCATCATTTCATCCAAAAAAGCAAAACCTTGAAATTCGTATTACGAATCCACGCTAACGATGCATTTTTATCTCTTTAATGATAACAAGGAAACTTCTTGTAACCGAACGAACCATTTTACTGTTTCAAAAACAGTCCATCGTTCTCTCAGTCGCTGTGTTCTTGTTTTGCACAGGTTTACTGGGTGATGCTGTACCTGTTTCTGGCCACCATCATCATCGCCACGAGTGCCTCCTTCCTCTACAGCCCCATGGAAGGGTGGACCTTCCTGGACTGCCTATATTTCTGCTTCGTCACCTTCTCGACCATCGGCTTCGGGGACCTGGTCACCTCCCAGGAGCCGCACTACCCGCACATGGAGCTCTACCGGGTGGCCAATTTCGCCTTCATCGTGTGCGGATCGTGTTGCATCTACAGCCTATTTAACGTCACTTCCATCGTCATCAAGCAGTTCCTCAACTGGCTCATGAAGACGCTGGACTTCTCGTGTAGCTGCACGTCCAGGAAACCCCCGAGTAGACCGCAGCTGCTCGCCAGAGGACGCCGGAACGCCATTACCCCATATCACCTGAGGAACCAGGTGAGGACAGACTGCACTTCGCACAACCATAACACCGCAATTTTGGCGTACTGAAATGTGAATAAAATTCGGAACCAGCGGGAGTGGTGTCCCCTAAACTTTCTCGTATACTTACCAAATAGGCGCCATTTCCCCTCCCCCCACTCACGAATACAAATTGCGAACCTTATCTGACCCAGAATGCCACTACTATCCAAAAGTTTCTTTTAGCGCGCGCGGAAGTCGAAAGGAGGGTATATTAGTAGTAGCACGATTTCGAAGGTCACGAGTAGCGCCAACACGCCATTTGGCCTTGTTACGTAAAGAACATCTAATATGCAATTTGAACGCCTTTTTTAACCGATTGAAATGAAAACTGGGAACAGATCTACCATTAGAGTTAGAAGATCGCATCCCAAATTTCATTTATCTAAGTATTAGTTGTATTTAGGAGTTATGGCATTCAGAAATATGCGGTTATACAGACAGACAGTCAACCCTTTGACGGATTTGGCCCAAAATTTTATACGTGCCTACATTCCTGGTGATAAAACAGTGTACCAAATTTTATCCATATAGCTATTCAAGTTTTTGAGTTATAGTGGTCACATGAAAGCGGACAGACAGACAGAGTTCCCGTGGTCGGATTTTGTCCAAAATTTGATACAAACTGTAGTGTATTTCAGGATGAATTAACAGACTTTTTATAAAAAAAACACTTTTATTTTAATATAAATTTTCACCATAATACCGTTCATTCGTTGGACTATCAACATCAGTCGTTACATTTTGGTCTCTCTCTCTCTAACAACTCATTTTAAATCTTATAATATCTAACATCTTTTTCGTGCGTTGCTAGGCAACGCTCGTAAGACAAATATTGTATTGGCACACTACATTTTAAAGAGAAAACTTTAGAAATAACAAAATATTTTGTAACGAATATCACAACCTCTCCCCCCTCCAAAAAAACTTTAATTGAAAATCTTTTTAATTAAAGTTGATTAAAATTTCTCTTTGTGGCAATTACTCATATTTCTTCAAGACAATTTAAAAGAGAATAATATTTGTCTTTTAACAAAACATTTTCATATGCATAATATAAGTAAAATAGTAAAACATCAAATATACAACAAATAAGAAAAAAAACGTATAAACAAAGTACATGAATTTCAAAACAGATAAGAAAAAGTCGCTAATCAGGCCAAGGTGTGCGACTTAATGCATCGACATTTTTATGATTTTTTTCACTTCGATGAACTACTGTGTAGTTATAAGGCTGTAATGCCAGTGCCCATCTCATAAGTCGTGGATTTAGACTCACATTGTTTTTAAGCCAAACTAAGGGGTTATGGTTCGTCATGATGAGGAATTTTGTATGCCCGTCTAGATAACATTGCAACTTCTTTACAGCAAATATTATGGCAGCGCATTCTCTTTCTGTAGTAGAATACTTTTTTTCAGTTTCTGAAACTTCTCCTTTAGATGATACACATGCTATTTTGCAACCATGAGAAAATCCTGAGTCAACACCAATGACCACTTTTCCTCTCAGTGGTTTAATATAAGATTGCAGATTGATTTGACTGAGTGAGGTCTTCTGTTCTAGCAATTGCAATGTTAAAGGCTCTAAGCCCAATTGCTTTGAGCGTTCTGCCAAAGTTCTCTTACCACCAGGTTCGAAAGGCGCATACAATAATTCAACTCCATCCATTCTTTTGGCACACAAAAATGAGGCAGCTATAGTTTCATCAAATTTTTCATGCTTTATAGTCTTCAGAACAGTTTCAACTTTCTTGTGAACTTGCTTTACTTCCTAATAGGATGCTTGTAATTCTCTAAGTTTCTTTGCCTGCATACTACCAATCATTTTTTTTTTCTGATATATAACAATGAAGGGTATTGTACAATCTTGGTCAAAAAGCTTCATTACATTCTGAGCGCATTCTACAGGAACATTACAAGACTCTGCAACCACTTCCCTTTCACGCCATGGTTGACAGAATTTCTTTGCCTTTTCGACAGCTTCCGTAACAATTTTTTTAAGTTCTGCATCACCTTTTGTTCTCTGTGGCATCAATTCATCGTCCTCAGTATGACCTAAATTTGAATATGGAATAACATCATCTGTTGCAACTGAAACTTGTCCATCAGTCGTGGTAGCATTTACCTCACTGTCACTTTCTATTTTAACTAATTGTTTTCGTTTCCTTTTCTGAGGAAGGTCCGTGATTTCTAAAAATGATTCATGTGATGCAGGATTTTCACAAGCAATTTGTTTTCGCGCTAATCTATCTTTAATTTTAACGATGTCTAAATGTCCGAAAGTACTATCATGGTATAATGACTTGATTTGATCTCTATATTTTCCTGGTACAACAATTAGTTCTCTTTCGATCTAATTTTTGTCAATTTTCTTTTCCATCAACATTCCGTTTTCTTTTATTTTGAAATCATTTGGTTTGCTAGAATTCTCAGTTTTTGCTTCGTTAAGCAATGGAGCTAAATCTCTGCTTTGATGTTGAGATTCAATAAATTCTTTAGAATCAACTTCAACTAATTTCTTAATTTCCTTATACCCTTCATCAGCTTGTGGCAAAATCTCTTCGTCAATTTCAAAATGAGTCATTTCTTCTGGTTGCTCCATTTCGGCTTCTTTGTTTTGATCCTCTTCAGTAGATCTTTTTGTTTGAGATCGTGTCATAACAGCATTTATCTTCTCTAATTTAAGGAATGGTTTATCTTTAAATAAATTAGCAGTTTTGTTACCCAGTACATATCTGCCAGGATCATTTGTAACAACAGCTGCCTTTGTTTTTATATGACCAAGTTCACATTTTATTTCAACCTCCGCTAAAGGTAGGCACACCAAATGGTCATTTAACAAATATTTTACCCAAACATGTTCTCCAGTCATTTTTGCATAATCTACAAATTTTTGAGAAATAACATCCACTGTTGCTCCAGTGTCTCTAAGAATAGGCATTTCAAACCCATTAACTAGACCTCTAATAGTGTAGGTCTCTAGCAAGTCATCATTTGAAGATACACAATTTATTTTTTCATTTGATTTTAAGCGAGGGCATTGCGGTTTAAAATATGAATATGATCCACACTCGAAACAACGTGGTCGATATCTTTCGTCAAAAGAATGATCTTGATTCTTATTTGGAAATCGATCTCTCTGTCGAGTGTCTTCTCTTTGACGGTGATCTTTTTGGTGTCGATAATCATTCCATTTATCAGAAAGCTTTAAATGAGACGGATGCTCTATTTTTTTCGAAAAGTTTTCATAACGAGGTTTAATTTGCCCTTTGTTTCTCACATCTTCAAAATCTTCAATTTTCTTAACCATCTCAGTGGGTGAAATGATGGTGGTTCACTCATCCATAAAATGCTCTTTAAACTCCATAGAAGTCCGCTTCTTAATTTGATCAACCAACACGAGATCTTTTAGCTGTTCAAAGGTTTTTACATTTAACCCATTCAACCACCCTTCTAAGTAGTTCTTTAATTCATAATAAAAATCATACCAAGTACTTTCAGAAGCCTTTTGGTGTTTATTAAATAGTTGTCGGAATTTTTCAGCACTCAATTTAAATCTTTGTAGCAGTAAAGCTTTTACATACTCATACTTCTTCGCGTCCTCCTCTGGTTCTAGCAATAAGTTGAACAATATCAGGAGGTAGCAATGAAATAAGTTGAGCCACTTGATTTTCAGCAGGTACATTCATAATCTTAGCTTGCCTCTCAAATAACACCAAAAATAAGCTTACGTCATCTTCTTTAGGATTAAAACGTGGCATTACATCGTGCATTCTAATTTTAGCAGGTTGATCAGGTATATGCCTAGATTCAACGGGCTGTGCGCTTGCAGCTCTGACTTCCAATTCAAGTTTCTGTAATTCAAAAGCTCTGGCTCGCTCTTCTCTTTCACGTTCTATTTCTCTATCCCGCTCTTG
This sequence comes from Araneus ventricosus, assembly GCA_013235015.1. NCBI lineage: Eukaryota > Metazoa > Arthropoda > Arachnida > Araneae > Araneidae > Araneus > Araneus ventricosus. The sequence goes on from BGPR01000014.1 coordinate 2,718,792, forward strand.
TTTTCACGTTCTATTTCTCTATCCCGCTCTTGTTTTTCACGTTCTATTTCTCTATCCCGCTCTTGTTTTTCACGTTCTATTTCTCTATCCCACTCTTGTTTTTCACGTTCTCTTTCTCTCTCCCTCTCTTGCTTTTCACTTTCTTCTCTTTTTTCCCTCTCTTCCTTAATGGAACCAAGTAACTCTCGCTTAAATTCCTCATCATAACTGGGACTTTCAGTAATCAATCTATGCAATTGTTTAACCTTAAATTCTTTTTTCACAGTTAAACCTAATTCTTCTGCCAATATCACTAAATCCTCTTTCTTACCCCTAGCTAAGTATGCCATGCCGAATAACTTACCTTCAAAGGCCTGTTAATGATAATTCAATTTAACAAAACGTAATTATTTCAAACAGTACAGCTATAATAAACTTACTCTTTGTTTTCTCGTAAGCTTCTTCAATAAACAAATCACAAAGTCACTTATATGCAAATGATAACTTAAATAACTCAAAATAACTTAAATGTAAGTCATATATCAAATATTAATAAAATACAAACAGAAATAACTCAAAAAAATCATATAATGCACTTTTCAAAATTGAAGAAAATCAATAATTCAACCGTTGTCAATTTTTCTGCCAACTTAAAAATTCACTTTAATCAATCTTTGCCAGTTTGGCGATATATTTAAATTACACCCTTCAGTTTGACGCTATATCTATATATCAGCACACCTGGTTGGCGAGCACTACAATTAAACCATTGCCAGTTTGGCAATACAATAGAATTATACACGTCAGTTTGACGCTACAATCATATATCAACACACCTAGTTGGATATAAATTTTCACCATAATACCGTTCATTCGTTGGACTATCAACATCAGTCGTTACATTTTGGTCTCTCTCTCTAACAACTCATTTTAAATCTTATAATATCTAACATCTTTTTCGTGCGTTGCTAGGCAACGCTCGTAAGACAAATATTGTATTGCCACACTACATTTTAAAGAGAAAACTTTAGAAATAACAAAATATTTTGTAACGAATATCACAAAACCTACAAATTATGTGTAAAGGTCACATACCAAATTTCACCCCTGTATCTCTGATAGTTTTCGAGTTATCGTGTTCACAGACAGACAGACATAATTCCAAAATTGTGTTTTTCGGTCTCAGGTAAGTCTAAAACGTGGAGATTCGTCAAAATCTCGAGTTCAAATTTGTTGACGAATACAATATTTTCTCTTTGTATACTTCATACACGAGAAAGTAACTAGTTGGCCTCCCCGAAACTTTCTTGCATGCGACCAGTAATGCGGGGTGGGTAAACACTCAGTGGGTAGGTAAATAGTTTTAGGATATTTCCCAAGGCCTGGGTATTTTGAGAAAAAATTATGAATGGTGATTTACAATGAAACATATAAAATCTATCAATTCCCCGAAACTTAATATTTTGCAAAAAAAATAATTGCGTATATTCGCAATTTTTATGCTCGCTGGAGATACCGCAACTTTATTTAACGTTTTTGAGTACGAAATCTTACTATATGTAGATATCACACAAAATTTCACCATACCTCTGGTTAATCACAGGTGTCCTTCTGGAGAATGACGGAATGAAGTTTCGTCTTAGGGGGTTGCCATAACTTCCGAAAAGCCGTTTGCATCTCGCTACAATTTCCTTCGTAGCCCGCCAAGGTCAAAAGCCAACCATACTAACTTGAGTAAAATAAGAGAAACGCTCGCCAACACACAGTCGCAATGTGCATTTTGAACCAAATATGTAATTTGAACACATTTTTTATAACGGATTGAAACGAAAATTGGACACAAATCTACAAATAAGGTTGGAAGGCCACATACCAAATTTCAGATATCTAAGTCATTATTTTAAAGAGTTATTGTGTTCACAAGTTTGCGATTATACAGACCAACCGACATTCAACCCTTTGACAGATTTCGCCTAAACTTTTATACAGACATACATTCATGATGATAAAACTCTGTACCAAATTTTATCTATCTAGCTATTCAAGTTTTGGAGTTATAGTGTCCATATGAACGTGGACAGACAGACAGACAGACTTCCCGAGGACGGATTTTGTCCAAAATTTGATACAAACCTACAAATTATGTGTAAAGATCACATACCAAATTTCATCGCCGTAGTTCTAATAGTTTTCGAGTTATCGTGTTCACAGACAGACAGACATAATACCAAAATTGTGTTTTTCGGACTCACGGTAGGCTAAAACGTGGAGATTCGTCAAAATCTCGAGTTCGAACTTTTTGACGATTACAATACTTTCTCTTTGTATACTTCGTATACGAGAAAGTAAAAAAGAACGCAGTTATGCATTCGGGAACCAGCCACCGTTTTTTGGGTTTCCTGAACTCTATTACAAACTGTATATAAATGTGTGTAGATAGCAGATTAAAATTGAACCAGCTCGAATCTGTTTCTCTACAGAGTATAATACAATAATAAATTTTAGAAAATACAGCAATTAGATTTTTTTAATGTTTAGCGAATATAGATATATCTCAAAATGTGTAATTTGGAGATGGCTACCGACTGCCTAGTTGCCTCCAGTTATAGTTAGATGAATTTTTTTATTAATGTCGAAGTCAGAGAAACAAATATCAGTTTCTGTAATATTTTTGGAAAGAAACGTTAGGATGCTATAAGTAATTCGGTGTTGACATTCGGTATGCTTTAGTAACTGACATTCATGTCAATAGTAAACGGCTTGTACACCAAATGAGCAAAAGAGCAGAAAGAATGTTGCCTTTCAGTACTTTGATAGTAGTTTTTAGACATTTTACTGTTCACTTCACAGGAGTATTCTCAAACGAATTCTACAGAATCCATACCTTCCATTCGTCAGAGATTTGTGCACTCTACCTTAGGAACTTTTGTTGCACAACATAATTATAAAGAGAGCCTTCTCGTTATTCAATAATAAAGAAGAAAACAAAAGAATATGAAGCTGATTTGGGCAGTTTTATTTTAATAAGACTCAGAGCCTGCTAAAACTGAAAAATAATAAAATGTCAAGCAATATTATTTTTAAAACAATAAGCGAAATTTTGTAAAATTCACATCTTGAAAATTCTTTTGCAGAGCGTCACTAATCATATGGAAGCATTCCCGCTTTATTTTTTTCCTTCTGATATTTTTGTAATATAACTAATTGAATAATAAATTCGATTATCCGGTATCCTTTTATTTAAATTCTCATTCATTAATAACATCAATTCAACGAATTTCCAACTAGAAAAAATCGTAGATATTGAATTTTTTTCAAGAAAACACAGGATTCCATTGGCATAACGAGGGTAAGATGCCCTAGGGCATAATATGATTTTTTTCGCCCATCCCTCAACATGTTCAGCTTTAAAAAGTGGCATAAACGCTCTAAAGTTTCATATCCACAGCGCCTATTTACCATACTTATTCCCTGACCATGTATTCATGTCTGAACTTGCAAAAAGTTTCTTTTTCTAAGCATCTTTTTTAAATTTCATAATTAAGTTCCGTTTAGTGCAAATTTAGTTAATCGTACTTTGGACTATATTTATCGGCCACAGATGTTGTTAAAAGTACCCACCCCCCGCGCCTTCCTGCGGGTTTCTGGATATAGTTAAACTGTGCCTTATGTATTCCTGATATACCGATTTTTTTTTGTAAATTAATTAGATCTCTGATGCTATTTTCCGAAATTTGAAATGAAATATTTTTTTAAAAAATAACACAAACAATCTGGGTAAACTGGGAGTAATCTTCCATCTTAGATCACTCCCAGTTTCAAAAGTGTCAATCACGGATAGGCTGGATTTCTTTTGATTACATAAATAAAAAACTGCGTTATTACAGGAGTGATTATGGTCTGGATGTAGCCAGAATTTTGAATTTTTTTAGACTCATTATCTTTCTCAAATTTTGTTTTAGAACAAAAATATCGTTAAGTTATTGCCTAAATTTAAAATCTATCTATAATACAAAATGCAAGCGAAAGAACAACTTCGTTTCTTGCTGTAGCAAAAAAAGCCGACAATACACAGATTTATCTAACCCAAAAGGCTAGATAAACTTAGCAATTATTTTTAAACATATTAAGAAGCCAAAAAGGGAAGTAACTTTGTTAAATTATGAAGTGAAACAGTAATTAATTTTTAATAAGTATTGCAAAATATTACATTTCTTTTTTTACTTCGCTAAAGAAATTACAGGGGAGGCTCGTGCATAGGGTCTGCGGTACTGCAGCACCCTCCACTTTTTCCATTGTGTAAATTTATTTTATTTCGAATTTAATATTTAAATTTATCAACAACCAATTTTACATTAAACGATTTCGATCTTCAAATAAACCACTAGGAAAAACTGAGGCAGAAGACGAAGTTCCCTATCTCAATTTTTCACTACCCGAAGATGATGCGCGAAGGAGAAAGTAACTTAAAGTAAAGGAGAACTGAGGATCGTTCCAGCACCGAATTCCGCCTACACGCACGCGTAGTTACATAGCAACTTCCCCTACTACGTTTTTAAGCTGAAGGGGAACTGTCGTATTCGGCAGCACCAGTTGAGCTAGAAACAGAGTTTCAAACATTTTACCACAGCGGAAATTCTTTTCGCGAGCTAAAACTTTGAAAATAAGTGAGAAAATGAAGGAAAATTAATGATAATAAAAAATTTAATCGAAAAGGTTTTTTTGTAGCAATTAAATTTGAATGAAACTTCTTGCAATCCAAAGGATTTTTTCGATAATTTTTAGTCATAAATGCTGATGAAATACATATGAGAAATTTTCCGCGATACAAGTGTTTTCAAAATTTCAGTTTAACAAATTTCGAGTCAAATTTTGAGTTTTAATTTGTTTATTAAAATTAATTTGTTAAAATACTTATCTATTAGAAGAGAAAAAATGTTATAAGTTTATTCATTAAATATAAAACTACTCAAAGTTAATGGAAAAAAACACAAAATGTAAGTGGTACAAATATGAATCATGAGCAGTGAAGGATTAAAAGTTACAGTACCCACAAGATTACATAACATGAGCCGCCACTGAAAAATTATTTAAAACTATGGGAGTATGCAGGTATGACTGTGTTATCACATTCAGATTCTGAAATAGTTCGAATTATTTCGGAGCTTTATTCCCGGAGCGGTTTTCGGATTTTTTAAGCGGAGTCATATCCGCCCCTGCTTACTTACTGTTCACATACAAAATATTAACACAATTTGCTTCAAAACATTCTAAATAGAATGAGAATATGGAGAAGGTATATTTAAGACATTGAAAAGAAAAAACGTGGCGAGCACCTTCGTAATAACCTAAGAGTTACGAAAAACGAGGGACAAAAGCATTTTTCCAAAGCAGGCTGAATTTTTATTTGCTTGCTGCCTGCCACGCTATCACGAAATCTCGTAACTTGAACCTTCAGCCATGAAAAGGGACAAGTGAATTAAAACTGCGGCAGTAAAAATGATACAGATGCATAAATCCCTTCATTTTCAGAAAAATATAACCCAGGTACAATGTCTGGAGTTTGTTTTCCACACGATCTGATCTCAGCGCTTAGTACGCAATGAATTTTATTTGTTTTCATCTATTGTCTGACTTTTTATTCCTTTCCATTCGTGTTCTGTTCTGTGAAGTAGTTATTTTTTGGCATTGCGTATTTTGTCTCTGTTGTTCTCTTTGTGTTACTTTTCTTTCAGAAGTCATTTTTGATCTGGAGATGAGAAAAGTATTTCTACCATGTGTTCTAGAAGAATAAGAAATCGAGTAGAGATTTTTCTTATTTTAATCAAATATTTATTATGTTTCTTCCTCTTTTTTAATATTTTGTTTTCCATATGTCATCATATTTTCTTTCTTTATTTTTTCAGAGAGAGTTTACGGTTTCACAAATCCAACAGGAATTTTTTTCAGGGAGTGTTCTAAATTTAATTTCTTTGCAAGTTAATTTAAAACAGAATAATGTAGATTAGTTGGATTAATAACGAAACATCGGGCAATTAGAGACTGCTGAATTTATCCTTGAAAATAATAGAAAGCATAACAAACTAAGTTTTCACCATTTGAAAAAAACAGTTCATATATTCAATAGGAAAAAGTTCGGTTGTCAGTATTTATTACTGAATATGTTCTATATTTTTAAAACTGAAAACTCTCAACATTAGCATCTTTAAATAGTGGACTTGACTGAAATTGATTTGGTGATTAAAAAGTCAAATCAGTCTATGTGCTCAGAAACTTTCTGACAAATAAATCTTTGCCTTACAATAAAACACGACACAAAATTTCAATGATGTATAAAGAAGTATATTTAATACAATTTTGCAATACTTGTGATCAATAATGCATAATACGCATTTCTCTTTCAGGCTCGTAATATGGGCAAGGGCGCTGACACCAGCGATAATGATTCTACCTACGATAGCGATGGTGAACGCCGGAATTCTGGAGAAATGATTTCCATGGCTGACTTGCTGCGAGCGAACAAAGTATCGTTGGCTGTGATGCAAAAAGAGCTCCACGAATCCGCCCAAAGGGGTCAAGCAATCATTCTGCCATCCAGGCTGGCCGCACAAGAAAACAGCTTCAAGCCAGGAGCAGTTGGGCCTCTTGCTATCGTCTCCAAAAAACTAGGAGATGACGATACATAACGGAATCTGCCAACTTTAACTCTCTAACTAACAATGGTTGGGTCAGCAATTAACCTGGATTATTTTAGTTAGCATGCTTAGTATTCCAAGAATCGAAAGTTGTGCGCTGATTGCAGACCAAGAAGGCCAAGTTCCTGTTTGCTTTTTCGCAACAAATAATACAGTTCTTGTTTCTTACAACATGAAGTTGAACCAGATGTCTCTGAAGTCTCACGTTTCTGTAAACTCTGTCAATGAATTCCTAACTTTCAACGAATCGGTGGAATCATGTTGGGAAAAAATATGGCAATAAAGGATTATCAGTTATCTCAAGACTTTAGCAATTAATGGCCTCAAATTGCTTCTAATATGACTGGCTACTTGTAACTTTTCTTAGAATGATTATGTGTGGTGAACTAGTGCTCGGTTTTCTGAAAATACGAACTTATGTGATTGAAATTTGAACTTATCATAAAGATATTGTGTAGATAAACATAGTCTATATTAGTGTCAGGTGTTCATTTTAAATCTCTTGCTAAATTTCTTCGTTCACATAGATTGTGATTTTTAGAATATTTTCAAATGACCTTTTCTTTCGGTATTTCCTTAATTTATGGAAAGTAGAACTGAAAGTAGAAAACATTTCGAATCAGTCTAGTACCCAGAAGTTGAGGTGGCATTAGTTGTGCACCTGTTGAACTTATTTCACATCGATTCAAAATAGATATAGCCATTGAAATGTGGTGATGCTTACATTCTAAGTCGCTATTGTTTATTTCTATACACAGAACCAAAACTGAAGTTATACTGATGTTATCACTTCAGTCCACTTACTGTTTCAATCTGTCAATAATTTTAAGTGTTGTTGAAGTTCCTTTGAGGTTAAAATAAGACTGTACAGAAATGAATATGTAAAATAAGAAAGAATTTTCTTCCTTTTTACAGAGAAATTTTGAAAGTGCCAGAATTGGGCTTGACAAATCTTTCGCAAAAAGCCCAAAAGTTAATATTTACTATACTTTAGAATAGATCATAGGCATCTTTGATACAAAGCATTCCAGATAAGTAGAGCTCAAAATATGAGCAAGTAATAAAAAATAAGCATTCCATCTCGCTAAGAACAATTTTAAATAAACAGTTAGTTATAAGAGTTTATTAAAGCGAAATATTTTCAGCAAAGCTAGAAATGCGCTTCAGCAAGGTGGTTTAGATATTTAGATGCTTATATTTTTAAGTGATATAAATGTTTGTACGCAGCTAACGAAAATGATGGTTTTGTTACATATTTTTAAAGAGTTTGCTATTTACATAACAAATGTTTGTCGCTAGGTATTTTGAAAATAATCTGTCGTTATTTTATGTTGTACTCAAAACATATGTGCAATAATATTTCATAAATATAATGTCAGTGTCTTGATTATTACTTAGAGAAATAAACAGATATGGGATTAAATTACTTACTTTTAAATTTTCATTCCTTGCAAATTGTTCATAGAACGATGTACCTTATATTCTTCACTCATTCATCATAAGAATTAAAATTTTTCGCTTCATTTTCTCCAGTTGAAACTTTTGTTCTATCAATCCTGTTTGTTAATCATTTTCTCCTATAAAATTTCAAGTGTTGTTTTTGTTTCATACTTCTCTCATAAAACATTATTAAATTTTTTTAACTATCGCAATTTGGGTAATATTCTTTTGTAATAAAAAAATGTTTATTGAAAGAACCGTTTAAAAATTAGGATGTCAACAAGTAAAAATGTTAGTTCAAATTTTTGAATTTTGGGACCATTTGTTATATTTTCTATTACTGCTTGTCTTAGAAGAAGATATAATGATAAGATAGAAATTAATCTTAAAATATTCATTAAGTGTTCTGATTTTTTTTTAAAAATAAATATTTCTTATAATATTTCATGAAATTATACTGTGTGTGCTTGTATCTTCTAAATTCTATAAAGATCACTTTTTGTTTCAGTAAAAAAATATGCTTTTAAATTCAGTTAATGTAAAATTTAGGATTTCATGAATTGGTTCTTTACCAAATTATTTTAAAATACGATTCTCTTTTCAAAGAAAGAATTACTAAATATATTTTCAACCTGTTAATATGAGTCAGAAAATTAAGATGTAAATTATTATAATCACTTTGAAATATTATTTGATTTTGAGTACTCTTTGATTTTACAATAAATTAATTGAATTATAATGAGCTCTTTTCAAATGGAATCACTAACATTTAAAATAAGTTTTCAAATTCAAATAAACAAAATCTGTTAAACAAATTTTTGTCAACACTATGTAATTAACAGGCATCATTAATTTTTTCGTTCCTTATTTTATATAAAAATGCAAAAGTAATTTTTTAAACAATCTTTACATTTTTTTTCTATCGGATTATTTTTATTTATGTTCAAACATAAATTCATTCCTAAGTTAATAAAACATAGAAAAGACTAGATTATTAAAAACTGAATTGAATCAGCTGTAAAAGAAAAAGAGATACAGAATTTTTTAATTTCTTCGAATCATTTGCAGTTTATCACAAATATCGTTTGCAATTTCTTAATTACATGTTTTATATGATAATTCAAAATTAATAATTTTGATGCATTTTGTGTGTTTTGGGGACATTAATACTCTTTTTATGTATTCTTCCGTCCGTTAGTGAAGTTCTAATACATTAGATATCATTGAGACGGAACTTTAAAATGCAGCTGATAAACGTTCAACATTCCATTTTTATAAAAGCATCGAGTGGTCTTAGATAAGCCTACGTTAGCACGAAACACTGGGGCCAAACTTCCTACTCTATTAAACATCAAATTTAATACCATAGGTAAATGTATGCAAAACACAATAATAATGTATAAAATATTGAATCCGTTATTTAGTAACTTTCAAACGAAGCAATAATATTGTATTTAGCAACAGTTCCCTTCTTATTCATAATACTACACCATAATGCAACCAACAAAACTTATAAGAATGCTAAAACACTGAAGAAATTTTAACGTTGGAAATAATTGTGCTTTCTAATAATAACTATTGACATCCATCAGATTTTTTAAGCAATTTACATATTATTAGAACTGACACTTAAATTTCATGAAATATAAGCTGTCATGTCTTTCCAGATGTTTCAGTGGAAGAAAAGCCGTTAGAATGGCAAAATTATCAGACAATTTAAATTTCTTTCACAAAATTACCATTATTGAGAAAAATAAAAAAACATATTTATCTGATGGAACAACTTTTACCTGCTATTGGAAAGAAATAGGCATTCACCTATTAAATGGCATTGCTTGTTGGAAAAAAATTCCACGTTTTTAAGTCAAGATGTTTATAAACTTTATGAAAGGAAGCTTTTATTATTTAAATTTTTACTTTGGTGTTATAAACAATTTTTTTCTATTACTTTAAACTAATTGCCTTTATTCGAAATTTGTACCGTCTTCGTATCATCATTCATCATTAAACATCAAGCTTTTAAATTTTTACTCATTTAACAATAATGTATTGCTTTCTTTGCCTTAATTAATATTCTGGAGATTCATTGTCATAGAAAAGTATCGAAAGTCTGTCAGTTTTAAAATTTTCAAATGCTTAATTAGTTAAAGCATCGATACCATTTTAATTGTGATTTCTGTATAACTATAACAAAAAAGCCTTCTTTTTTATTATGATTCTTTAGAAAGCGATTTTTATTTTCTTTTGATATAATTCTTTTTGTAAGGGGAGTGTTAATGCTTATTCACAATAAGTGCATTAAATAAACATCATAATTAAGTAAAAAATACTTGACTCCCTAATTAATAATAAAAATCATTCCCTATTCAATGTTGACTCTAATAGTAATGTTAAGAGGAACATATTCGGGAGAAAACTGTGGGTATGACAATATTAATTATTTTTTTATTTACTCGATTAGATATTAAATTAATTTTTAAAAGTAATCTAAGATAATTGTGGTTACTTTTACTAATGATTATAGAATTAAAAACATCTCAAAATTTAATAAAAGAACAGAAGGATTTTAGCTTAAACCCTTTTAATTCCCCATCCTTTTTTCCAAATATGACAATTTTCGCTTTTCTAAAATATTAAAACTTTATCTTAAAAGAATTTTGAGTGAATATTTGAAAATTAAAAGTTTTAAAAACTCTCATGAATAGTTTTGACAATTCTACGTTTTATGAGAATTAATCTAATTATCTTCATGGTGTTATCCTAAATCGTGATTTCGTGCTACTAGCTGTTGTTACGAATGTTTTTAATAATCCCAAATGATAATAAATACACCGAATTTATAGAATAAAATTTTGAACTAAGAATAGTTTTCATGAACTATTTATAATATAATGAACTTGCAGATTTGAGAGCAAAACAGTAATTTCAAAGATCGAACTACCGTTTCATCCAAACACAACCAGCAAGGCTTATCATGCTTATTTTGTCAAATCAGAGCAAAAAAATTAGCTTAGCACTAACTCAAACCACTAACTAATAATCTAACTGCCGTTAATACAAAATATGGAAAAAGAAGATAAAAATAATATTTTAATTATCTGCTCCTTAATTATTTTTGCTTAGTAATTAATGTCAGAAAATTTTATATCAAAGTCAACAAGCATTAATGCATTTCCGATAATTTTTGAAAAATCGGAATAAAAGTTTAAAAAGGAAACCTATTAATAAAATCTTAAGAGTAAAAGACGAAACTGATGATATACACGATACAATGAAGTTGGAATAAAGATTAAACAGATTTTATCGTTACAATTAGAAAAATCCTTATTAGCTTAAATAGATACATCGAAATAGTTTTCATTTTTATAATAAAATATTGAACGAAATAAAAAATATAGAAACATTTTATCAACATAATTTATTTACATGTCGATGCTTTTTTTCCCGAAACGATGTATTCTTATAAAGTGAGCCTCGACCAAACGCCAATTGGCTAGTACTTCGGGACAAGCTTTAAAACTGGGACATATGATAACCCAATCAAAAGCAAATCGGCCGAGAAGATGGCTAGCATTGTGTAAGTATTACTATTTAATTACGCGATAATAAAACAATTAAATTGCATTGAGAAATCAAATGCACTGGATCGTTTACCAAACAGCTAAGTTGTTTTTATTAGTGTTTCAAAGACCAGTAATTTATTAGGGATTCATAAACGGTATAAAACAGTATAATAAAAACAGTATAAAATAGTAATAAAATACAGTATAGTTATTTCCAACATTAAAATTACTTTTTTGGTTAAATCCCAAAATGTTTGGAATGTTATCAGAAGCAAAATAATTTTTCCATCACAGTGGTGTCTGAATTTCATACAGCTATATTGTTGTTAGGTTAGCAAACTTTTTAACGAATTAAGTTAGTAAAAATCAAAAGAAATGTGTTGCTTCTGCGTGAAAATGCTTTAAGTTAAACGCTTAAGCTTTATGTTTAATATATAAAATAAATCAGACTTATTTTGTCTGGATATGTATCATATTTTTATCTTCATCTCATGTGTGTAATGCGCTAGTGATAGCGTGGACTTTTGTTAACATTTTGATGGTGCTACTGTAGAGCATAAATGCTTGCTTTGGAATGAAAAATAATAAAGATTAATAAATTCGAATTATGTATCTTTGTCTATTTTGATCGTTTGTATTTTTTTTCGTTATCTTACTTTTAAATAAAATTCGAATAAATTAAACATTGCTATCGATAGTTGAAATCAATAATCAAGAGCAATGAACCCAAATTCGCAATGAACTATTGCATTTACAGTACACTGGTGTCCAAAAATAACGCACCGTTTTGAAGATGCTACAAAATTGGAGTTAATATGGGTACTATGGTTTGCTATCAGTTGCTGAGAATTGTGGGGCATATTATTATTGTGGGGCACAAGAAAGGGATGAAGGAGAAAATGGAATTTGACACATCCTGTTTCAAAGAAAACTGATAACGAGATGTAAATTTCATCAATGGTTATGTTTGTTGTGCATAATATTTACATGGATTTTCGTGAACACAGCACAAATATTCGGGAATATACAAAGGTTTTCTTTAAAAATCCCAAATTTTCAGCCTGTTTTTTGCTTATAACATGCAGAGTTTTCCACCAAATTGTACGAAACTTACAAAATACTTGACAATATATCAAAGAAGCATTGTATTAAAATTTGAATCACAAAATTTGAATATTACAGAAATGAGAGTATTTGTAGTAAATAATTTTTTACTGCACATGTGCGACACGTAGCTTAATTTGTCCATCATAACTTCAGAGCCAGATATATAACACAACTTATATAAAAAAAAATCCAGTTTAATTTCGTTAGTATTTAGAAAGAAATCGCAATGCAACTTGTGAATTTCGGTACACTCTCAAAGAAGCTAAATGGTGAGAGTTCTTGTACAAACTGATGTTTTGAAAACTTTAATCTTCAAACAGTAATATTGAATTTTATGAAAGTTTAATATCCTGAATACTCATGTATACTTATAAGTTAAATAAAAACTTTAAATTAAAGTTCGACGATTACTATTGGAAGGTTCAAGTTTTAAAAATATCAGTTTGTGCAAGAACCCTCATCACTTGGCTTCTCTTAGAGTGTACCAAAATTCACCAAGTTGCATTGCCGATTTCTTTCTAAATACTAACGATATTAAACTGAAATTTTTATATAAGTTGCTCTATATATCTGGCTCAGAAGTTATGAAGCACAAATTAGCAACGTGTCGCACATGCGCAGTAAAAAATTATTTACTACAAATGCTCAGATTTCCTATAATATTCAATTTTTTAAATTCAAGTTTTAATACAATGCTTGTTTTACATTTTGTCAAGTATTCTGTAAGTTTCCTACAATTTGGTGGAAAACTCTGCATGTTATAAGCAAAAAACATGCGGAAAATTTGGGATTTTTTAAAGAAAACCTTTATATCTTCCCGAATATTTGTGCTGTGTTCACGAAAATCCGTGTAAATATTATGCACAACAAACATAACCATTGATGAAAGTTACATCTCGTTATCAGTTTTCTTTGAAATGGGGTGGGTCAAACTCCCTTTTGGCCTTCATCCCTTTCTGTTGGCGCCTAATTGCCCTCGTGACCGAATCTTCGCTGTAAAATGTGAGTTCCGACGATAGTATGTCCCACAAATCTCAGCAACTGATTGCGAACCATCGTATTCATATTAACTCCAATTTTGTAGCATCTTCAAAATCGTGCATTATTTTTGGACACCAGTGTAAAATGGCTGTTGGGACCGTAATCACTAGCATAATCGAAAATTCGGTTAATAGGAACTAAATTTTAAATCATGACTTCATGAAGGTGTTCTGTTATTTTATTTTCTTCTTTTTTGAAATTTTAAAAATAAGTCTTCAAGTATTAACACATATTAGCCGATGTATTGTACGGGCAATTCTGCGTTTGAATTACGAGAAAAGAAGAAAATACACATGGCACATTAGAAAAGTCATTAAAAGATCCATCTCTGATAAGAAAGATTAAAAAGATCCATTCCAAAATAGACCTCGTTTTGCTTTAAAACTGGACGCTAATATAACTAAACTAAAACAGGATTATAAATGAAATTGACTGAAAAGCAGATTGTCGCCATAACACTATCGTAAAGCTTAAAAGAGGCAGGATGCCCTTTTCTAATTTTTATAATGAGGATTATTGAGGATGAGGATTTATTTGATTATTTTGAATAATTTTAATAATATATTCTACGAGGTTAATTATCGTTAGCAAGGTAAGTAATGGGGAATTTCAGCATTTTTTAAAAACACGTGAAAGCCATCCGTATTTGTAGAAAAAATCATTCTAATTTCAAATATGCAATTGTAATTTTACATAAAAATTTATTTATTTAAATATTGAGAGCTAAAGATGCACTGAAATAGCAGGAATCATGATGCAATCCGAAACGCACTCTCATTGGCCGAGTAAATTTTGACGTCAAAGTTGCTTTCCTTCGCATACTTCTATTTCGCTACTTCTGAGCCCTGCTTTGAATCAAGGCGTTCGTACTAGCTAACATTTTAAAAGTGAAGTTTTTGGCTTTTCTACTAATCAGCGTTCAATTTCACAATGGATATTGGTTTTGTACAAGGTAAATCGGATAATTTGCCACGGATTGATTCTACAATGATGGCAATGTATTTCAAGAAAAATTCTGATTTTATGATGGCTGAGATGCGAGTAATAAAAGCACAACGGTAAAATTTCTCCTTTTTTTGTCTTATAATCCTCCTCGATGAAACAACATAAAACAAAAAAATAAAATAAAATGCAGAACTTAGCTAAAAAAACACCCTGTCATAACTCGAAATCCAAACAGTATCCCATGGTGTGTATACTAATTTGTAGACAGACAAAGTGCTTAAAAAATAAAAAAAACATGAAAACAGAACCGATGAAACAAAATTAATTCTAGCTTAACTTCTTTTTAATGTTAACCGAATTCGGCATAACTAAAGGACCACTAGCTGAACAATCTATTGTAATTTTATATTACATAATCTGTTAATTTTTAATTAAGTAAATAAAACGTACACATAAAATTTTGCAGATAGAGAAATCAGTTCATATCATACACCAATGCTTTACATGACAGCTTTTTACAGCCATGGTATATTAATTTAGAGAGGGGTATATTGCTTTGTTCATTTATTAGTTTATAACAATTTTTCTAAGCATTTTCGATGTTCTAAGGCAATTTTATCTAGTAAGTAAAGACATTTCCATAAATTAGACTGTTATATTAACAGTGATAGCAATCTTAAATTTGAGCAGCACTGAAATAAGATTAAAATCCTGAATAAATGATGATGCAGATCATTGTTGCTTGCCATTAAACCAAATCAAATCGGACTACTGTTACTCAAAAAAATCGTGTTGACACTCAACTATAGAGTCAATTCATGCCCACTATGCACAAGAAATGGCAGCATATATTTCATTTCGAAATCTATTTTGCACCTTGCGGGAGAAAAAAGGAGCGCGATGTAACAGCAGGAGTGGTGTTAGAGTTCGCCTGACGAGTGGGGAGGAGTGGTCTACCTGGCCGGGGGCAGGGTCTCCCCGACAGGGGGGACACGACGTACTGTAAAAGGGGAGAGGCGTAATGATGACCCTCTCAAATTTTCGCCAGACCTTTATTTATCCACTAGTTGATTAGCCTGTTGCGTGAACGGGATACAAAAATTTGCCCTGACGAGGGAGCACAGCATCCCCGACAGGGGGCCCTGGCCCTCCGGACGCCTCATTAGCACCACCCCTGCGTAACAGCACTGCATAAGACAACATGCAGTTAAATAACTTGCGCAGTCACATTTGTCATGTGATTGTGATGTCACGTAAATTGACCCCATAAAAAGAATTTTAAACTTTTCATAATTTCGCATGCATCACTGAAAAACGTAAAACAAACAATCTCTTTTTTCTTCTACGGCTCATAGACTTACTTCTTTTTATTCATACTGGATTTCTGTCTCCCTTTGAAATGTCCCTACGAAAATCCCTACGAGGGATTCCAATCAATTTTTAAATGACCTCATTAACTACGGTATCCTAACTGTGGGGACAACGAACTGTATTATAACGACAGTAAATCAGACAGCGCTGACCTAGGAAACATAGGAAAATAGGTGTGATTATTAATGAAACTGACTAAAAGTTTTTTAAAAGTCACAATAGAAAATAAATATACCGAAGAAAAACTGATAGAAATTATTCTGTAATTCGGTTTATTCGTTTTCTTTTTCCAATGTACCAAGCTTTTCCTTTCTTAGACGAAAAAAAAATTATCACTCTGTCAATTCAGCAGTTTTAAGGTAGAAAAACAAGTTAAGCAAATTTATAATACGTAACTGACAGAACAGGACGCCGTCTCTTACCCCCGTCCCTTGACCAGACCGGTCACTGGACGGTTTGATGGGCAAGACACGGGAATTTTATTTAAGAAAACAAAATAAACAAAAAGAAGGAAATATATGCACTATGTTACAGCACAGGCATTTTCACTTTCACACTATTAGTTCGTAATAGTCTTCTTTTTTCTTTAGATGTTGTTATACCTTTCTTTTTCTAAAGGGTATGTAACTGACAGAAGGATAGAACACAGTACAGTTATTCGGTAAACCTTAATTTACCGATTTTTTTCGTAGCAGCTTTTGCATACTAACATTAAAGCAACAGACTTAAATATCAAAATTTTCGAACTCCTCGAAGTTTATTTATGTGATTACTTTTGTGGTTCAAAGTTTCGATTCACTGCAGCTCACAGTTTAATCACAACTGCAAATGAGTTGCCCCGCTCTGCCGTAGCGTTTGCGGCAGTCTGAACGATAATCGTCACGATATCAATATATATAAATAGACATTCGCGGTCAGTCCACGCCAAAAAAAACCGCTCCAAAACCGGTCGTCAATGTGAAGATCTGATGAGAATTGAAGCGATGCGGTCGAAAGTTTGGAATTTCAACTTCATTTGAAATCCATTTGGAGTGTTGGACCATAAAAGCTGAAATGCGACCGTGGGGGGAGGGGAACGAGGTTCTCACAAAAGCGAAAATCACAAAACCACCGTTGGAGTCCCGTTTGAAAGCGGGGGGAGGAGTAAGAGCGGTAGCCATAGAGGATCGGAGTGCCCGTAGGTGATAGATTTGCGTGGTCCGACGCGTGAATAGCCTACGTAAATGGATGGGTTGAACTTTTCAATATTGTGGAGTGCTACTGTCCTACTACCAAGAGAAAAACCCTGAACAAGGTTGCCTCAAGTATACGAGTCGAAGAAAGGAGGGAAACGGATATAAAATCAACCGCAACATTTGGCAAACTATGCACACCTCATTAGGCGATGAATTCTTTTTCGATAAATGTACAAAGCGAAATGAGACTTCCGCCAGTTCTATCTGCGTCAAATAAAATAAAGCCCTTTCTTTCACCTCCGAAATGCAGTGGAATGTCCCGTTTCCATAACGACCGCCACCGGTATATCTGGTGTCTAGGGTTTTTCTCGTAGCGGTAGAACAGTATCATTTGCACGGTGTGAACTGACCGTCAAAGTCTAACTTAAACTGAGAGTGAAGTTCTAATAGCCATGGCCCCTAGGTGCGTCCCGTAATCGGAGTGGAAGTAACTCAACCCCACACCATTATTGTACCCACCAGGAAAGCAAGACCCCGCCTACTTCTCCGGTGGCTTCTTATCCACGCATTCGTGGTGCCTCCAGGTGGGATCAATTCATAGTTTAAGAAAGTCTTCCCTTGAACAATAAAAAGAACTCAGATTTCCAAAAAACAAAATAACACGGAATCTATATATTAATACGTGAAGAAAAAACTTTGTACCCCCTTTTTAAGCACATTGCGCGCACGGAGAAGTGTGAGATTTGGCATAGTTAAAGTTCATATGGAGAAGGAGTGCAGAAAGATAAAATTATGTATAATGTGTGTTACAAATACATCAAATTAAATAAATAAAACATTCATTATTTACGTTCATACACTGCAAAAAATTTGCGGAGTGGATGATTTGTAATTGATTTAATCCCCCCGCAGTGAAATTCACTCCAAAAGGGAGATTAGTTATTAAAAAAAACTCTTATTTATTATTTAAATTTTATATAATTTGAAAAAGATAGGCAAATTAAATGTGTTGCCTTGTCGAAACCTGGCCAGTATAGCAATAAAAAACCCCAAGGAAATGCGAAAAAACGCGTTATTGTTTTTTAAATATGACTTAGCCAAGATATACCTCATTTTTCCTATCGTTCGTATTTTTCAAATAATTCGAAAATTAATGCATAATGACGTATTTGTACACGCTCGCAGCTGACGTAATAGAAAGAAATTCAAAAAAATTATATGAAAGGATTATAGAGGTATACTCTTTGACAAAAGAACCTCAATAATGTTCAAACTTAAAAATTTAATGAATTACGGTCGAATTTCGACCGCTGGTCGACCTCTAGTATTGTTAATAAAACGGAATAAACTGCATTAACAATTTATAGAATATAATGTTCAGCGGGGTTTTTTTTTTTGTTTGTTTTTTTGTAAACTGAAGAATTCTGAATTAGAGGAAACAAAGGATTTTTTTAAAGTCTGTCTCCAACATTTGATTATAAGGAATGGAAGTGACGGCGATTTTGTGCCCAACTCGATTTCTGTGAAGAAGTTCGCACAGAATTACATCTTTACCCCATCAATTTTTTTAACGAAGCTTATTTGAAATCATGTCGAGATTCAAACCTCCTCATCAACCGTAAAGAAACAGGGTTGAGATAATCTCGAACCAGCCAAAATCTCTTGTTTGGTGCCTATTTTAAATTCATACATTAATTCTAAATATGGAAGTTATACTAAAGCATTTCATAATGAAAAATATCGGTGTATTTATGTCAAATTTTGGTTCATGTAGTGAAAGTAGTGATTCCGTTCATTCCATTCGTATCATGATAAACAGAGAAAGGAAAGTTCTTATATTATGTAAAAAAAAATTCGAAAAATAATGAGGACGAATGTGTATGTGATGTTAATTTATTAGGGAAACACAACTATTTTTCTTTTTCGTGAATATAGGTGACTCGTCTAATGGAGTTTCAGAGCTGCAACAATCCCGCTGTAATTATTTCAAAAATTTCTTGCCTCGCCATTTATCGATTTTATGCAATTTAAAATAAAAATCATTTGGTATTTGCATTTCATAACTACAATTGAGTTGTGAAAATCTCAATCTTGATCTAGAGATTGTACTTGGTGTCGTTTTTCTCTGCAGCTCAAAATAGCTCGAATCATGTGCTCAAAATCACTCATTACGTATGGCAGAATGGAGCTTAAACGGAGAAAAAATGCTTTTCTGTTATGGCTACAGAAGCTAACAAAGCATCTGCAATCATATGGAAAATCAACTTTTTTTCAATTCCGTATCTATTATTTTCCACCTATTCTCTCTCTCTCTTAAATTTTTTCTTTGTTTGTTTATTTTTAACTCAGTGCTTTCTTATAGAAATGATGAAAAAGTTGGGCTGGAGGTAGGGATGTAGTGGAGCCGGAAGGCAGTTCCTGCACTGTTTTTTCTCACGAGAAATAAATAAGAAAAAATTGTGAAAACGTCCTTAAAACAGCGCGATTTTTGTCACCCAATTTAGAGCATTTCGGCACTGCTTATTTTGCGATCACACCATTGGGTTTGAGCTTTCTTTTATCGCATCCAGCCAGTACAATCAGATTTGTGAAAAATTTCAGATTTGTCAGCAAGGGATTCTACAAGTGATTATTGCTGGAATCGGATCCGGAGCGGATTTCGATTAACTGACTGAAGAAGATTCAGCATGCCAGTATCAGAAAATGTCCTTCCATCTTCTTATCGTATGATTTCAAAGGAATTTTTAAAAAAATATATTGGTTTAAATGAAGATGGTGACATGAGATGCAAAAACTTGACCAGACAACAAAACCAACGGAAAATAGATATGATTTATATAAAACAAAATTTAATCTTGATACAAATAAATTAGATAAACAATAATGAATATATTGAGAGGGAAAAGGTGAAAAAACACATGTTTCATCCAAGCTAATAGATGTTTATCAAAACGAAATGTTTTTCAATAAGCCAAATTAGAACATTGGACTTGCGAGTGACATTCCGCTGCCTTTGAATTGGAATTATCCTCTGATACTTTAGGAAGTTTAAAAATAATTAATTTTTAGTTTTACTATCTGTTAGATTTCTTATAATAGAATTTAATTACGGTAAGTTGCGTATATTTAGTTTGAAGTAACTTTTTGAACAAATATGACAACCCTTGAAAGTGGAGTGTAGGTAAATAGGAATAAAATATTTGTACCCTTCAAAATAAATCTTTTTCAAAAAAATGTGTGGATTATTAGACTGGTTTAAGTTCACGAACTACAGCTTGAAATTTTATTTGTTTACATGAAGTGAAAAAATTCGCCAAGTAGATTTAAAGGCGTTCTATACTATAATTCTGCTGATGAGCATCCCAAATCTTCCCGGATGACAGTCTAAGCAAAACAACTGGTAAATTATTTACCCAGGATATAGAATTTAAATAGCATCTGAGAGAAGCTTTGATAGAACGTTCACTAAGACGTCGAATTTTGCTTCATGTTGCGTTATTTGACTATTGCAAAATTGTGCTTCAATCTGTAGAAACCATATCCTTGAATCCCAGTGGTATAGAGAGGGTAAGTGGCGCCCAGGTCACTCGTCATCATCAGTGAATGACCCAGATAGCACGTACATTTGCAGCAAGTTTAATTTTTACTTGCTATTATCTTGTCATGGCAAATTTGACGCGTCGATGTTGTAGCGAAACTGCTGCAAAGTAACGAGGCAGAATCGCCACCCTCGCTTGCAAAACAAGTTTGCTGTGAAGATGTCATGACGAATTTCGCACACGATTGCAAAACAAGTTTGTTGCAAAGATGATAGCACACTTAGAGATAATCTTTGTCTCTGTTTTAAAAAACATCCGATTTTTAATAGCATCTCCTAGACCGTCTTTCTTTTTTATTAATTCAATACATCAATGATAATTTGTGAAAAAACTAACTTTTTTATAAAAAAAAAATTTGAAACATTTTCCATCTTTTTACTAAATATAGAACTCACACTTTAAAGAAAACTATATCGCCTTTTTCTTAATGTTGAAATTTTAACGTTTATAAACAAAATTAAACCTAAAAAACAGTCAATGTTTGTTGAAAAATAATAACTTACATTTTGTCCCATTTTAAAAGTAATTACTTTTGAACTCTAATTTCATAATTTATTCTACAAGCAGAACGTAGTTATTAGAGAAAATCGCCCTCTCTTTGACTTCAAATCATATTCTCAACTCAAAATTTAAAAAATTAATGAAATCAAGAAAACAGTTTAAAATAAATCGTATAGATGAAGATGTATTAGCGCAATCTATCTTCTGCTCTCCGAGTCTAGCTGACCGAGTGGTTAGAACGTCAGGTTTAGGAAGCGGTTGGTCGCGGGTTCTAATCCGAAGTTGTGTTCTTACTCTGTTTTTGCTATAGTTTACAATGAGTTTGACGTGACAAGCTTGTGGCAAATTTGACGCGTGGTGACTATCTCGTTTGCGTTAACGTGCTGCAAACTTGTTTCAAGCTTGCACTCTTGTCGTGTCAAATTTGTTGCAAGCTTGCAGATTTGCAGAGCAAAATTACTGCAAACTAAAATTGCTATCTGGGGAACTTGTATTAACGGCGCCCGGGGTATATTTCTTCGCCCCCTCACCACTTCTTACTTTAAAAAGTGACATAAACGAGGCAAAAAATAATATGATTTTCTTTATCCCAGTTATCACCAGAGGCTTAAAAAGTGTAAATGCCACTATGGGTATGGTATTATCATACGCTTATCATATGGCTTTGAAAAGTGACATAAACTCAGTAATGTTTTGATTCCCTGGCGCCCCCTGTAGATGCCCTCTTGCCTCCCGGTCACTACGTCACTGTTGGATCCGGCTTCCAAAAAGATCCGCTCACTCCTGATACTGTATCTATCATTCTTTCTTTAGTTTCTTCTTCAGAGTTTAACCCAGGTAGCACAGAAATATAATACAATGTTTGCGCAATGTTATACAATATTATGAACATCGAGGAACACCGAATACTGTAATAAAGTATTTTATTGTATGTATCAGTATTTCCGAGATACTAAATTTTCACAAATAATATAAAAACAATGTTTATTTATAAAAATCTTCATTTTAACTCAGGATATCACTCGATTGGAGGTTTTATTACAAAAACATCACTGGAACAATTATTCTTTAAGATGCTGAATATTATATCATACTATACAATACAATGCACATGATATTTTGATTTTTACATTGATCAGCATTGATCAGTATTTTAAGGTGAAGTTATTCTCATGTGCGACAGATGGCAGCACAAAAATACAATAGCGTTATATTAAACAGTATTGAATGATATATCTGAAAAAGTATTTTTAAAAAATGTTCATTTGAATAATAATGTTTACATAGTCATTTTGTTTTACTGTATATAAAAGGCGGGCCGGATTCAGTTAAGGAAGCTAACCATAAAACAGCTCTCACGATATGGATGAAAAAAAAAATTGAGTGTTATTCTCATCGTAAAAATATGACATGATTTTTTGTTCCGAATCTTGTATTTGATTTTCAATCAATACTGTTATTATAAATGTTCAAGGCGTCTCGTAATACATTGAAAGAGGAATAAATAAATTTCAAGATTATTTGAAAACCTTTCAAACATATTATTATAATTACTTTTAAACCTTATTCCCTTTTAATTTATTAAATTAGCAAACTTAGATATAAAAGCTAAAATTGCTTCCTCTTTGATTTCTAATTTCATTTTGAACTCGAAATTGTAACGATAAAAGATCATTTAATTAAGAAAACTATTCAGATTAATTGTGAATGAACATGAAATTTCGTAGAGATCCGAACTTTGTAACTACATTTTATTATCATCATTTACGCTCTCTGATGTAAGTCTGGCTGGTTCAGAGGCAAGGCTCTTGGTTCGCATGCAGAAGGTCCCGGGTTCAAAGCTCGCTGTAAGTAGAGGTGTTCAAAAAATCGCATAGTGTTCAGCACATTGAAATTAAGTGATTAACATTTTTTCATGCTTCTAAAATGTATTTTTAAAATATTCACTATAATGTAATATTATATAATATTATTCGGTATAGTACAATATTATTTAATATGGTATAATATTATACAGTATTATATGACATTGGTATAATATTATACAGTATTATATGACATTATACAATATATAATATTATTCAGTATAGTACAATATTATTCAATATGGTATAATATTATACAGTATTATATGACATTATCCAATATCATGAAAAAAACATTGTACAGTATTGAAAAAGTCTTACGTTTTACACTGTTTCAATATTGGGAAAAATATTGTACAATATTACTTTCTCGAATTTTATGATATAAGACAATATCTGGTGCTACGTGGGAAGGGGTCTATTCTGGTACCCCCGGTTGGGTTGGGAGACGTCACTTTTCCCGTTGTTAATGTACGGAAAAAGTGACGTATGCCAACCCAACCGGGGGTACCAGAATAGACCCGTAAATCAGTTGGATTATATTTCTACAAAAATATATTTTTCAAAGGACGATTAAAAAGTAGAAATCCGAATCTTGAAAGTAAAAAAGGTATATCAACAAATTTATTTTTCCGTTGCCTAGCTACAGTAACTTTTCATCGCCTCCTTTTTTTAGTTGAGTTGCATGTGCAAGCTACAGAATTTGATTATGTCTTTTTTGATACAATCGGTTCATAAATATTTTATTATGAAAAGAAGAATGAATATTAGAAAAAATTCTTTTTTTGAATAAAAAAATTATTTTATTCATTATTTTGATTTTTTTTTTTCGTATTTAATTACACTGCAGATGTCTATATTTATGAATCAGAATTTGGCAATGATTCCATTCTGAAGTAGTAGATGTTATTATTGTGTTAAAAGTTTTCTTCGTTTTCTTCTAATTTATTAATTTTACCTGCTGTATGTATTGTAATACTTCTTGGGTTTTCTGTAGAAAATTTAGACATTTGTATTTTTCTGATCTCTATATGTTTTTTCTCTGGTGATGCCGATAATCCGAAGAATTTATAATATTTAAGGGTATCCACCTCCTGACATTTGAGTTCCTCCCAGTTTCTCCGCTTTATCTTGTTTTCATTTCACTGTACCATATTGACAGTAAAGTTATTCATTTTTAAGTCACTACATTTAATGATGGATTTGAATTTTTTTTTATTAGTCTTTTTGATATAAATGTTAAATTCCATGTCTGTCGATTGACATATTTTGTCTGCTATCATTGCATATTTCATGAAGTTTCGGTTTAAAGAGAAAATCCCGTGTAACATCAGATCTGGTGTTTTGTTTAATTTTATGAAATTGTTTTATTCGTCAGTTATTGAGAATCGACGTACTTTACAATAGAAATCATAGACTATTCAAACGAAATTTAAAAGAGGCATGGAAAACTTAATACTAAAAATATGTAATGGAGTAATATAAAAGTATTTAATTTTTCTGTTAGTGATTGACTGTTGTATTATTTAATAAGGCATAATATGAGAAAATAATTGCATTTCAGTTGGGAAAGTGGGATCTGAATATTTTGGAGGGTATTGGCTGTTCTCGGATGTGAATAAGTTTTTGATTTATCTACAAGTTTTGTGTAAATTCTATTTGGAAGTATTATGTAATAATAAACATTATCCATTTGTTTCATTTCTGGTTTGTTAATAAAATGGGAAGTGCAAAGCTTTTTTCTAAAAGGTTGATGATTACAAATTATATGTATGAAACTATAAGATCTTTCATTAAAAAAAATGAATGTATACATTATCTCAAAGAGCTTGTATTTGATTAGGCCAAGCAATCCTATCTTATTTTTCATATTATATTTTGTATTGTTTTTTATGAAAATAAATCTTGGATGTGTATAAAAATTTTAACACTAATATAATATCATTGCAGTATTTTGAAAGGATTTGCAATAAAATAGAGTAATTTTTGCAATATGTGATTAATTCCAAATTACTATAAATTGATAATAATGGTTAATTCGTCAATGATTATCAATGCTGTATCATTATATCTAAACTGAATTATTTTTTTACATGAGTGATACTGAATTTTAACCTCCTTTCTTTTCAACAGGAAAAGACCGCAAAAATGACTAACCAAACATCGGAGCTTGAGATCCTTCAAATGAAGGCAAATCAAATCACTGATGAGGTAGATATATAACTTTTTTGTATAAATACAGAGTAGTCATAAATGATTGAACACATTTCAAAAATTAATAAAAAGAAAAACTAATAATGTTACAACTACAGTTTTTCTTTTAAATGAGAGTGCATTTTCAAAAGTTTTCTCAGATAGGTAACGTGCGTTACAGTGGTGTAGGTAGTCGTAAATTATTGGATATGTCCCATTTTTGAGAGCCATTATCTGCAAAACTATTAAAGCTAGAAGAAAAATAGCTAATTTGTAAGGGAATTTTATGCTCTTTAATTTTTAAAATTGATTGCAATTCGAAAACTGAATTTTTCAAGAAAAACTAGAAGAGGAAACAAGAAAACGTGCATCAGCTTCTGCTGATTGGTAGCCATTGCACGTGGAAATTTCCTGCTGTAGCAAATTTCGAACACCATCATAGTAAACCACCTATCTGAAAAAAAAAAAAAAAAACTTTAATAATAAATTTTTTATTTACTCTCGCATTTAAAAAAAGCACAGTTGTAACATTATTAGTTTTTAATTAATTTTTGCAATGGGTCTAATAATTTATGATCACCCTGTATATTTATTTTTTTCATATTTTTCTCACAATTTAATACATAAAGTTTAACACATTAGATATCTGTATTTTTTACTTATTTTAAAAAATATTTTGTTCATATTTACAAAGACTTTAAAGTTTTGTGAGAAATGAAATTTATATAATTTGCATGGATATGCACTAAATTATGTAGAGAGGTAGCAGGAAAAAAAAGACACTTGTAGGTATTTGGATCTAATATGCTTTAAAAAAATTTTTTTGAACTGTGTGTATGATCACTTTAATAAATAAATAGGAGCTTATTTTTCTAATATTTTAAATTTATATATAGTTATGCTTTACTCTTTGAAAGGTACTATGTTAATTTTCTCCATATGTCTGCTGTATCCCACAATTTTATTGAAATATTAATTTTTCTTAAATGTTAATTTATTTAAATTTTATTATTTTATAAAAATTGGCCATAATTTTTTCTTCCATGCTAAAACTGTATGATTGAAGTCCTGTGATCTGATAGTGAAGTATTTTACATATAAACAGTTTTTCCTATTTATTTTTTATTTTCCTATTAACAATTTACATATTTTATAAAAATTGGTCATAATTTTTCTACCATAAAGAAAACTGTATGGTTGAAGTCCTCTGATATGATTAGTGAAGTATTTTACACATAAATAGTTTTTCCTGCCTTTTTAGCTTTTAAAGAAGGGATAAGACTAAATATCCCACTGCCTATCTAGAGAATTCTGTGTGTCAATTAGAGGATTTGTATTGTGAGAACAATTTTGTTTTCCATCCCGTTTAGTTTAAATGCCTACAAGGATTCTAGCTATCTATCTGTAATTGTAATAGAAAGATGTTTCCCATATTCAGCACTCGAAAAATCATTGAGCTCTTCAATAGTAATACTATAGAAATCTGTTATAACCCTCACTCTCTCTCAACAAAATATTATGTTCTCGATCAAACTTTGTCATTGAAAGGGTTTGTTATCCCCTTCATGTCTTTTATTATACAATTCCTGTAGTCTATAATTCTATTGTCAGTGGTGTAGCAATTGTAACTAGAACCCAGGGCATAGAATGATTTTTTTTGCCCCCTTCCCATTTATCATCAGTGTTTTAGAAAGGATAAATGGTGCCCAAGGCATGGCATTATTTTTTGCCCCTTCAAAACTAATGTTTTTTCAACATGGCATCCCCTAAGACTGGCAATTAGGACATCAGTACCTCCTCCCCCCTTCCCTGCTTGCTTCGCCACTGCTTGTTATGAAACTGTACTCAAGAATCTAAACTATTGTGAATTTTCACTGATAAAAAAGCTAGAAGATTAAAAGTTTAAATATCTTTCTCGTGAACGTATTCCATAATTCAATGTTCTAGTAAAGCTCTATACAAAAGACCACAAATAATACTGAGTGACCACAAATAATACTGAGTATGTCTCAGAAGGGATGAAAGGAAATTAAGTGATAAAAAGTATTGTTAGCTTTCTACTTTGATCTTTTTTTTATTATTTTATTTCTCAACCTTACTGAGAGACAAAAGCTAGTATGTGACTTTAATGCTCTCTTCATTAACTCGATCCATACGTGACCGTCCCATATGTCCCTTCAATCAAAAGATGATAGTCGTCCAAATGACACTATGAAATTTCCACCGCCTTTCATTAAGTGTGATTGATTTCGCACCTGCGGAGTGTGTTTTTTTGTTAGAGTGGCTCGCCCAGATGTGTTTGGGGAAAAGGAGGGTTTTCTTAGAATTCGGACATGTGCCAGCTGTCATTGTGGTTTTTTTGAGGGGGAAGTGAATTTCCTCTATCTTTGATAGAGGAGCTCGGGCGTTCCCGTATTTTGAGGTCACTTGTTTCCAATGGCCTTAAGTATCAGAGGGTTAATACATGTAACTAAGAAATTATGCATTTGTGCTAATGAACAGTCTAGCTATTTAGAAGCTTTGAAGTTCCTGTGTCTCATAAAAGAAGGAATTTGTTTTCAGAAATCCCATTCAAAATAATTTGTTTTTTTAAAAAAATATAATTGAATTTTTGAGGAATTAGAATATTACTTTTTGAAATTTTGTTTTTGTATTGCTGTGCTCTGATATATGTACATTTTTTTTTTTTTTTGTAAAACTGTTACTTTTTAAATCAGTAAAAGAAAGCTTTCATAGACATCACATTGAATATCTAAACAACCTAATAAAGAAATGAATTCATAAGTTAACATGCTATCTTCTATCTGTGTGATAATAAGAGAATTTTTTTTGTCCAAAAAATACTTGCTGCCCATCTGTTATAACTTATATGAAAGATAAAAAGGTAAACCTGGAGTTTACGGTGCCGGCCTGCTTCTCGCCAATTCTTCTTGGCGCAATTTCATGTGCCGTCGGCAAATACTGTTTTGGATGTGCAGTATGCTTTCTATTGCTCTCTTGTGCATGCGTCACCTGAAAACCAGAGATTGAGCATGCAATGCTTGCGGCATTTCAAGTGTGTACTGGGCAAATTTTTTAACTTAAAAAAACATCAGCAGCTTCGCTTTCAGCATAGCAGGAAACTAGTAGCTCCTCTTTTTCATTGAATGTTAGGAATCCACGTTTTTTAAAAAATTCCGAAAACGAGAATTTCCGCATGCAATGCCTGTGGCCTTTCAAGCATGTACCGGGCAAATTTTTTAACTTAAAAAAACATCAGCGGCTTCGCTTTCAGCATAGTGGAATAATCGTAGCTTCGCTTATTCATTGAGAAACGAAACACACAGAATAACATACACGGTACTGAACCAATATTCCATCCAAAGAATTCCAAACGAAGTTTTATTTAAATTCGAATTTATCGACCAATTGCATCAAAGAGTTGAACAAAACAGTCCAATCGAAACATGGCGCAATGTAGCCTGATAAGCAAAACACCAATGAAAGGATCAGTTTGTGCGCATGCGCGCTTGTCACTCGTTAAAAACGTCTAGATGCAACCAAAACAAATGTTCTCTCATCACCGTTCTTAGTGGGAAAGATTTGGTGATCTTAAGAGGAACGAAGTAAGCGGGCACCGTAAACTCCAGGTTAACTGATAAAAAATTACATTTATAATATACGAGTTTGTTTTGAATATATTTATTGAGTCTGAAACATTTTTCTTGCATCGGATATTCATAGTAAAATTTTTCTTTTTTCCCCTCGTAAATTTAGAGAATTTTATTTTAAACAACAAGATATTTTAAAACATTTTTTCCCCCAAATTAAAAAATGTTGCCAATTACACTCCCACAAAAATAAAGAGATTGATTAGTTATAGGACATGTGTGCCTTTCAAGTCGCTATCCTTCGAAAAGCAAATGTATATGCAAATAGTCTTTCTAAAATTATTGGCATTATAATATATTGTAGAACTTCAATAAACCATCACGGTCGGGACCATGGCTGTGACGGATAACCAAATAGAAGGATAACAGGAATTTCTTAACACATATAATGATTTCACTGCTGGCTTGGGACGAAAATGTAAATAAAATTCTGTAAAAGTGAATAATACATACATGTTGTATATAATTTTACAAAAGGATCAATATGAACTTCAATACCAGAATAGTAATGTACAGAAATGTCTAGTAAAACTATAAACTTATGTTACTTTTTGCTTTTTAGACGATGACAGAAACTGACAGTTAATTGAAGTTTCACTGTAGCTCATATTTATTCTGGTTTTCTTTCTATAGTTTTCTAAAAATATATTTTACTTTTTTTTATCCCATTACTTTGATTTATAGATAGTTCTAAAAGTTTTAGAAGCATTTTGCTTAGTTTTATTATTAAAGGCAGAGGTGGCACTAGGTCAGGGCAACTGCCTGTGGCAACAAAGTCCAGGATGGCACCAAAGTGGGTGTGTGAAGAAAAAGAAAAAAAAAATAAATAAATAAAATGTTTTACTGGACTTGAGAAATAAAATAATATATTTTTAATTTGTTTAATATATTATTTCAGTTTTAATAAGACTACTATATAATCTTAAATATGGCTGAAGTTTAAAAATTCTCACTATAATATTATTAAGTCATATTTGCAGATAAAACCTGAATGTTTCTAACTAAAATTTTGTCTGACACTTAGAATATAGACATAAAATTTTTAAAAAATACATTGGTTGGGGAGAGTTGCCTTGCCTGGTTGGTAAAGTTACTTCAGGCTGCTTCTGATCAGAGGTTAAAACACCATTAATTCTATTTTATATAGGGATTTGTATTTTAATTTCTTTTTTGAATTAAAAAAAAAATAACTAGTAAACTTGACCTTTATCTTGTATGTTTTTTCTATCGTCATAGAAATATTATAATAAGGTGCTTTTTTTCAGTCACTGGAAAGTACAAGACGCATGCTACAGCTGACCGAAGAAGTAAGTAAAAGATTTCTCTTCATATTCACAGAAGGATAAGGTTTGAAACATGAATAATACTTAAATGCATTGAAGCTATTATATTGAAGTAGTGTTTTATATTATATGTTTTTAAAGATCCATTTTACTTATAGTCCAATAATGAGTTTATAAAAAAAAAATTCATAAAGTCTCCTTGTTTTTATATAAAAAAATTAAATCTGAAGTAATTATTTGATATTATTATTAATAATTTTATATGTATTTTTAATTTTATATTCTGAATCAATTCTGTTCCATCTTTAATTATATAAAATAATTTAATTGAATTATATTGTGAATTATAATTCAAAATTTAAGACTATAATGAAGTTGTAAAAATTTTTTAATCTTGAATAGTTTAAAAAAAATTTTATTATAGCGTTTAACTATTGTTATCAAACTTAAATTTTCCTTAGTTGCGTTGTATATTTTACTTTTGTAGTGCCCTCCCCTTGTATGTTTTCTACTCTAGAATTTTTTTTTTTTTTTTTTTTTTTTTTTGTCTGTCTGTCTTGGAAGTTTGTGGCATGTAAAGTATACAATTTTGTAAATATTCCAACTGTATTTCAAAATAAATTTGTATTAATAGTCATTTAGACATTTTTAAGATGACATTTGAGATTTTGCTTGTTGTTTTGTAGCTTTTTGCTTGGAATTTCCCCTTTTATAAACAATACATTTCTCAATTTAGTCAATTATTAGTTGAACCACTTTTTCTGTCTAATTTGTTATTATTATCATAATGCTGCCATTAGAGCAAGGACACGGGTATTCAGACATTGGTTGCTTTAGATGAACAAGGAGGTAAGACACAAGATTGATACATTATGCAATTAGGAAGGATTGTTTTATTACATATTATAAATCCTGTTTGAAAATTTCTTTATAATAGACTGTGAAGCTTGGGAATTTTTTTACCACTTTTTAAAATCATTTGCTATTTGTTGTAAAATGAAAAGTTATTTCTGACTGTACCTGCTTCGATTTATGTATCATTATTTTCTTTAAAAAATGTTGGGAAAATGAACATGCAATAAAATGAGGTAGTGTATAACTATTATTAAGATTTTCTCATAAAAAATATTTCAAAACTTTTGATAATCATGTGAATAAACTTTACTTTAAAATTCTTTTTAATTGTATTGAAATTAAAATATTTTATCTTATTTTTTATTCCAATCAAAGACTAATTGTTTAAATTAAGCCTGTGCTGATCTGTATTTGAATTGTAAGAAAAAGGCATATATATCTATAAATTTTGCAGATCTGCATTAATTACTCTTGCTGATTATGAAAATGTATTGATATTGCTTTGTAAGAACCAATTGAGTGCTCATACAGTTTTATAATTATTGATTAGGAATTAATAATGCATTCAAGATATAACAGAGGCACTTGATATGACTAGTATCCGAACTATTTAGTGGCATTAACTAATTAGTAACAATAAGGGGATTGTGAAAACACTACGTAGAACACATTAAGTGTTAATCATCTGTTATCGAAACAGAAAATATAATTCAGTAATCTATTTCATTTTCCTGATTTTATCATTTGATAAATACAAATAAGGAGGATTAAAAAAAATTCTAATTTCATATTTATACCTATGAGGCCAGTTGATTTAGAACATGGGGCCTATGATTGTTCAACCATTTTTCCATTAACATTTTTGCTTTTTCTTGTGTAAGAATTGCTAATCCATTCTGCATTTCTTCTTCACCTTCTTTTGCTATTATTACTATTATTATTTTTTTAAAGATTTTACTGAAATTTTCTGTGATAAGTAAGTTTATTCATGTTGATTAACATTAGGCATTATTTATCATGTTGATTTTTAAAGACATTTTTCTTTTTCAAAATAAAATTTGCCTCTTTCTTATTTGCAATATTTTGTACTAAATTTATATGAAGGAAGACATAGTATTTAAAAATAATACATTTTGAATTATGCATTTGCCTGTTCAGAGCATTCTACAGATCTGCAAATAACCATTGGATCAATACCTGAATTTCTACATATTCTATTTAAAGTTTGCACTCAACAATGCTACAGTATTAATAATAAGAATCTAATTATATATATATATATATATATATATATATCATCTTATAGTTGATTTTTGATGTATAAATTTTATTAATTTTATAAAAACATTAAATTCTATAAAAGTTCTTTAACTTCTTATGCACATTTTTAATCTTTGTGCAAAGATAAAACACTCTACTTTGCATAAATACTAGGAATACAACTAGCATCAATCTGTTAATAATCCATATAGATTGAGAACATATGGCATTATTACTTACAGCTGTAATAAATTTGCAACAACTTGTGTTGATGGTGAAATTTTTTTAGAACAAAAATGATAGTGGAGTAGCTGCTATTTGAGAATTGTGTAGGGTGAAAAATTAAGGCACAAGCTGCAAGAGAAATTTGATAAACCAGATCATAAAGTGGTCCATCTTAACAGAAGAAGAAAGCATATTAGCGACCATGTTATTGAAGACATTGCCATGTTAACCATTGTAGAAAGCTTCAGGCTTTAATAGTGTCCAATTTGCACCCAGCAATTTGATCTACCCTTCAGAACATTTAGAAAAGCCCTGAAAAAAATAATTCATCTTTTTCATACAACCAATCAACAAGGAGAACACAACTTACTTTTACATTGACCTTTCTGGAGTAAGGATGGAGCTTGGCACAATGAAGCCATAGGAATCCTGTGGAGCAACCAAGCTCACTTTCATTTGTGTGTTCTGTGAACACTGAAAACTGCTATGTTTGAGCAAAGGGAAATCAACATGTTTTCTAAGAAATTCTGTTCACTGAAACTGGGAGCCTTGTGTGAGTTCACAGCCACATTTATCCTGGGTCATATGTGTTCTGAAGAAATTGCTGTAAATGAGCCTCAAACATGTCCAGTGATTGTGATGAGATATTTTGACTTGCTACAGAGTTTTTTGATACCCCTGTTGCAATGAAGACAGTGTCTTGATACAATCTCTTTTTTGCAAAGAAGTGCCCTCTACATGTTATAAGATCCTTGCAAAATTTATTCTGCCAACATTTTACTACTGATTTAGTTATTAGTCACAAATTTCCCACTGCCTTATTGTGAAGATATTCCTATCACCCCTCAATTATTCCTCTGATGCAACATGGCCAAATCCGGTCCATATGGAAGAAGAAAAAAAAATACAGTTAAACTATTCCACTCCTATGACATTTTTGGTAGTTGATTTCTTGAAAATTATTCATCATCTAAATGAGACTAATTTCTTATTGAAGAAAAAGTATTTACTGAAGAGGAATGGTCATTGCATAACATTTGTCACCCTATAATGGTTCCATAATTATTATTGTCACATCCCCAAATAAAAATGTTTGCTTCCTCAGAATTAGGCTTTTATGATAATTGCAAGCAAAGTTTGACATATAGAGTGAATTTGTAGAATTTTGCTCATGAATCAGTGAAAACTGAAGCATCAAAACAAATTGGCTTTTTCAAAAGTCTTGTCAGTGGTTTTTTTTTTTTGTACAGTTAAAAGATATTGTTAATTATAGCAATGCTAATTATGAGAAACAAGATCACAAGAGGTTGAAGTAGCTTATGTTATATTAAACAACATCTGTTTCCTTCCATTCATTAATGAAAGTTTTATTTATTCTAGTATAAATGTAATAGTACTTGACTATTTACTGCATTGCCAGATAATTTTATACTAACATAGTATATGAAACTTTTTGCGAAAAGAGTACCTTCTAAAATGGATAATGGTTTATATGACAGTATTCAATATCTCTTCACTGATTCGGTAAAAGTTCAGCAAATCCAGTCTGTGATCTTATAAAAATAAAGTAGATTTCTAAATGCATCTAATTTATGCATAAATACCTTCCCTACCATGATATTAGTTAAATGAAAGTGGTTGTTCTGAATTTCTGATTATTATGTAGCAACATGAATTTTGATGCACATATACTTTTGCTTCAATGTTGATTACCATTTTTTTTTATGTCTGTGTGATAAATTCAAATATCCTCTATAATGTGAAATTTCTGATGATAGCTGATAAAAACAAAC
This sequence comes from Araneus ventricosus, assembly GCA_013235015.1. NCBI lineage: Eukaryota > Metazoa > Arthropoda > Arachnida > Araneae > Araneidae > Araneus > Araneus ventricosus. The sequence goes on from BGPR01000014.1 coordinate 2,753,332, forward strand.
AAACATTGAATTGAAGATAATCTCGGAAAGTAATGCATCTATTGACAGATGTCAAGCTTTCATTCTTTCACTAAATTACAGTACCTAAAAATCCCAGATTAAGCCAGTTAAAAGAGTATACTCACTTCACCAGATTAGTGAAGCATGAAGTATATCTTATTTTTAAAAGATAAAAGTGCCGCCTCTCCATGTGTCCCCAAGGCACTCAGTGCACTACTAGCTTGAAGGTGTCAACAGTTCATTATTTGTTACCCAAACATTTTTGTAGACATCACTGACTTGCTACTCACGTGTTAAAAATAAATAAAACTAGTTGTTATTGCCATCTCTTTGTCATGGTCTTAAAAAAAGATCCCATTAGAATTTGATTGTGTATGTTGTTGTTTAATTTTAATATTTAGTATTTTCCTAATTTCACATCAGCCACACCAAGTAATATATTTGTAAGTAGTTCAAATGGGGAGGGGTGTTATCTCTGATATCTAGTGCTTTATTTAAATTTGGAACTTGATATTAGCTGAAACCTCATACCAAGCTTTTCTTGACCTGTATCAATTATTTTTTATGCATGATAAAATTGATTCTTCAAATGATAATCACATTAAAAGTTATTTTTGACAAATTTTAAAATTGTCTTTGTGTTTCAAAGTACCATCTCTATTCAATTTGTATGTATGCAAAATTTGGGGGAAATGTTCTTAAAATAATTGCTGACAGAATGTTTTCATTTGAAAATAATATTTATTGAGTTCTTTAGATACTGACATTAATATTTAGTTTTTGTACAATACAAAGTCTTTTCAAATGATAATCATGGAATTATCAATTTTCTTTTTATTACATGGTTCATAATTATTCAATATGTGTTCTAATGGAATGTTTCAGAGATTTATTTTCTGTACTCTAGCTTGTTGTGAATTTATATATATATGCTTTTTTTTTTTTGTTTGATTTTTTTATTTGCTTTTTTTTATTTATTATTTTATTTTGCTTTTTTAATATTTGCAAACTTTCTTTTGTTTCTTTTAAGTTATATTTTAGTTCTGTTTTGCTTTTAGACTGAAGATGTTGGCGTGAAAACAATAAATATGCTGAGTGATCAAGGGGGTAAGATTTAATTATTATTTGTCACCCCTTGTTAAACGTTTGGGAATAATTAAAGAAAACATTTACTGAAACGTTTAATCAAAAAGATTGGCTGTAAAAGAATTTTAACTTTTCTATTTGAGAATTTGAATAGCATTTTTAATGCACAGCAACTAATGTTCAATAAATTCTTGACTTCTACTGTAACATAACTGGATGCTAATGATTTTTTCAATCTCCATTTAAATTAACAGAGCAACTTGATCGCATTGAAGAAGACATGGATGTTATTCATGCTGATATGCGAGAAGCAGAAAAAAATTTAACAGGGATGGAGAAATGTTGTGGGATATGCGTATGTCCTTGTGGAAAGTAAGCATTTAAATGTAAATTGTCTTAAAATTAAATATACGATGGAATTTGGCTAATTCAAAGCTGATGGGACCAAAATGAAAATTCACTTTATCCATATTTACAAATTAAGAAGAAATGGGTACAGCAAGAGAAAACAATTTTTAAATTAAAATTGATATTAAAGACTTTTTAATATTTAACAGTTTTAATGCATAACATTTACATAATTAATATATAAAGTGATAATAACTGTAAATTATTATCATTTTATTTTAATAATGTTAATAAAAAAATTAAATAATTTTAATAAGCAATATACAGTACTTTGAATAATGTTGTGCAATAAAATTTCAAAATAAATGATGCAACTTTCACATCTAATGTGCACAAAATTTTTATAAAGTGATAAATTTTTTATTGCCTTTTTGTTTGAATATATTGTATAACAGTAAAGTCCTTGAATGAATTAAGGGCATTAAAAATTTATTCAATTGAATCACTGAAGACATTAGGTACAGCCATATTTAACTAACAAAAACAGCTCAGAAATAAAAATGTTCAGTTTTGACTTTGAATTAACCAAAATAAATTTGAACTATAGACAACATTTTAGCATTAATTAGGAGGAAATTCAGGGGACCCGAGAGAAAAAGAGTTGAATTAGCAAAGTTCCATTGTATTTGCTGGATAACTTGAAAATGATTGAATGTTTTCACCAATTACCCTTAACTTTCAATTTGCATGACATATAAACTGAATGATTTTGGTTTGCCATGCTTGAAGAAATTGTGAAAAAACTTCCATTAACAGAGCTGAATTTCAGGTTAATATGATCAGACAAATGCAAACATAAAGGTTCAAGAAAATTCTAAATTTTCCAGTTAATTTGTGTTTATTTCTTTTATAATCAATTTGTAAGTTTTAGCAATGTATTTGCATGAATGTAGGTGAAAGTGATCATCAAGTAGTGGGTCAAATTCGAAAGATTTATTTTGCAGAGACACATCAGCATTAATATAAATATATTGACGAATTTTTTAGGAATATTTGCTGTATAAATAGTTGTGCTTGTGTTAAGAAATATTGACTTTAAAAGGTGTTTTTTATTTTTTAAAATTAAATCATCTTGCATGGATTTATTAAGTGTCAAAGTAAAATGTATTTAGAATTACGTGATTTCATTTTATCCAACCTTCTTAATGAATAGATCTAATGTATATATCAACGGCTAAGTGAAAAATTTTTATCTAATCTTATTTCAAGATTTTTTTAGTTTCCTTTGTTTGAAAGCAGTTTTTTGCTTGATGCTTTAATTGAAGTATTGATGTTTCAATTAGTTTTTAACCTTCTGTTTTCATTTTTTTCTTTTGAATTATTCTGTATTATAACTTATTCACTGTAGCATTCATTGAGTTCTTTTTCATCAGGGCTACAGATTTTAGAACTGATTCTGCAGCGTGGAGAAACAATGAAGATGGGAAAGTGGTGAATACTCAGCCCACAAGAGTAGTTGATAACAGAAATGGTGCTGGCCCAACTACTGGAGGATACGTACAAAGGTAGTCACAGTTGATCATTTTTATGATATTGTTTGCAAGATTTTTTTTTAATTAACTGTTTGATATTTTAAACTTATTTGCAAATATTTAGTTATCTAAATCTAAATTTTATGATCTAAAAATAAATAATTTAATGTTTCAAATATTTAATATTTCACCTTGTTATTGTACTCTATGTAAATGGCAGCTACTATATCTGATAATAATGAAAACACATGCAAGTGTCTGCGACTGTTAGCATACTACATTACAGGGTGTTTGATCTATGGATACCAAATTCAGCATAGCTATACTTTTAAGTGGGACAATCTACACTTCAGAGCAATTTTTTCAAAATTGTGATTTTCACTGATGATTATAGAAAATACAGTAGAACTACGAAAATCTGAAATTCTGGATAATCAAAACACTTTTTTTTTAATTTTCTGAAAAATTTTTACTGAAAATGAAGGGGAAATAACAATTACAAACCAGAAACAAAGCTAATGTTTATTCCGAACTTAAAAGAAGTATTTGAAGTGGTCTTTAAGAATGAATACAGCACCTTAATTAGTAGAAACGAACTCAGGTATCTTCTTTTTACTCTCAACTTGTTTGCCACTGTACCGTGATAATCGCCGTGTGCTCTTTCCATTTGCCTTCTTAAAGCACCCAAAGTCAGTACTCGACTGTATCTGGTGTATCAAGAGTATATTTCTGAATTTCCCGGAATCTGAACAGAGGTCGGCCCCAATTAGCTCGGATTCCCGGGGCTCTACTATATTTTCATTAATCATTGATATTTTTGCTTTATCTTTTAAACGTGTTTTGATATTTATTTTCAAGGTTTGTATTTTGTTTAAACTTCACAGTAGCCAGAGTTCAGTTGTCCTTTTAGATTTGTACATCCAAGAAGGAAAGTTTTAAAAAGTACTCTTCATAGATAATAGGAAAGTTTTGATGATTTGTCTTTTTGTAAAGTATTTGTTTCTTTATCATTTGCTGGAGGGGGAATCTTTGTTTCATCCAATTAAAATCTACAAATACAAATTTTCTTTGGAAAGTTTTTATAATTTTACTGCTATTTGGAAAATGGAACAGATGATTCATCTGCGTTCTTACTACCTATTTTACTATTTCTTTAAAATATATTTAGTTGTACATAATCCACTTTGGGGTTAACTCATTTCTGTAACTTATTAATTGCCATACATTTCATATTGTAAAATGGAAATTTTAAATATGATTACACATCACAACTCTTCAAGGGCTGTGTGCTAGCTCAATTGTTCTTTGCTATATTAGGACCTGTGTCAGGTCTAGAAGGAAGATAAAAAAAAATTTCTAAAATTTGGCATGGTATTATCTTACAGTGTAAGATAAACATAGGAAGATTGCAAATACTATTGTAAATTGGAGATTGCAGCATTTCATTTTATATCTGCTTTCCCCCCCCCCCCCTAAGATAATGTTGAAAAGATTTAGGTTGGCACAATCAATTTGAAAAATAAAACACAAAGCTCAGTTCGGGTCAGTCGGGTAGATTTTTCATGGAAACATCGGTATAAAATCATAAAACAAGTGTTTCGTATTAATATGTAATTTAATTGTCAATCTCTTTAATACAATATTTAGACAGAGTAGTATAATGGTTACAGAATATAGGGATGAGATTCTTCTGCTTTTTCGCGAATTTCCGCTTTTTTTTGTTATTTTGGAGAAATTCCGTATTTTTATTTTTTTTTCTCTCAAAATTCCGGAGGCGATCCCCCCTCCGGATTTCCGATTTTTTTCCCCTGCAAAAATTTGTTTTTTCTTCCAAAAATTCTTCTTTTACACAAAGAAAAGAAAACTTTCCTATCTTACGTTACGGGACTCCCCCAGTAAGATTATTGATAGCCTTTCTCATCGTCAAATGACGTTGAAGGCTCAGCAGAGCAACCATTAATAGCGTCAGTGGAATCTTAAAGACTTATTTGGTGTTGGTGTGGAAGACTTCTCAGAAGGCAACAAACATAAATGATGACAAACATTTATTTATGAACTATATACAGATGAGTAACATTGTGGACTGTGAAAGCCTCACAGCAAAAATACACAAACACACCAGTCCTTACAACCAAGTACTAAGTGGTTCACAGAGAAAGAATATGCACTTATATTCACCCTTTCTGGGCGATTTACATATTCCCGATGCCATCCCGCACATTGGAAAGTACCGAAAGAAAATCTGATTAGTCACTCGTCAGATTACGTCATATTTCTATCAACAACTTGTTTACACTTCCCACTGTGCGAGATGGCGTCAGCTCGTTTATCCCGAAGTTGATAAGAATTTATAATTCTAATGCCAACAATCGGCCCCCTACTTATCAACTACAAGATATTACAAAAATTTAAGTTACAAAAACTTCAATTGAAAAATACAAAAACTTGAAAAATCTCAAAAACTTGAAAAAACGATAGTCTGATTAGTACCAGGTCAAAACAACTGGTCAGACACTGATCAGAGTGACCAAAAATTGTAATTTTTCTAAAATTTTTAGATTTGAAAAATCTCCATGCAAAATCTCATTAATTGTTCCTTAACCATAGGCTTAGTAAAAATATCTGCCAAATTTAATTTACTTTGTATATACTTTAATTCAAATACCCTGTCATAAAACTAAGTTTCTTAAAAAATGATACTTTACATCTATATGCTAGGTTCTCAAAAGGTGAATTGGAAAAACCAATCGCTGCCTGATTGTCACAATATAATAAACAATCCTTTAAATTTAAATTTAAACATTCATTGTTCAAAACATTCTTTATCCAGATCAATTCTTTAGCTGCTTCCGTAAGGGTTACATACTCAGTCTCCATTGTGGATAAACTTACGCACCTTTGTTTGAACGTTCTCCATGAAATAGGAGTTTCATCCAGGAACAAAATATACCCACCAATAGAAACTCTATCGTCCCTATTAGCTGCGAAGTCTGAATCTGAATAACATTTAAGATTCAAATTAGTAACTTTAGACAGGTCTAATCTATAATTTCTTGTACTTTGCAAATAACCTAACAATTTTAACAAACTTTGCCAATGCTTAATACCAGGATTAGACTGGAATTGTGACAATAGGTTCACTGCATACAATTATGTCTGGTCTAGTTCTTCCAGCAATAAAAGCCAAAGATCCTAGCAAATATCTATAAGGAAGATTAGACATTTCTTCAACTTCTGGCTTAGTACAAGGTGAATCTAATTTGGACAATACCTGTCCTTTAGGAATAGGCAACGAGCTTATTGGAAATTTAAATTTGGAATATAAATTACAAACTTTATCAATATATGAATTTTGATGTATAAAAAGTTTGCCGTCGACCTCCATAAATTCTATACCTAGAAGCTTCTTAGTCTTGCCTAAAACTTTTAATTCAAAATGTCTGTTTAATAAATCTATTCCCAATTCCAAGTCTTTCCTGTTTTTGGCAAACAAAATTATATCATCCACATACAACAACAATATCTATTTATTTTCATACATATAAACACAATTGCACCATTCAAGTTTTAAAAAGTTCAAGTCTTTGAGTACGTTATCCATTTCCAAAAACCACTTTGGTGAAAACTTTGGTGAAGTCCATAAATCGCTCTTTTCAGTCTACAAACTTTGTCTGCTTCTACAATAAAACCTTCGGGTTGGGACATGTAAATTACTTCATCTAAATTTGCATAAAAATAGGCATTATTAATATCAATTTGCACATTTAACCATTTAAACAAGCACACAAATACAGTAAAAAATAATCTTATAATCGAGAAATTTACAACAGGACTAAAAACCTCGTCATAACTTTCTCCTTTAATTTGATTAAATCCCTGTGTAACCAAACGAGCCTTATAAGTAACTATTTCATTTTGCTCATTTCTCTTTAACGTATATACCCATCTATTATCCAATGTTTTTACATCTTTTGGAGGTTTTACGAGCTCCCAAACATTGCGCTCATGCATAACCTTTAATTCTTGGTTCATTGCATCCTCCCATTTAGATGCCTCGGGTACTTTAATAGCCTCTTTATAAGTTCTCGGGATTCTTACTTCTAATAAGTTTGCTTCATTCAAATTTAACAAGTCTGTGACTTTGCCCGACTCGTTATTTTTTCCACTAAAATTAAATAAGTTTTTATCGCACTGAATTTTATTCCTCGCACAATAACCCAATACGTCATTAAATGATCTCAGTCTAACATTAGTTCCCTCAATACCATAATAAATATCTATTCTGGAACCATCACTACGAGGAACAGCCTTACGTACCCAATCAATAGATTTGCATGGAATTACATTTTGTTCTAAACTAGTTATTTCTCTCCTCTCAACTATAGGTTTAGATGTACTTTCAACTACTCTAGGAGATTCTGACCGATTAATTAAATCATCATCTGCCAATGAGAAGATATTGCCATCCTCTGAAAAATCTTTAAATAAAGTGAACCGTGAACCTTTCGAATCTGGCACTAACTCAACCCCCCTTTTAGTCTCATCAAACCTAACATTAATAGTTTCAATAACTCTTTGATCCTCTAATAGTAAAATTCGGTAACCCTTAGTTGTTTGTGCATACCCGCACATTATCCCTAGTTTAGCTCGCATGTCGAGCTTCTTTCTAGTCTGTTTAGGGACTCCAACATAAGCCACACAACCAAATTTCTTTAAATGAGAGACTGAGGGCTTCCTACCAGAATATAATTCAAATGGAGTTTTCTTGTTTTTATGGCAAACTCGGTTCCAAGTGTAAGTGAAGCACAACAGAGCTTCTGCCCAAAATTTTTGAGACATACCACTGGACTTTAATAAAACTTTAACACCATCCAAAGCTGTCAGATTAAACCTTTCGGCTACACCATTCATCTCAGGGCTGTATGGATTAGTCTTTTCGTGACGAATCCCCAATTTTTCAAGAAATTTCTCAAACTCTTGGTTACAAAATTCGAGTCCTCCATCAGTCCTAACAGAAATTGCCTTTTTCGCGAATTTCCGCTTTTTTGTTATTTTGAAGAAATTCCGCTTTTTTGTCTTTTTTCTCTCAAAATTCCGGGGTTTTTTTCCCGCAAAAATTTGCTTTTTCTTCCGAAAATTCCTCTTTCACACAAAGAAAAGAAACCTTCATTATCATTGTATCAAAAAGAAACAACCTGACTTTCAATAAAATAATTGCATTTAAATTTCTTTCATCCCAAAATCAAACATTAATATTTTTGCTTTTATGTATTTTTTTCCATTTCTACATTTAATTTCAAATTGAAATGCCTTTTGAAACACTGTTTAAATCAAAACAGGGATGAGATTCTTCCGCTTTTTCGCAAATTTCCGTTTTTTTGTTATTTTGGAGAAATTCCATTTTTTTTTTTTTTTTTTTTAAATCTTTTTTTCCTCTCTCGAAATTCCGTTTCCCACCCCCCCTCCGGATTTCCGATTTTTTTCCCCCTGCATAAATTTGCTTTTTCTTCGAAAATTCCGCTTTTACACAAAGAAAAGAAACCTTCCTATCTTACATTTTCGAAAGAAAATTCTGGGAAAATATGCTCGACCATGCTGCTTAACTCCACCGGCTAGGAAACTAGCTGATTCATCTTCTACTGACGAATCAACATTATATCGGCAAGCTCTACAAGGATGAACATTCGAACATTCAGTGCCACTCAAAGTATAAACACATCCTTTATTGCAGAAAAATCTGTCAAAGATAGGAGCCCTCCAAAACAAGGGGTGAAGCGTGTTAATGGAGATCTGTTACCAACAAAATCCATACAATTAAAAAAAAACGGAAGAAAACCACTTCTTTAACAATTAAGGAAATGTTTCAAAGGGTTTCAAATAGCAATAATGCTAAATGAATGTGTCATTGTAACTGTACAATATCTCAACCCCTCTTGCTTTATAAGGTGCAAAATCATTGTGCTGTTGTTACTTTTGCAAAAATTTATAAAAATAAAAGAAATAAAACAGAAATCAGTATATGATACATTATTATAATTTATAAAGAGCTAATACACTTTACACAATTGCATGAAGCAAAAGAAATTATTTGTCCTTATTTTTATTTATTTTTTGAACTAACTTTTATCAAAAGGCTATTAAATATAATTCTTCTCAGACTTCTTTTGGGTGTATGTTGAATTGCAGTGATGTACAGGTGGTAAATGTTTTAATGTCTAATTTTGTATTTTCTGATGCACCTGATGATGTGTTAAACTTGTTTGTTAACTTTCAATGTGAATGATTTAATAATAAGTTAATATTCTTTTTCTTATTTATACATACTGAATTATAAATAATTAAGTTATTAATTATTATAGTGTAATATTTTCATCATAAATGCGTGTTCTGATGTTTTACTTCTTAAAACATCTTTCGCGTATAAATTATGGTACAAATGTTTTGCTCGCGTATGATTTCAGTCTTTTTGCTTTTTTGCCAATCTCATCCCTGTATTTAATAACCTTTCGACCCTTTTCTGGAATCTTATAAATGTCTGAAAAGCATCAGATTTATTCCTGATGGGAAAAACAGTAACCTTACGAGAAAAATCATCTACTATCGTAAAAAAGTATCTATTTCCACCCTGAGATAAAACTGGAAGCGGTCCATATGTAACAACTCAAGAGGACGTTTTGACCTTCTTTGTCCCATTGATTTGAAAGACACTCTCCTTGACTTAGCAAGTTTACATGAAATACAATCTTCAGTTAATCCAAACAACTTTGGAAATCCTTTAACACTATCATTCTTACTTGTATTTAAGACATAATCATTATTAATGTGACAAAATCTTTCATGCCATAAATCACTAGTATTAACTTTCTCTACTTGATTTGCTGATAAATTAACAGATTCATTTTTAACTTTACTCATGGTTATATACTTAGACGGCTTCAAAAAATACAGATCATTTTTTCTTAATGCATAAAACAGCTCATTCCAACTTTTATCATATACATGAATTTTACCCTTACTTCCAACGAAGTTAATTCCTAATCTTTCTAGTTTACCTCCCGATAGAAGGTTTCTACATAAATTAGGATTATATAAAACATCCTTTAAAATGACATCACTAAATTTACCATCCTTATCTTTTACTAAGAAATGAATTATGCCTTTTCCTTCAACTGGGCTTTCTTTTTTCTCCAACAGCAAGTGTCACCTGCATATTACTAACTGGTTCAAAACTATAATATAAACTTTTATTACTGCAAAAATGTGCAGTAGCAGCTGTGTCAAAGACCCAACTTGCATTTTGACTGATATCGGATGAATTTGCCTCATGACTATCTGAGAATGTTTCTATTAAATTACTCTCAAGCTCGGAATAGGCATGTTTTACTTTAAATTCAGTATTACTAGATTCATTAGTTTTAGGATTGGAAGGAGCAGCTTTATGTTTACAATTGGCTATTAAATGACCATACAATTTACAAAAATAACAAGGACCAATTTGTTTATTTTTCACATTTGAAGTCTTATTTTTAAACCTTCTCACTTTAGGACTTTTAGTTTTTAATTTTTCATCTTGCTTATAATAATTACCTGCTTCCTTCTGTTGCATCTCATTAGAAAAAGCAATGCTACTTACAGTATCCAGGTCCTTTCTCGATAATCATAAACGATTTTCTTCTAACAACAGCTAGCTCACTTTCAATCTTGTCAGGTTGAAACTCGGCATCTGTCCACCGATAAATAGTCTGTACTATAGACTGATACTCGGCTGGTAAACTTCTAATCATCTGATATCCTTGATATAGTGGCTGTAGTTGATGACCAACTTTCCGTAGACGTTTGGCACCTTGCTTGACACGACAAAGAAACAATCCCAAAGCCTCTCCGGTTTCGAATCTTGTATTGAAAAAATCGTCTAAAAGTTGAATCACCCTTGCTCTTGTTGTCGGCTCGAAATGCTTCTTGAGAATACGCCAGGCTTCAGCACCATCTGTTGTTTGGGAAATTAAGGGCTTGAACTCGGGACCCAAGGATTGATATATTAAGGTGTAGGAACGATCCTTTCTTAATTTAAGATCGTATTCTTCCCTCCAGCTTAGTACTTGTTTCACAGAAGCGACCTCCGATGTTCCGGGTAATCTCGTCTTAGAATCTTCCGATGTTTCTGCCGGTTCTGTCTTGGACTCTTCAATAAATTGCCAGGCTCCATAATGAAGTAGTAAAACTCTTATCTCCACCTTCCACTGCTCCCAGTTGCTAGCCGTTAATAGGGTTATATTCGGAAAATCCATAATCGGCCCCCGTCTCGGCAATCTCCAGGAAGACAAGGAATTCAGAAATAAAGTTCAATCATGTCTCAGTAACAAACCTTCAAACTGAGAAAAGAAAACATCTTCACTTCCACACCATGAACCACTGTTAGAAGAAAGTTATCTGGGCACTGGGCCCATAACCATTGATAGCCTTTCTCATCGTCAAATGACGTTGAAGGCTCAGCAGAGCAACCATTAATAGCGTCAGCGGAATCTTAAAGACGTATTTGGTGTTGGTGTGGAAGACTTCTCAGAAGGCAACAAACATAAATGATGACAAACATTTATTTATGAACTATATACATATGAGTACCATTGTGGACTGTGAAAACCTCACGGCAAAAATACACAAACACACCAGTCCTTACAACCAAGTACTAAGTGATTCACAGAGAAAGAATACACACTTATATTCACCCTTTCTGGGCGATTTACATATTCCCGATGCCATCCCGCACATTGGAAAATACCAAAAGAAAATCTGATTAGTCGCTCGTCAGATTACGTCATATTTCTATCAACAACTTGTTTACACTTCCCACTGTGCGAGATGGCGTCAGCTCGTTTATCCCGAAGTTGATAAGAATTTATAATTCTAATGCCAACAGTTATGTATCCACTAGTGGATTTACGGTCATCGATGCATGCACCCCAATTTGAGTCCATTTAAGCTTTAAATTCATCAGAATTATCTTTACTTGACTGAATAGCTAAGTCACCTGTGCTACCTACATATTTAAGGATCTGTAGGACAGCTTTCCAATGATTTAAACCAAGATTACTGCAATGCTGTGAAAGGAAGGTCACAGCAAACTGAATATCAAGGCAAGTTTGAGATGTAAGAAACGTCAAGCTTTTGATTAACTCTCATTATGGGTATTTTTCCATAAACTTCTTTTCTTGGACACTGGTTGGGCAAGAGTTTTTGGAGATATTCATACCCATACTTATAGGTACTTTGACATTTTCACAAATGTTATCAAACTTCTTCAATAACTTGTTGATGCTTTTTCTTTGATGTAAATAAACTTTTCCATCAATCTGTTTAAATTCAGTTCCCAGTAGATATTTTACCTCTCCCAAATATCTCAGTTTGAATTTCTTTTTGATTTTTGTGATAACTTCTTTCATACTTTCTTCATTCTTAGTGAATATCACCAGATCATCTACATATACTAGGATTACAACAATTAACTTGCACATATATACACAGTTTTTGTATTTATATTTATAAAAACCAACTGAGATAAAGGTTTCATCCACTTTAAACCAATGTCTTCCTGATTGATGCAATCCATATAGAGACTTCTTTAATAATGCAACATAATCTGCTTTTGGTTTTTCTTGAAACCCTTCTGGCTGTTCTAAGTATAGTTCCTCATTAAGAGAACCATACAAATATGCACTTTCAATATCAATATGCTTATGATTCCAATTTTCTCTCTTAACTAGCAGGATAACGAATGTTCTAGCTAACGTGAAATTAACTACAGGTGAAAATGTTTCATGGTAGTCTAAATCTTCTACTTGATGAAATCCTTAGGCCACTAAGCACGCTTTATACCTTAGTATTTGGCCTTCAGCATTTTCTTTTTTGGAATATACCCATCTACATCCAATCACTGTTTTGTTTTGTGGACGTGGTACAATTTCCCAGACTGCTCTGTCCTTCAGAATAGCAATTTCTGTTTCCATAGCATTTATCCACTTCTCTTTCAATGAGCTTGTGATGGCTTCTGTGTACGATTTAAGTATTTCAGTTATCATAGCAGAATGCTCTTCTTCATTAGATTCCTATGACAAATCTTCATCAGTTAAATTTTCTAATTCCCTTTTTGTAGAAAAATCAAATTCCTTTGGATCAAAATTTGTTTTCTTTATCACAATAATTTTTCACTTCTTTCAGACTTCTAAATCTAACTCCAGGTTTAGGATAATAGTATACATCAATTCGACCAGCAGTTTTTCTCTTTTCTTTGCGACTCGCTTCCATTCTATACTCAATGTTGATTCTTGAACAGGTCGTTCTTTTTCTTCAATAGTAAGATATTTTTCCACTTGTTCTGGCATAAATGTTACAGTAGAAGTAGAATCATTTTTATTAGGAAAACTATCCATTCCTATTTTGCTTTCGTTAAAGAATACATGCTTTATTTCTTCAACTTTATCTTCATCAGGATACCGAATCCTGTGTCCAACAGTTTTCAAAAGCATAACCAATAAATACTCCAAGTCTGGATATATTTTGAAGTTTGTTTCGATGAGCTTTTGGAACATAAGCAAAAGCCGAACATCCTTATCTTTTTATGTGTCTTACCGATGGTCTCTTTCCACACCATAGTTCTAGAGGAGTTTTATTAGTTTTTCTGTGAATGAACCTGTTTTTCAGGTATGTAAATGCTAACAAAGCTTCTGCCCACATATTAGCAGGCAACTTTCCTTCATTTAGCAAAGACCTTACACCTTCTAAGGCAGTTCTATTGTAGCATTCGTCAACTCCGTTGATTTCTGGACAGTAAATATTGGTTCTTTATTCCAGATAAGTTTAAATTTTCTGCAAATACTTTAGAAATGAACTCCATGCCATTGTCAGTATGTATCCTTTTGATCTTTCTGTTCAATTGTCTTTCGGCCATAGCTTGGAATTGTAAGAAATACTTGAACACATTTTTCTTATTATACATTACAAACTTTTCTTGTGTAATGATTGACAAAAAGTACGAAACACCACTCTTTGATTTGACTGGTGATGGCCCCCAAACATCCATGTGGATTAACTCAAGTGGTTGGGATGTGGTTCTTTCGGGTAGTTCTTTTGCTGGTTTCTGTGTTAACTTGGATACTTTACTGATATCACAACATTCCAGAGATCCTTTAAGATTTTCAAGTCCTATGACACTTTTATGTTTACTCATTTTAATTAAATCCTGAGCATTTTGATGACCAAATCTGGAATGCCAAAGTTCAGTGTTTCCTGTTTTACATGTATTGTTGCTTTCTGGCACTTTATCAATTTGTTCTAAATTTCAAGGTGAACTTTATAGAACTTAAGGCTTGTAACACATAAAAATTGTTCTTGAGATATGCTATGAACATTTCATCACCACTTGGGTAGCTTACCCTTATCTTCTTATTTCTTATGACAGCGGTCAAACCGGCTTTATCTATAAGTCTACCAGATATCAAGTTTCTTTGCATCTGTGGAGCATATAGGACATTCAACAGAGTCAATCTTGACTTCTCACTGTTTCTCTTAATTTCTAAAACTACATTTCCAATCTCACAGATAACTGTTTCCTTCTCCTAATGCGGCACTCTTGTTCTTCAATTCTTTATAATCTTGAAATAATTCCTTCTTGTTACAGAAGTGATCAGTTGCCACAGTGTCAATAGTCCATTCAGTTTCATCAGAATCAGCATATAACGCAGAGGCTTAAATTGCTGACATTTTCGATGAATAGGCTAATTAATAATCTTTCAATGAATGGTTCTTTGTTGACTTCAATCGACATTCACTGGCTAGATATGGAAACTTTAGTTTTCTTTAAAGTTCCGAAGTTCTTTTCTTCAGTTACCAATACTTTTGAGTTATCAATTTCTTTTGCTTGCTTGGATAAAATTCTTCCTTCTTCAGCCAAAAGAATTGTCCTAACTTTGTCTGGTAAAAATTCATCATCATTCAATTGGTATATTTGCTGTAAAATATTATCAAACGCTGGTGGTAAATTTTCAATCATTTGATAAGCAACTTCATCTTCTGGAATACTTTTCTCAGCATTTTTAAGTGCTTTAGCAGCTTACTGAATATGAGCTAAATAAATACCAATTGACTCACTTGGTTGCTTCTTAATACTGTAAAACTCGCTTCTTAACTGTGCTATTCTTGCTCTTGACTGGTTCATATATTTCTTCTAGCAAAGTCCATGCTTCTTTTGCAGTTTCTGCTTCGGCAACTCAGTCTTTTTGACTTTCTTCTAAGCTTAAATATATTGTAGCCAGAGCTTTGCACTTTTGGTGTTCAAATTCCATCTTCTCCCTGCTTGTAGCAGCTTCATCTAAGACAGGTTTACTCTTGTCAATAAATTTGAACAAGCCTCTTTCCATCAAAAGCATTTTAATATCGAGCTTGCATTGACGATAATTATCACCATTCAGCTTCTTGAATTGAAAAACATTCATAGCTTCCATGTTTGAAGCTTTTAATTCACTAATTCCAAACGTAAAACAAGCAGTAGAATCAAATTACTTAAATGCTTTCTTGGACCTGGGCCCATAACCCTTGTTGGGTTTATGTTTGTGTAAACCCAAATATGAAATAAACAAGCTGAATTTAAAAATAAAACTCAAGCTTTTATTAAGCATAATTAAAAACTATTAGATTACAATGCAACAACATGTCTTACTAGACATCTACTAAGAGATTCATGAACAATCTAGGCCAAAACAAAAATTAATTTAGCTAATACATTATTTACTACAAATGTGCATATCTCCCATAATATTCAAATCTTTGGATTTAAATTTTAATACAATGTTTCTTTTACGTATTGTCAAGTATTTTGTAAGTTCCGTACAATTCAAAAGAAAACTGCATGTTATAATCGAAAAACATGCGGAGTTTGAAATTTTCAATTTAATACCAATTTTTATGTGTATTCTGATAAATATTTTTATTGTCTCACTTAGGGTCCTAGTAATACTCCTCAAGCTGTTTAAAGTGACACCAGAATAAATCTCCTAGCTAAACACGTTTCCATGCTACACTTATTTATAACTTTACATAAAGCTAATTCATAAGAATCATGCGCATGCGCCTACACTGGTACGATGATGTCGCAGGCAAAACAAATACTGCGCTACAAACTCTTACAGATATGATCTATCCCTTGTGGGGTCAACCATTCTTTTCGCATTATTAGTCTCGTAGTTATTAGCGATTCAAATCTGACGGTATTTTGTCATACAAGAAAGTTCGGCCGACTATCACTGTAACAAGCGGAAAGACGTTTTCACGTCAAAAATTACAAGTTTCAAAATTGCATCATAGCAAGACAAAGATTGTACCTCTAAGCACAATCAACACTTATGTCAAAGTTGTTTTAGTTGTTAATAATATTTTAACTATAGAACTGAGTGCCAGTTTTAGAAGTGAAATGAGACAAAACTAGCAGTCGAAGTGAATATGCTGGTTGCCAAAGATGGCTAGTGTTTAATAAACCAAATAAGTCTGTTTGGCTTTCTGTTGTTGTAAATACAGAGTTTTAAAACATTTTTATTACCATTATTATAGTTTTTCCCAATAAATTTATTTTATTGGATTGTGTGTGTAGGTGTGCACGCTGTTATGAAGTTTTCTAATTATACATTTATGTTACATATCTGAAATATAACAGTTTAGTGAAGAAATAAGGTTTGATATATTTTTTTCTGTACTGTAAATTAAAAGTAAAGTTTACTAATGAAACTTCAAGCTAATATAATTTGTATTCTTAAGTATTTTTCAAAATGTTTGTTTTCTCTGTTAGAATTACACATGATGCACGTGAGGATGAAATGGAAGAAAATATGCAACAAGTCAGTTCAATAATTGGAAATCTGAAAAATATGGCAATAGATATGGGAAGTGAAATTGAATCTCAGAATCTACAGCTTGACAGGATCAATATGAAGGTGTGCTTCTTTTACCTTTTCATAAAATCATATATTTTAGTAAACTTGATTACTATAGATTTCAGAAATATGAAATTTTTTGTAAGTATTCGTTATCCATAAGTTCATAATTTATAGTCCTTTTAATGGTTATTATGTATTTTATAGCTTTTTTACATTTTTTTTCTTTATTTAGAAAACAGCCTTTATGTTTAAACCTAATTACATAAAAAAAATTATTTCCTTGGAGTTCAATGTTTTCAAATTCTATTGTCCTATCTGTCAAAATTCAGTAGATATTTGAAAT
>BGPR01000014.1:2770572-2811900 GCA_013235015.1 Araneus ventricosus
TCAAATTCTATTGTCCTATCTGTCAAAATTCAGTAGATATTTGAAATTATGACCTGTAATATTGATTCAGCAAATGTTTATGGGTGTTTCACCAATGTAAGGTGATAGCGGTAGTAGGAGGTCCTAGTTATTGTTCAACTCTACACTTCACCTAATATCTGACCACAAAAATTCATTTTTATCAGAAGGGCTAATGTTGCTTGCTGACAATGTGCTGTATTCCTCTGAAATTTATCATTTGTAATGGGAATGGGTTTATATTTCTCTAAAAGGTATCTAATATTTACACTAAAGTCCTTCCTGTTGTAATGCAATACTTAACATAAATTTTTTTAACATTTATGTATAAAAGCAAATTATATGTAAGGTATACAGTACTATTCAACCTCATTAACACTACGCTGAAATTTTTGTGTAAAATGTAAAGGAGTTTATTTTGTAAATTCTCTAAAATTGCTTCAATAAAATGAGTAATGGCTATACTAAAGTTGTATTAATTAGTAAGTGAATTATACTGAAGCCCAATATTCATTGTCCTTATAAGATTTTAGCCTTTGCTGCACTTAAAATATTTTGCTTAGGAAAATTCTTATAAGAAAAACACTTACTATTTTCTATTCGTAATTAGTTTCAAAGCTATTGATTGGATTGTATATGTAAATGAATAGTCATGATAAAAAATTTCAGTTTTGTGATGGGTAAAACAAGAGCTCTTGAACAGTTCTCATGTTTTGGGGATTGTGGTTTTTTGTGTATGGAGGAGTAAAACACTTTTTTGTAGAACAAACAGTTTTATTTATTTATTTATATTTTTAATGAATTGGGAAGGTGAATTTTTGATTTTGATAAAAATAAAAAATGATAAAGATATGGCTTTGTCAGTTATGATAAGAAATTTTTTCCTGTGAAGTATTTTTCTCACTAAAGAAATTACATTAAATATCTAATTTAACAAAGCAATTAATATTTATTTGCTAGCAAAAATAGACATTAATGTAGCATTTAGAAGTATTTTACAATAGCATTTTTTCTTGAGGAAGTTCAGCTTTATTATTTGTTTTCTGGGGATGCATTAAAATGAAATTGTGCAGAGTGATTTTTGTTTGGGTATTTACTTCCAAGAGTTGTAATTACTTTCCTGAGTTTTATTTATACTTCACTGTATCATAAAGTAATATGTATTTCATTTCTTTTAGGCACAATCAAATGAAACTCATATTGTTAATGCAAATGCAAGGGCTTCCAAGTTGTTAGGCAAGAAAGAATAAATCCCCAAAATTGTGTGAAACCTCATATTTGGCAGAGTAGAGCACCGGTGTCTTAAAGTTTGCTTTGAGTTGGTACATCTACCATCTACATAAAGCCCAAAAAAAATCCCTTTTTCGCTTTTTCAGATGGTAGACTCGAATGAATATCTTTATTTGTGTTACTTTGTGTCTATTAAACTTTAAAGTATTTATTTCCGAGGCACGGGTTTTTTTCTATCCTGAAGCTTTATATTTACCATATTGAAATTGTATGCAGTACTTATTTTTTTTGTGTAAAAATTCGAATTGTTTTGAGCTTATTTTTTTCAAAACACAGTTATTATTCTTGAATACTAAACTACTCAATTTAGAAAGCCTTCATTTATTTTTTAAAGTTTACGTGTGCAGAGATTAACCTTATATTGATATATGCACATATCTATTGAATGTACCAGCTTCTTAAAAGCTCAAGTTTCTTACTACTTGGAATGTTTTGGTACTGTCTTACCACCATGAGAAAAACCCTAAACAGGGTTGCCTCCAGTTTACAACTCTAAGAAATGGATATAAAACCAGCTGCAACATTTGGCAAACTAAGCGCACTTTGTTAGGCAAGGAATTCGTTTTCGACCGAAGTTACAAAGCAAAATGAGACTTCTGCTGGTTCTATCTGCACCAAATGACATATAAAGCCCTACCTTCACCCCCAAAATGCAGTGGAATATCCCATTTCCATAACAACCGCCACCCGCATGTCTGGGGGTTTTCTCGTGGTGGTAGGACAGTGTGTATTATTTAGGATTCGCTATTGCTTGAAAAGAACCTTTGAATCTGTAAATAAGTCTTTATCCTCTTTAAACATGGTGCCTCATGTTCCTATATACTTAGACTTTGTTTCAATTTTTTTTATCACCTTTGTTATGTTTCTGTTGAATCATTGTCTTATATGTTAACATTTTTTATTATTTATCCATGTAATGTTTAATTTGTAAGATTGGTGTTTTTAAAATGGAAATTTTCGAGCATTTTTCAATCAGAGTGTCTGACTTGCAAAAGGATTTTTAAAAAAAATTTGTAAGCTTGAAAGAGCACAGTTTTGTATTTTCAAAGATCATTTAAGCTTCTACCTGTTGAAATATTTTGCTACACAGACAACTCCTGATGAAAACAAGCAAACATATGTGTATTTTTAATGCTTGAAGATATTTGTAAATTTTAAGAACAATTTTTGAACTGATATTTTTACGTGAAATCTTAACTGAAAGCAGATAATCTGTTATAAATCATATTTTTTGTATATATATATTATATTTAATTAATACTGTCTGTTGAAAGTGCTTTTTTCAAAAATATGAATTTGTATAATAAAGAAATGTATTATATGCTTATCATGACTTTTCAATTAAATTCTTTTTTCACACATAATTTTTGGGTTAGAAGTATTATATAAAATTGCATCAGTAATGTGTTTATAAATGAGCTTAACTTCTGAAAAGCGCCATTCTATGTTTAAAATGCCTGTGTGATTTTCGCATTTCATTTATTTCTTTCTTAAAAGTCCTCCCTTGTATTTCCAATGTTGAATTTTCCATGCTCATTTGATTTAACTAATTTCGATGTGTATTGGATATTTTTAAAGTCGTTTTCCATGATCTTGCTACAAAGCAGCTAATTTTCATTTGTGTTTTATTTCGTAGGCTTTTTTTTTTTTTTTTAAATATTTGGACTCTGATTATTTCATCGAAAGCTATATGTCTAGTTTTATAGAATTAATGAATTATTCCTCGATATCAAATTGTTCTTTCCCTTAGAGGCATAAATTTGAGTTTGTTTCAGTTTAGTTAATAATGAGTCTATTTGCAATTTTTTAGATATAAAATTAATATGTATTAAATTTATTGAGAAAGTTTAGTATAACTTTGCACAGTATTTTATATTTAAATTCCCTCATTTTGCATTTTTCTCCCACTCTGTTTATGCACTTTTAAACATTTGTGTAATATTTCTGCCCATTTTATGTTGAATCTTTTGTTAAGAAGAAAAAAAGAAGAGAAAATGTGTAATATCTGTATGAAAAAAATATTTTAACATGTAAAATTATGGCTATATTTGCATTTCTAGTTCTTTGCTGGCTCTTGCTGAAAGAGTAAATCAAAAATATTTTTTATGATCCTATACCCATTTTAAAATTTTATAGGGCTTTTTAAAATTGTCATACCTATTTATTAAAAAACGTGGTGTCTGATCAGTACTTATTAACGGGCTAATATTTGGAGGAAGTTGGCTTTTTTAATCAAAAAGTTCTTGAACCGTAGTTATGCTGTGTTCTATTAAAAAAATAACTTGTAGGAGCTCATATAAAGGATGTAATTTTTCACATCAGTTTATAATGATATGCTGACTGATTTATGAACTAACTACTGATCTGTAGTTTATAAACCTAAAAACAGTATTACTTTCTGTTTTATCCAGTCTTCCATTCTCTTGGTTCCTAGAAGGAAGTGACTTTTCGCTTATTAAGTGTGTTTTAATGTTTATAATGTATATTTACCTATGGCATGTTCAAGTACATTAGAATGGAAATGAAGTAAATTTGAAGCTGATGGGACAATGGGACAGTTGATGCATATGTTATAACTCCTAATGAATGGCTACAAGTTCTAGTTTTTTAAAATAGGACTTATTTCTTATCAAATATATTTTTGTAAATTATTATTTGCTTTGCATTGCTTCAACAGAAGCTACTGTAAGTAGTTAATAACATTTTTTCAGCCGGCTGAGTTATTTGTTGGTACAAAGTTTTTTTTCTCATATCTGCAAATGTATGTATAAATGCCAGTGCAATCCCCAAAAGGTGAAAAAAGTTCTTAAATATAGAGTAAGCCCTATTTAACTAATACTAAATATGACTAACTTTCTCTGGCTGTCATGTTTAGAATTCATCATTGAAAAAAAAGGTACAAATAAAAATGACAATTTTTTGTTATTAAATCTTAATTCAAATTTTCTCACTCTCTTACAAATCAATAGAATATGGAAATAAAATAATTCCCACAAATCACATTTTTCTAATAAATGAAAATGGAGCATATTTTGAAATCAATTTGATTTGGCAGATTTAAATCATTGCATTGTGCATTCTTTCTAAAAAAATTAATATCAATCTATTAATTATACCAAATACATCTTTAAACTGCACATGCATTAGATTTGTCTATTTTCAGGCAGCTAATAATTTGCTGGGAAAATAGACACAGTTCTAATGTATGTCCTTGTGGATTCTTCTTTATATGCTAAATGCTTTCAAATTTTAGGAAATAATTGTTTTCAGAAAATTTCAGTTTAATGATGCTGTGATTTGTATGTACATTTAGAATGGGGGAGGGGGCCATAGTGGATCACATTTAATGAGCAATATTTAGACCTGTTTGTATTTATATAGAGCTCCCTCTCATTCTGCTATGAAAGTTTTGTTGGCAGAAAACATCAGTATAGCCCTAAAAAACTGTTTAGACACCACCTTAATTTTTTTTTTTAATTTCTAATTGTCAGTTATTCTTTACCCCTCAACTGATTAATTTACTCAAATTCTCATGATGTTAGAAGTATACTTTTAATGATTAAAAATTACTGATTTTGTGTATTTCATATATTTACAATAATAATTATCAGATTTAATATGAAAATAATGAGTATTTTACAGATAAGTGCAAATATCTTCCTATTCATTTAATTTTATTGCAAAAACTGAAAAGATGTACAGATGTATTTATTATCTATGTTAAACCAGTTATTTATTAAGTCATATTAGATATTTTTCTCTGTACATCTGCATGTACGCACAGAATAATCTTAATCAGTTAAGTGGTTATTGAAGAAATGTAAACAATTAAAAATTGTGTAACTGTAAGACATGTACGCACAGAATAATCTTAATCAGTTAAGGGGTTATTGAAGAAATGTGAACAATTAAAAATTGTGTAACTGTAAGATGTTATACTTTTTATCTCTTGAAATGAAATTCTTTCCTAATTGTATATAGATTTGTACTGCTATTTTCATACTGATTGGTACTTTTGAACTAATGGTGCTAAACTAAACAAAATTTATAATAATTATGTCAAACATAAGGAATTTTCACTATTTTATACTGTAAGAATTTAAAATGTATATCATCCTGTCCAAGCATTTCTTTTGTAATCCACATTTGTATTTCTATTATTTCTGAAGAATATCTAAATATTTGTACTTTAAAAGCTCTATTAAAACATTTTAATAATAATAATAATAAAAAAAAAATCTGTGAGAAATTGGATGCAGTTTGCTAAATTTTTCTGTTTTAAAATTATAACATACTCTTAATTAACTCATTGAAAACATTATTTTCTATTAATAATTTTTAAAATGCTGATTATTGTTCTGATTTGTATAACATCCATGGAAATGTATTGCAGATCATCTTGAATCATCCTGTTCTGCAAAAAGAAATTCATGTAAAAATGATTTAAATACAAAAAAAGTAGCTTTTATTGTTATAGCAGACTTCTTTTAGGATATCTTTATTTTTTTTACTTGAAATCTTATTCAATGAAAGCAAATTGAAAATAAAATTTCCGAAAAAGAAAAAAAAGATTACAGATCGATTTGTATCTCGAAAACTTGACTGAAATTTCTATTCAAGTCAGGCAAGTATGATTTTTGAATTTAAAAAAATTAATGGATTTAAATAGGTTCTTAGATTACCTTCCATTTTAAAATTGTCAATCTATGTTTTATTTATTTATATTTTTTATTTGGGGGAAAATGTTAGGTAATTCGTTGTAGAAGCATTCTTTCCAAAGATATATAGTTTAATGTTCTCTCTGTTTCATTATCTGTTTAATTTATTTTTGAAATTTTTATATAAAATTTTCTATCTCCAATGGCAGAGACAAAGTTGCAACTATATTTGTACTTCTCCTTGCACAGAATTTTATTTAATGCTTTTAATTTCACATCCTTTCCTTTTAATGTTTGAGCTAAAACCAAAATAAAAAAACTTTATTTAAATTAAATATTTAATTAGATACAATATAATGTCCAATAAAATCGTTTTTGATCATTTTCTTCTGGGGATGTTTTAAAGCTTATTAGAAATCAAAATATTAATTTAAAATATAATTTCTATTGGTTTCTTCGTTACCAAGACTCAAATAATAAACATCTTGGTAACACTACATTCTGTAGGTATAGGTAATTTGTTATTTATTACTTGTGTTTCATCTACTATAGTCCATGACAACTGAAGTTGACTTTATGTAGAAAGCTGTCAGCAACCGTATCACTAGAGGATTACATCATCCGTATTCTTGTGCATCTTAGTGCTATAGTAGCAACTTCATAGAATTATACAACTTTCATTCTAAACATAGTTTCATTGCACAGTATATCAATTACTGGTGTTTAAAGCCAAAATCTGTTAAGATATATTAATGACTTTTAAATACATTAGGATCTTGTTCAGGACTATTTATCTCAGCATAGTGGTACATTGTGTAGCTTTCCCTGTACCATGAGCTTGAGTTGTCATTGACTATAATGGAATTTTTTTTGCAGATGAGCGTCTTGTGTTAAATGTTAATTTTAGTTAGTTTCTGAATAACTTTCAAATCATTCCAGATAAAGTTATTGACATTCCTGAAGACAATGGGTGGTATTTTCCCACTAGTAAGAAATATAGTTGTAGCTCCAGTACTGGATGTTGTCATTAAAATAATTGCACAAATTATTAGTTAATTAGTCTGGATAAGTGTTGCGGTGTTTAAAAATCAGATGTCTATTTGTAGAAATTCGATGTATTGGTGCTGTAAAATCCAAACCCAACTGCATGTTTGTTTTTGAACAATCCAACAGTAATTTTTAGTATCCATAAATTAAACAGGATGGTGATTCTGAATAGACATTTACACTTATCTTTTAATTTTGATCATTTATTGTATTTTAAAATTAATATCAAAATTGTGTCTTTTTTCATTTTAAAATAATAGCTCTAATTATAAAAGATCATACGATATAGTTTAATTTTTTAAAATTATCAGAAATTTTCTTTTTAAATAATTCCATTATCATAGATACAATTTCCATTTAATGTAATAAATTCTCTTTAGAAAAATTTAAGTTATGTTCTGATTGATTTTTTTTATGTATTTGCAACTAATGTTTATTAAATCTTTCAAGAATCTTAAGTAATATTCTTTACTTGTGATCAGGGCAATTTGTATGTAGGCATTGCAGCACCCCTAACTTCTTTCAGAGTGTAAATTTATTTAGTTTTGCATTTCATATTTAAATTTATCATCAACAGTCCAAAATTTTTTTATTTTGTATAAAATTTTTCTTAAGAATCCCTGAGATCTTCTTATGATAGAGAGCAAAGAACACTGTGTTGCTAACCGTGTCATTCCCTCATATAAGCAATGATCTGTTGTTGTAGTGCAGAACTAACCACCAAGCTCGTACTACTGCTGTTCTTATGACTATAAAAGATCCTGGGTACTAATTTTAACATGAAAAAGAATAAAAATCTTTCTAAGTGCTTTTAATCAGGATAGATGCACTTGCTGTAACTTCAGCAGATAAAAAACTTTACAGTAGTCTTGCAAACATCAAGAAGAAAGTTAACTGGGAACAAAATAAGGAATTTTATTTTTAAGTAATTTGAAATAATATTGATAAATTATTATTTTAGTTTTATCATAAAAATTTGTTCTTTTAACTATGTGAAAAGAATTTCTTGCATGTATATTCATTTTAATATTTACAGCCCCCTCCCCTTTTCCCATTTGCGTGGTGCAATATGACCAAAATTGGCTCTTGCGCTTAGAAACACGAACCAACCAACCCTCCTCTTTTCTTCCCCACATACAAGCTGCCACTGCTCATATTGTTTAATGACTGGAAAATGTTCAGTTAATTCTCAAAACTTTTCTTAAAGCAAATCTAGTTTTTAAAGAATTTATTATATCAAAGTAAAAATACTTTGTTATAACTTTCTGCATAACAATCTTGTTGCATCTTTGTCTATCAAGAATCATCATTATGTAGATCCGCATGACTTTGAATGTCACTACTTGTATATCTGGTGTACGTATGCATTCTTAGAATCATAAAAGCCAATGTATTCACTTTAATGTCGTTTAAGCAGCATCCTCTGTTCTGTTTATTCCTTTTCACCTTTATATGTATTATCTGGATCCCTCACTGTTTTGCACTGGATTTTTTTTAATTTGTAATCTTGAGAAACATCTCAACCTTTCTAACATTATTAACCTCAAATCAAAGATGAATATTTTGTAGTGCTGGGTCACTTTTCTGCATCTGTACATACTTTTCTCATTTACCATACATTTTATATTTGATCTGATATTTATTATCAGCTCATATTTGAATATTTGAACACTTAAGCCAAATATTTTCTTTTTATCGCTAAACCTACATGCAGCCTTTCTTTCTTTCCCATGGGTTCCCAGCTCCAATGTTATTAATGCAGTTGTGAAAATTTTTAATTCCCTGTTTTCTTTTTTTTGTAATTACTTCTATGCACATATTATTTTTCCTGAAATTATCTTTGAAATATGCACAGTATATGGCATCTCTAGCTTTTTATCGTTTCTTAACCCATTCTACAGTGTTTATGTGCATTTATAATAACTATATGATGACTAAAAAAAATTAACAATTGGCGTTTAAAGTAAGTATAAACATCGTTGAGACTTTTCATTTTTTTTTTACCCTTTTATATACATTATAAAATAAGTTTCTTTTTCCTCATTTAATGCATATTATTTCCTCTTCTAAGTAACGATAAATCCTATTGCTATCACCATTTAATATTTATGTTAAATTTTGAATGTAGTTACCTTACCTTGTGAAAATTAGTTTTAATTCCTATTGAAGAATATTCAACTTGGAGAAATTTTTATTTGCAAACTTGAGTTTCTTATTTATATTAATTTGTTTACATGAGGCATCAGTGAAAATATTTTGAGAATGTTTCTGAATAAATTCAGTATATTTAAAGAGTTTTTAGAAGGGTATCTGAAGAGATGCATCTAAAATCAGGACAGTGTACTATTTGGGAGTTTTTTTGTTTATTTTTCTTAATTAAAAAGATATTTTCTTACAATTACTATATCATACAATCTGTCTTTTTTTGAAAGTCATTAATTTTATTCTTTTCTTTCTGCTTTTTGTCAATCAATGTTAATTTTTTTTTAGCACTCATGTTAGGTTTGCATCCATTAATAAATGGACATCATTTCTCATTCTTTCTCATTTTGTTTCTCTGCCTTTATTAATGTTCATTTGGTATCTTTGGCAATCAATTCAACTTTGCTGCAGTGTGGAAATTGAGGAAAACTGCTTTGGTTTAATATCAAGCTAAGCAATAGACTGTTGTATGAATGGGTTAAGAAATTGTTTTTAATTTGATTATTTGTGTTTTAAAACTATTTTGAGTGTAGTGAAGATGCATTTCAATCCCATGCCGTCCGTAATTGATAGGCCTTACATTGCTCCTTTTGTTTTCCCCTTTATTTTTAATATATATGAACTTTTTTGCAGTTTTCCATATGATTCGTTTTGTTCCTTTATTTAATCTTTGAGGTATGAATATCTTACTACAGAGTCTGACATTATGCTGCTTTATGAAATAAGCTTAAGTTAATATTTTAATTAAGCTGTAAATCAATATTCCAGCATTATATTTTAGTCATAAAGCTACATCTAACTTTTTGAAACATTTCAAAATAAACTTGTAAGTCAAAAGGCCATTTTCTTTTAAAATGATGCTGATACTTAGTTTGAAATAATATTATGTAATAGTAAAAACTCATAGTTTCCTTTGTGTAAAGATTTAGGATACTTTAAAAACTTGAATCACAAAACATGTCTTAAAAATTTCTGTTACTTAGTTATTTTTAAATAAATGCTTCAAAATTAATTAAGTCATTTCTTATGTAAAAGTTACATTTTTACTAAGAAAATTTTAAAAAATAATATTGAAATTGTTTTTACTTATAATTAGTAAAATTGATATTATATATTGAAATTGTTTTCACTTATTAATTTACTTAAGTAAAATTATGAACTTAAATTTTGTGGTGGTAAACAAAAAAGATTTTGTATATTTCTGTGCAATTAATTCAGTTATTAAGTCTTGTGATGTGTATCTATATGTGTTACCTTACCATTTACTTTAACAATAACAACGAATTTCTATTTATTGTTTTTCTTTAAAATATTTAACTTGTGCTTCAGACTCAGTTAGATTATCCACTGCCTTTATTTAAATGAAAGAGCTGGCAACCCTTTCTAAATATGTTTGCTCTTGTATCATGGGACCATATTTTATATTGGATACTTAACTTTTGGACAATGAAAAATTATTTTCAGTAAGAACAAAAGTTACTACATGTTACTTGATTGTTTTGTTTTTGTGTGTATGAGTGAATGAAATATCAAAACTGTGAAATGCTTATTTATACTTGTGAATATTGATGGTTTACGAAGAATATTGATTTTTCTGCATTGCACATTTTAATATTTTTCTCTCTTAATGCGTATTGATTAAAGTAGGTTTTGTGAAAAATTTTCACATAGAGTTTATTAATCAGAGATGGCAGGATTTAGGTTCAACACATGGTACATGCCAACGTAAAAGCTTCTTTGCACAGTATAGTGTTTAAATCAAAACACTTTGTAAGGCTTTGACAATTCTTTTAGCAGAAATGCAACTTATTTATAATACTTTTGCACTTATTTTTAATAGATTAAGCATAATCTATCTTAAATCTATTTTACTCTTTGCACTTATTTTATATTACTCTAGAGTTAAGGATGGTATCTTTTTATGGTGTCGTAAGAACAAAGGTTAACATACATAAATTTAAAAACTATGTTTTGTAAAGCAATACATTTGTGAAAAGTTCTAACATTTTATAATCAAAGCTAATAATTAACCATTTCTAAATCGATTAATTATTTCAATATTTGAGAAAGTTACTCTGTGTGTTTCTAAATGTGAAAATTCAGTCATGGACAAAATTATGCAATTTTGCTTAGAATAATTTTGGAATGGTTGTTTCACATTTAATAGACAAAACTGTTACTTTCCTTTAATAATTGGAGTGCAAAGAGGTTTCGTTTTTAATTAAACGGTAGCTGTAAATTTTCTAACCCCCCCCCCCTTCTTTCTACTGTGTATAATAGTTTTTAGGTAAATACACCCTATTAAAAGTTCATTCATTTTTGCTCACGTTTTATCAATTATTAGTTAATTACATTAATGCTAGTATTATTGAATTAACACATAAAAATCTTTAAAATGTTCTTGATGCTCTAAAGTAGATTTTATGCTCCCTGCTTGTAGCTTTAAAGAAGGGCAGCATAAAGAGTGTTGACTGCAGTTTACATTATAAATAATTTTTTTTTAAATTATTTTTCGACAACAAAAAGATTCTTACTCTTTCTTTCTTATTTATTTGAATCTAAATTTATTTTTAGATATAAGAGAAAGTGATGTTAAAAAATATTTATTGAAAAATTAGATCTCAAGGAGTGATTGAAGAATACAGAAGAGATATAAAATTATAGAATCTGTATCATATGTTTTAACACCGAATTATCAAATGTAATATAAAAGAGTGTTGATTTCTGAATAATGTTTACTGTTTATTCGATTCAAAAAATATTCTAGAATTTGTTTCTGTCTTTTAAAATAAGATATACTATTGTTATTGTGAGGTATTAAAATATTCATGTAAAGTGGGGTTTGAATGTTCATAGTTTAACCTTAATGTGTATGTATTTTATGTAAGAGATTACAGGATATTATTTCAGAATAATTATTTTATTAATTCTTAGTTCGTTTTTTTAGTTAGAACTTTGAAAGAATTTTAATTGATAATTCGCTGTCAAAAATTCTTCATTATTTAACCTTGTTAATGTCTACGAACATTTTATTTTTTCAGGTTCCCTTTATAGTCAACATTCATTTAATTTTTTTGCAGTAGGATTTTATTTATAGTTTTCTTTAAAGTATAAATATTTGCAACAATGTTTCTTTTCAATCAAAGTTTTTAATTTTTGTATATAAATTTTTTTAAATTATTATTTGTGTACCCCTGAATTTAATCAGTTATAGATCTCGTAGTAAGCATATCAAAATAGTTTCCCACAGTTATATGTATTTATATTACTTGCTTTATTAAAGAAACCAAACTGACATAATAGCTCAAATTTTAATCAATCGCGTGTTCAGGTTTGTAAGTGGACTTGTAAATATTTTTTGGTAAATTGTTTATTTTTAAATCCTAATACAGAGTGCTCTTTACATTGAAGCAAATGATATTTCTAATATATTGTGCATGCATGAAATATATTCTATATGTAATAAAGTTTTTTTTTACAAGGTGTTAACACTTTTAAAGGATTTTATGAAGATATAGAACTCTGTTTAATAATGTTTGTGCTTAAACTTGTGCTCAATATTTTTACGCTTGTCCATATTACAAACTACATTTTTCTGCGTTTGAGATGTTTGTAAAAAGTTAATATGAATATTTCTGTATATTGAGACCAGAAATTTATTGCATAATATCAAAGGGTCCTATTTTTAATGTTTAGTAAGCAAATTTAATTTATTCAAAAACATGAGAGATGTGAAATTATAAATGTTTGAAATGAGAAAAATTATGATATTTATATGTGTTTAATTTCGTACCAAGTCTACAGATGTACTATTATACTTGTACAAATGTATGCTACTTGTAAATCTGTCATGTTTGCCTTTGTGCTACATGTATTGCTGGGACTGATTCAGTGTTAAATGCGTATGTCTTATAAAAGCTAAGTGTGAGAATAAACAATACTGATAGCACATTATGTGGCTTAATTCCTATGCTTGTTGATCTTCATTTTGCTGATGCGTTGAGATTGTGTCATAACAATAAACTTATAATTCAAGTGTGATGCATGACGGTTCACCATAACTATGGCATAAATAGAACCCGGGTTAACCTGAACTAAAGGGAGGGGGGGGGGGAAGAGCCATTTGGAACTTGATTTTTTAGTTAAACCACATGACGCGCTATTACTTTTCTTATTTGCAGTCTGTTAATTCTGAAGTGTTTTGAGTGTAAAATGAATTCAACTCTTTTTGTTGGCTACACTTGTGTTCTTTATTATTTTTTTTTGTAAGTCAACCCTCCATCAGGCAATATTTGCATCGCAATGTTCAGGCACAGGTAAACAATATTCTTAATACCATTAATTTTAGCATTCGTACCAAATCACTGACACTCTTGGGAGGCTTAAAAGAATTAAAGATTGGGGATATTGTTTCAAAAAAAATTCTCGCTTTCTGGATTATTTCCATGTGGTTATATGTGTTTTTTGGTTGTGATTTCAAAGGCATTTTGAATAACCTGGGTCTTTAGCTAACGGATTGTTTTTTCTATGGTACAATTATAGTGATAAGAATAGATGAAAGCGTATATAATTATTTAGTAAAGACACAAACAAGAGCTCTGTTGCTTACTTTGTATAAAATAGAGTAAAAATTATGATAAAGGTAAGAAAACCTTTCTGAAGTAAGTTCAAATTATTTAGAATTTCATTCAACCTTAATAAAAGTAGTTTTCTTAGATTGAAAATGTATTTTCTTAGTGTTTATGTTCTTATTTTTTAATTCCCTAAACAAATTCCTAGAAATTTCTTTTAGAGCTTTTATAGTTCTATTAGTATTATTTCACCCTCAAGATTCTAAGGAAGCTTGAATTTCAGTTTAGATTTCATTAATGCCAGTTTGTAGTAAAGAGACTTCTATGGCCATGTGGATCAGCAGTTAATTAATGCTCTTGGAAGGAAATATGATAAATTTTAGATTATATTTCCGATTTTTTTGTACTTCTTATTGTCTCGCATATATTCACTCTTGTGGCTGGATTCTGTTATTGAACCGCACAATAGTTCATATGTAATAAAACTAGACTGTTTCTCTAAGTTTATTCTGAACAGTCAATAGCTCATATTCTAATTATCATCATGAAAAGAATTGTATGCATTGAAACTAATTACTAGCCTTATAGTTTGATTATGGATTTGAAGGGTGAAGTATCTTGAGATAAGTATATCTTAGTCATCATTATAAGTCTATTACAGCATTTCTTAATACTGCATCTAACGATTTAACTATTGGATGCTTGTGAATATTGATCATTGATTAAAGTTCTCCATTGTAGGTGACAGTTATAACTTCAAGCACCATAATATGTTTTACGGGCTTTATTTTGAACAGGTTTTGGAATCTTGATTAGGCAGAATGATCACAACTCTGATGTCAAAAATACATTTTCGAATGAATTATAGAAAACGAGGGATTTTATTTTGTTCATATATCTTTTTTTCTGGAGGTGAATAGTTTTAACCAACATAGTCAGATGGTCCAGGATCTTGTACTAACATCCTCAAAATTGATTTGTATTTAGATAAATTACATATATAATTTCTAAAATATATTTTATGCTTTGGTATATATATATCAACATTATCATGAATTGCCTACCAGTTTGAATCTTAGTGAGTTGTTAACTTGTCTTTTCTATAATTTATTTCCATTTTTTATGATGATGTTTACTCAAAATATATTATGTATGTAGATAATGAAATTCTAAAATATGTTACATGTACATATTAATGCAGAAATTTTGTAAAGAGGATTGTTGTTAAAATGAAATTTCCATTCAAATTTGAACACACCATTGAAATGAGAATTTCAAATGAAATTAGAGATTACCTATTAAGACCCAGTCTTGAGCACAAAAAATATAGTGAAATTTTACAGCACACACATTCAAGTGTCCAAAAAAGAAATATGACATTTGTTAGAATCAAATCTACAAGAATTGTTATTAAATCAATGGTGTAACTGGTGTTTTTATAAAGAAATTTTCTTTTTTTTAAATTAACATTTGTCAACTATTGGATTCCTTTACTGAATTAATGATTTAAACGATTGAATTTTTTTTTTCGAACTTTAAAAAATATATGCTGTATTTGCAACCTTTAGAAATTTTGAAGAAAACTAATTAACACTTGAACAAAGAGGCTGGCATTCAGTCAATTTCTTCATAAAAAGGAGAATTTAACAATTTTGCTTAACGATTCTTAAATTTCATTTCCAGTTTCTAAATAAATTAGTTTTGGAGCTCAAAATGGTAAAAAGATAAGGTCTCCTTTGAAACTCCACAGAAACCCTGTAAATGCAGTAATTATTTAAAAAAAAAGGAAAAATTTTTTTGAAATGAACTTGGCTTGGCTAACCGTAAGCCAGAGATCTTAGTTATACATTTATGAAAGATTAAAAAGTCAATATATTTCATGAACATGTTTGCAAACAGCAAGTTTTCTATCGCATAATGACAAAGATGGTAGAAGTAAGTAATTGAGCATTTTTCGGCCTTCTTAAATATGGTTTGTTAATCATGAGAAAATCAGTTCTATAAATGATTGACATTATTTAAAATCTCTCTTTACATTGGGAATGTGGGATTTATAGATCAATATTACTCTCTTCTGCTCATTGAACTTGAATGTTTGGGATATATAACACAAAGGCTGGTTATATTTTGAAAACAAGATGGATACAGTTAAAGTACTTGACAGCCTCTTCTGTTTGTTAGTACTCAAACGTAAAATATATCCACATCATAAATTTGTTATTTTCAATAAGATACTTGAAACCAACATAAAATAGGGCATTTTATGTTTTTACATAAGCATTTTTCATAGCATAAAGTAACTTTTACTTCATTTATATCATTGGATATTTTATATTTCTAATATTTATATGCTTAAAAAACCAATGCAATTAAGTAAAATTTTTTAAGGTCAGTTCTTTTCCTTCCTATTTTCATGATAAAAATGTTCAACTGAGGATTAGAAAATATATCATAATTTAAAGATATCTTGATAAATGTAAACATTGAATTAACAAATGATTTTTATTATTGAAAATATTTTATTTTTACACATAAAATTTATTACAGCTAGTGTTTGTGCTTATAAACTTCCATTACAAATATATTAATAGAAACTTGATGTATCTCTACCAAAAAGTAATGTTTTCAACCAGTCTATAGGAACCTGCATTCTCAATCTCCAAGATCCGAGTCGAGTTAAATAAGCTGATCTCCAAAGTAGCCATGATGTAAAACCTGAAATGCGTAAGATAACTATTTAACTGATAGTGAAAATCAGGTAATTATTCTTTTGAGTAGTTTTTGATATTTATCAAGATTTAATCCACTGAAAAATGAACTATAAATGCAGTCAAAAAGATTGGGTACAAAAATATGATGAGAGGGGGACTTAAAAGGGGAAAGAAAAAGTTTAAATTTTGTAACTGAATATTAATCCAAAGGCAAGAAATTGCATTGAAAATAAAATTCAAAGAATGTTACCTTCGAGCTCAAGTTGTAATATTTTTACTTCGGATAAATTTAAAACTTAAGAAATTTTTTGCAAATCATCAATTGCAATTTATTTGCAGGCTGTTAAATCAGTTAAGAGAATAACGCTAATCTTACAGACAGTGGTCCCCCCCCCCCCAATCTGTGCAATCTCTGTTTGCTATCTTTTGCAGCATATAATAATAATAAATAACGGGGTTATTTCTATTTGTAAATTTAACCACAATTTCAAAATAATTTATTAGATTGCAAAGTTCTATATAGTAAATATATATATTTATTGAAAGTAAATATTGTTCTTTGACAAAAGACTACAAAAATTCAAGAATGCTTCCATCCTTATGTAACAAATTATTAATATATTCAAACATAAAATAATAACTTCTCAAAGAATATTTAAAATTACAAGAAAAAGAATGCTGTAGATGTAGATGATCAGAATTGGTGCTAGGGTATCTGGTGTCCCTAGGAAAAGACAAATCCAAGCACTCTTTATCATTGTGTATTTATATCTTAATAAACATATAAGTATAAAGCCAATATAAACAAAACTATTTATTTTAAAATTAAAACATTAATTTGCTTGCAAAAAAAGGAAAAAAAAATTCTTTTCAATAAATTTCATTAACTCATATTTTAATATCAATAATTCATTAACATATTTAATAAATACATTTACAATTATAATTAAATATTGCAATTTAATATTACTGATTATGAGAAACTGATTTTTTCTGCCATTACTCTTATGAATGTTTGAATTAGTATGTAAATGTCAAGATTTGCTGTAATTTCATGTTGAATTGATATTGCCAGACCAGCCAATTTTTCTGGAGAAATGGCCAATTAAGTATATACTTTTACCAATTTTAATATTAGAAAACTCTTTTCTAAACTGACTACTGATACTGACAATGTTGTGAATTTGTGCAAAGCAATAAACACATCTGGAAACACTGTTTTCAAATTTATGCTGACATATGTATATGAGTGTACATGAAATGCTGAAATGTTTCTGGAGTTTTATATTTTAGTTAGATGATAGATCCAGATAATTCCAGATATAGTTTTATATCTGGAGTAATATTTGCAATTCATTACATAAATCTATTTCATCAATATCTTGAGAATTATTGCACCAGATGTCCAAAATTCTGATGAAAGAACAGCTGTTTCACCTGATGGAAAAGTACCCCATTTTTATGGTTCTGCTAAAAGCATTGCTTAATGGTAGAATTGACCCTGTAAATGATAGAAATTTAGACACAATGCAAAAATTCCATCTTGTATGCATAAATTCACAAACTTCTGTATTGTACATCATACACAACAAAGTATAGTATTTGGATGTAACAAGTTAGAAGATGCAATTGAAAGCCTCCTCAGTTCAACTAATGTTGGGCAGCCTTGTGTTTCTTTATTTCTTATCATGGATATTCTTTCTTTGCCACATGCTTGTTACATTATCTACAGGAAGTAAGTGAAGTTCATGGATTTTATTGATAAACAATATATTTTAGATAAGATTACATACCAGATTTAGCCTTATAAAGCAACCTAGCATTTTAGTTCTTTCTGGGTGTGAAAACATCTTTTGAAAAGACTGTAGGATAGAAAGTGACAATTAATGATAGTCGTAACTGAAACAAATAAACTTAGACCTTGATATTTACAACCACAAGTCTTCTAAAAACAGCAGTTGTAAAGGCAAGGAAAATCAAAAAATAAGTGTCTCTACTTTTTCTTTTGCAAAAATTCATAAAGCAATAAGGCAAACTAGGGATCAGTTTTATGTGAGTCATCCCTCCATCATTTGATGTCATACGACCTAGTTTCCGCAGATGGCGGGTCAGATAAACAGGGCATTCTGCATATGGCAGGTGTGAAGAGAAGACGTGTTTTGTAATCATGGGCAAAGATGGACGTGCAAGCTGTTCTGTGGGATCAATCGGTCAGTGGGATCCTGAAATCTATAGCTACCTCATGAAAGTGCACGTTCATGCTGAAGCAAATGGCGCTGACAGTTCATAAAAGAATGTGATCATATAATAATACAGCGAAACCCAGACAGATGTCAACAGCCATTGGAGAGAAAACTCCAGATACGTGGAGTTTAGTGATATTAACGTCCCATGTTAGAGTAACACAAGGGCAATTTTGGGATTAACTCCATAATTTTGAATCTTGGTCAGATGATGAGGATGGCACCTGAGCAGGCAACCTCTCTCCAAACTGCCACAACACACCCATAGGAGAACATTTGGTCTATGATATTGTCAAGTACACACAGTTGAGATGATTAAGTGAGCAAACGTGAAGTATAGAAATGACAATTTATTAGAAATCAAACTTTGGCATTTGATCTAGCTGATCGTATATCATTGAACCCTTCAACTGGAGAGTCACAACTTATATACAGTAACAGAACACTTTAGAACATTCTATAATCAAATTATATTCAAATTAATTAAATTTACATAAATCGGAACATTCTGGAAATTAGCATAAATGAGTGTTAAATCCAAAGAAAGAAAAAAACCTAGTCCTCAACCAGCGGGGATTGAACTAAGGACCAATAGCTCCAAAGTCAGCATTGCTACCTCACAGTCATATAATGGACGAGTAATTACTCGTCCATTATACTCAAATTACTCTTCCATTAATGGAAAATGTGACAATATTAGATTCAATGTGCACCAAGCCCACATATATAGCAGATCTTCAGTGGAATTGGGTTTCAAATCTGAAACCCTCTGAGCCCGAAGTCCATACCTTACCACTAGGCCACTGCGGCCCCACCAAGCATGTGCTTTGACACCAATAAAAAAATGCAGACAGCCATGAAGCAGCTCAGCTCTTCCATATTAACATAATGTTTATAGACTGTATACTATCTATAAATTATGGCGTGAACAATGAAAAAACATTGCTCTACAGAGCAAAACTTTCACTAAGCCTAGAGCTATCAAATTTGGCAGGTAGTTACTTCTTGGGTAGTAGATGCTCACTAAGAAAAGGGTGTTACAAAATTTTAATTAGATCTTTAATTAAAAAATAATCAAAATTGTAGCAGTTTTCATCATTAGCATCATAGCATATTAGTGCAGAAGACAGAGTTTATACCATTTTAAAATTTCAAAAATTAGGTTTTCAGGGATACCAATTTTATTCCATAAAATTTCTTCTCTAATTTGAACAAATTTTTAAAAATATTTTTAGGCATTTTTACAACAATAATTTTCATTGTTTTAGTTACAGAACTTAGACATATATGTTACGACAATATTAAAAACATTTTTAGTGTGCACCTAATAAATGCATATAATGTAATAAGTGTGCATAATTAAGAGCACATCTTAAAAAATAATATCAAGCCTAAAACATTATCATGCTACAAAGTTTCAAACTAGAGGTTCGAATCTTCTGTAATTTTTTTAAAACCTCATTAAGCATTATGGCAAATCCATCAATATCTTTTGTGATTAAGAAGAAAAATGAAGTAAGCCTATTTCTTATGTTGGCAATGTATCAATTGTCTTGAATAAAAACACTGCTAGAGAAACTTATTTTTTGACTCCTTTTTTTGTATGTTTCTTAGTGATCTTGCACATTCCACTGATGTGCTTTATGAGAGTTATGTATGTAGATGTATTTTAAAATGAATATGAAATACAGATTTAAAGAAAATAAACAGACTGACAATGAAAAGATTTAAATAATTTCTTTTTATTTTAAACCTAAAAATATTTGAATAAAAATATTAAAAATAAAGATCAATAAAATAAACTTTACCTTGAACTTTAAATTCTGGCAAATCAGTAAGAGCTTTATAATCACCAATATATGCTAACATTCCAGAAGATTGAAAATTAAATGGTTTTATTCTATCTTCTTTTTCTAAAGCATTTAATGCTTTTGCTAAGTATCTCCCTTGACGCTCAGCAACCTGTTGTAAGATGTTAATTATACAAATTGCACAAAACAGAAATAAAAATAATAATGAAACGAAAGAGTCATAATAATTTGAAACACTTTATACTTAGATTTAATAAAAGTTACAAAAATTTGCATTCGTATGTTAAGCAAGACATTCAATTTTACAATACAGTAAAACCTGTCTATAACGTTATTGTAGGGGCCTACAAAATATATTGTTATAGGCAGGTTATTGTTATAGACAGTTTGAGAACTTGCACATCCAATGTTTATGTGTGTGTACAAGTATTAATATAATAACACATTTTATTGCTCTTATTGATTGATCTTACAAATAATCACTGATATAAAACTGTATTTTAAAACACATAAAATATACAATTTTATATATATACTTTTTAAAAAGAGCTTCAATATGAAAATTTTGTCAGCAACATCATTTAAGGCACTTTTATAACGTTTTTGTTTGATATCCACTTCATTTTTTTCAAAGCATCTTCAATGTCTTTTTTTTCCAAAAAAAGAGCTATAGTCAACTGAAAAATCCCATATATTTTAGTAGCATCAATTTGCTTTAGTTCTTTACCACTTTCCGACATTATTTGTAGCTTTGCTTCAAATACCAATGTTTTAAGCCGCACCATTCTAGATTCAAGGTGTTAACACATCAACCCCAGAGCAAAATTATATCCAGTGTTTTGCAATATAACCTCAAGTTGGAAACATTCTGCAGGCTATTTGTCCAAATTTGGCGGATCACAGTGAAATGCAAAATAGATGTAAAAATACTAATTAACCATTAGAATCTTTATTACTCATTAATGACAAAACATATTAAAATTAATTATTTAAAACCAAGGTATACATTCAGAATTTGCAACTCTGTCAATGTCTTTTGAAGCCGGCTTTCAACGTGCCTGTTTCAGATCTTCATCACGATGACGGAGAGTTATTTTTGCCATTGCTCCCAGCTCTGGAGGCTGTGTTGCGTGAAACGTGAAGAGAGATGGCATCGCAAAAACAGCACCTCACTTTGATTGTTCAGCAGAACATATCGTGTTCTTTTTTTTTTCTTTTTGCTGTGTACGCATTTTTTTTAGGATGAAATGTTCTGCAAACATCGCATTTGTTCTGTGACATACGTCTCAATTTTACGCACTTTCTGCTTCTGGGCACATCAAAATCGAATTTCAAAGAACAAATAGTCAGTCTGCAGTGTTCAATTCGAATTGTGAATGGACAATTTAGTGCCTTCCAGAAGTCAGAGACAACAAACAACTGTGCACATTCCCACAGTCCCCCCCCCCCCCCCATATCGCCCTGCTACAACAAGCCCAGTTCCAAGCTCCCTTACTCCCCCGTTATCTGACATTTTTGACAATATGGTGTCGCTTTCCTAGGAAAAAAAAATTGGGATTGTTCTGTAACAGCTTTCTAATGAGGTAAAATTATGTTTAAAGACAAGCGAGTCTAAAAAGTGATTATCGCCGTAGGTAGGTTCAAAATACGTGGAGGTAAATAGGAATTGTGCTGGGATCAAAGAAAACATCATTATAGGCAGGTTTATCATTATAGATACTATCATTATGCAGAGGTTTCACTGTATATGTTTTGGAAGATTTTTGAAAGTCAAAATTAAGGCATTTTATGGTTGCAACATATTTAAAATACAAACCTGTGCTGTACAAGGTAAAGGAGTAGATTCAACAGCAGCACAATCTCCCAACGCAAAAACATTTCCTTTGGGATCGCCCAAAACTCTTAAATAATCATCAACAAGAATCTAAAAAGAAAGAAATATTTATTGAAAATTCTGCATATTTAGACATAAATTCTTACATACACTCAGGATTCTTAGAACGTACTTTGTGATTTCATACAATTACAAAACTGAATTTATAAACTGTGAAGTATAAGGCAATTGTTTCCTAAGGATATCACAAAAATCTGTGATATTTCTTTGCCATATTTAGCAATGTTTGCTGGCAAAAATGAACAGAAATCATTGCAATTTGTTATATTTAATCAAAATTTTGTTAAAAATAAGCAAGAGAGAAATGAATGGTCTGATGAATTATAAATGGTCTGATTACAATATCTACAGCATGTAACCTCCCTAAACGAGACAAGCACATGTACAGCTAAAAAAATAAACAGCAGAAGACATTCCAAATTTTGCATGTAGGATTTATAATAATTTTAAATAATTACATTAAAATCAAACATATATTTACTGTTTTTTTAATATATATAAAGAGGATAGATTTAAACAAAGTAATGTTTCTAGAACAGGTGATTATAAAATCAAAACTTTCAAGAACTGAAAAGCAATTAATTTACACAACATGCTGTAAAATTAAATTTCATTTAAGTTATAATGCTTAATGCAAAATAAATTTATATATTATTAATATATATAGATATTCAATTTTCAATAAATAGTAATAGGTGTTGAAACAATGTGAAAGTCGAGAATATTTTTTTAAACCATGAAACAGACCTTGCATTGTTTTATATATAGTTTCTCCATCTGGAATGAAAAAACAACACCTGGAAAATTTCCTTGGTTATTCGTCTAAGCATTTTATTAAAATTGCATGTTGATGTAAAATTTTTATTTCTCGCATAAGGTACATACAATTTTATTAGCTTGATGATAATGTTTCAATTCGGATAATACACTGTTATATTGATTAAATTTGGTATCATTTCTGCTTTTATATTAAAGCTCAAATTTGAGACCACAGTCCTTTAATTAGAGAAGTACATGAACAAAAGAAATAACACATAGGAGACTCCTAAAATGGTATGAATTAAATTCCAACCACAATCTGAAGTGACAAATATCTTGCTCATTAAAAATTAAAAAACAAGAACAGTACAAAAAAGTAATTTGATATGAAACAACAAATATTCCTAGCCAGCAAGCTGATCACCTCTTTATATATATATATATATAATATTAGATATAAGAACATTGTTAAAATAATAAAGATGACAAATAATACATAACACATGCTCATGAAATACTAAAAATCATAGTTAATAGTAAGTACCTCACTAATCACCTCACATT
The DNA here is from genome assembly GCA_013235015.1 of Araneus ventricosus. Lineage (NCBI taxonomy): Eukaryota > Metazoa > Arthropoda > Arachnida > Araneae > Araneidae > Araneus > Araneus ventricosus. The sequence continues at coordinate 2,794,341 of BGPR01000014.1, forward strand.
GTACAGCATATTTTGAGAGAAGATATAAGGTGGTTTAATCCATCAAAAATTAACTACGTCATTTAAATTATATATAACTTTGATATTTTAAAAAATCTAAGAATTGTTAAGAAAATGCCCACATAAAATTTGAATACAGGAAATTAGAAAAGATAATAAAACTCACTTGTCCTTTAGGATTCTTTTGCAATTTAACATTTTTAGTAAATGGCCGAGGACTCAATCCCGTACTCCAAACAACTAAACCACAAGGAATACAGGTACCATCTTTTAAGATTACACAATCTTCCTTGACCTCTGTAAATAAATAATTAAATGACGCTTGGACAGAAAGTTACATTAAGTTATTGAATGTAGCATTAAATTGTAAGGATAAGTCATGAATATACTTATCCTTACAATTTAATGCTACATTCAATAACTCTTCACTAGTTGATCATACTTTTTCAATTAAATTAAAAAATTAATTGAAATACTTTTTCCATTATATTAAAATTCAAAATATCAATGCATAAATTCAACATCTGCTTTCAGAAAAAACAATACTAATTTAACTTTTCTATGCCAGCTCATATATTTTTCATTTTGCCACTTTTCAAATAAGACAAGGAAAAAACATTTTTGTTTATAGTAATAATAAATCATAAATGTGTGTATTCAAATGAAGTGATGAAATAAATCATAACAACAAATTTTTAAAAAAAAGCAGCTATAATTAAAAATTTGTTAATAATAATAATTTTATTTGCGATGCGCAATGAAAAATGTTAGTAAAATTTATAAACTAAGTTAAATTTTCATGCGCATGATTCAATGAAAAACCAAAAATACTTTAGTTTTCCTGTCAAATTTTTGCTTTATGAAAAAAAATGTTGAAAGTGTACTAAAGATAATGAAGATGTTACCTACAACAGCAGTTTTCAAAAGAGTGAAATTAGGTCTTTCACTTAATTTCTTTTCCGCATATGATCTTAATTTTTCATCAAAACTCCCCAGAATGCCAGCAGCTTCTATTAAAGTTACTTTAAAAAGTTCTTCACTACTTTGATAGAGTCTTCTCACATCCTGCATGGAAAAAAATGATAATAAATTACAAAATATTGAGAATATTATTAAATTAATGAGTTTTAAAAGTTCACCAAAAAAATAACTGTAAAATGACATAAAGACACATTTTAAATTTAAAAAACACTTCAAATATTTTGAATAAAATTTTAAGCAATATAATTTTCTGAATTTTTATAAGGTACCTAAATTTACAACTAAAAAATAATCATTAACCAGTTAAAGGGTACATTACATAAAATTTAGCTATATAATCAGATCAACGTATGGCAAACAAAATTATAAAGTGACAAAAATCCAGACAGACAAATCACAGGAATAGTAGGGGAGGGGGGGGGGCACCTTTCAACAGTTAGCGTTTCTCTCCACTGAAAATGCTATTTAATCGGCTGATAGAAGGCTAATCAAGTTTCAGAAGAAAACATCTTCTGGCAATAGGTTTCATTCTGTTTCTCAAACCATATGCTTCGCTATGGAATGATATCTGTTTTGTGATCTGCTAAGTAAAAACTGAAATTTCTTTTCATCACTGAATTTTTCTTACTCCATAATCATTGAGATAAGTTGGATGTATTCACCAAATTAATTAAGATTTTCTGCACCTAAGAATACTATTAGCAACTAGAAATTCCTTTTCTGAAGATAATTATAACACTTTAAACTTAATGGTTGCATGTGGGACACCTTTCAACGAACATCAGGGGGCATATTTCAACACTGTTGAAATGTATCCCTCATATTAAGGAAGAAGTAATTTAATTAAATAACTTTGAGACTAGGGCAAGATGGTTTGAATTTACATAAAGAAGCATAATAAGCCAGAAGGAAAAGCGATTTCATAGGCTATGCAACCAGTTCAAGATGACATGTCTCTTAGAACAGCTGCAGACTTATATGGAATGTCCTTATTCTACTTTAATTTATAGATTTAAAATAAAGTAAAACAGTTGGTCTTGATGATAGCATAACATTGGATATTTCGTCCAACTGCTTTAACTCGAAATATACATGCCAACAAGTTTTTACCACAGATCAAGACTGCATGCTTTGTGATTTTATTATTAAAAGTTCAAATATGAACTATAGTCTGACTTACAAGCAAGTACAAATGCTTGCATATGATTATTCAAAATGTCTGAGTTCAAGCACTTCAAGTATTTGGAATTAAAATAATACAGCTGGAATTCACTCAGTTAAGGATTTTATGAATTGTCGAAATAATGGAGCCATTAAAGTCAAAACTGAAAGTAGCACAAAATGACTGGAACAAACAATGAAAATAAGAAAAATTAAGTTAACCTAAAACCAAATAAATTTTGTTAGATCACTGTATTTTTCTGTGCATTTGTTTATATTTCAATAAAATTTATGTTTATTTGAGTGAAATGAGTCATTATGCATTTGCTGAAAGGTGCCCCATGCCATGTTGAAAAGTGTCCCATGGGTGGGGCACATTTCAACAAATTTAGGCTTTAGTTGAAATGCATAATTTCACCTTTTAGATGAGAGCAGGAACTCTGATACAAACCGAGAAGCTGTCTAAGATTCTGTTGTAACCAATGATGCTAAATACTGAAATAAAAAATATATACTTTCTACAAAAATGAGGTTATACTAATAATTGTTGAAAGGTGCCCCCCTCTTCCAACAGTGCGTTATGAAATTACAAGATCACTAACGAATTCGTGCATTTCTGAAGAAGACGACGTAATATTCAAATTTTCAACTTACGTATTTAAAATTAATCTTAAAACAATTTCTGTACCAATTCCAAATTTAAAAATGAACATAAATTCTATTAAAATCCACTCACTTTTGTAAAAATTTAATAAGGTGTCTGTTAAAAAATTATAAGACCACCTGAGAAAATCAGCATATCAAACATTACATCAGAATCATTATAAAATGCATGTGTTAGTATTTAGTGAAAGCATTTCTTGAAAAGCAAAGGTGCAGGTTTTGATTGTATTATCTATGATTTATTCAAAGAAGCTGCGGGGTAAAGAGTTATCTCAATGTGAAGCAAGAAAAATTTTATTTTATAAGTGTACTGCTAAGTCTGAAAACGTACTAAACCTGCCCTTCAGAATGCCATAATTAGAAAAAAATGATTCAAACAAAATAAAACGATCTGGAAGAGAAAAGAAATATAGGATGATAAACAAATTTTTTTACTCTCAACTAAAAAAGATCTTACGACTTGGGAAATTTTGAAACGTTTCAATAAAAAAACTTTACAAGTAATAGGTTAGAACAGTTTTAAATCAAATACTAATACAAGATCTACGAAAATGGAAAAAAAAACCCCAAAGTTATTAAACATCATAGACAAGAAAGATTGAAATATGCTAAAATTGTCCTGTCATGGAGCGATGAATGGAAAAAAATTATATTTTCTGATAAAACGAAATTTAACCTTGACAGTCCTGATGGCTACAAACACTACTGGCATGGTTTGAGGAAGAACCGAAAGAATGCTTCAGACGATAAATTGGGAGGATGATCAGCAATGATTTGGAGACCCTGTACTCATGATGGATTGTGCGATTTACAGCGAATTTCAGGACGTATAGGCTCTGTACAATATTAAGTTATGCTATATGATCAATTGATACCATTTGTGCCATTATTAGGTGGTGCAAATTTGATATTTCAGCAGGACAATGCTTCTTGCCATACATCTAAACCCATCCAGGAATGGCTTTAAAGAGAAAAAGATAATATTTTGCAATGGCCAAGTGGATGTCCAGACTTGAATCCCATGGAAAATCTTTAGGGAATATTGTGCTAATAATAAACACAGACATGGAACAAAAAAGCTGAACAACATAAATAATGAATCGTGCCAAACATAAATACCGAGAAGTAAAATATGTATGATTAATTGAAGAATAAAATAATTAAATTTATACAAAAAGGGCTCGAGATATTAAAAATAGTGTAGAATTATTATATAAAAGAAAATTCAGAATGATAAAAACCGATGCTGTAAAAGCTGAAATCTGCATTTCTGAAGAAATGCGTCATGTCTGTAAATAGTTTTTCATCTGCCAAAGAACTGAAGTAGCCTTTATAAAAGAATGACATAATATTTTTGAAATTGAACTTAACCATTTGGTCATTTCAATAAAAAAACAGTGTTTGAGGTTATTAGGAAAAATGGAGGGCCAATATCATATTAATTTCCATTTTTTTTTTAGGGGGGACTTTTAAACAAGTGGTCTTATAGTTTGTTAACAGCGTATTTTTCATTTATTTTTAATATTTTTTTTAAATAATCATTTATTGCATTATTCAAAATTATTGAAACTTAATTATAATAAATATGTTGTAATATCATATTTCATGAGTTTAAACTGTAATTAGAACCTTTATTTATTTTATAATTTCCAAAATTAAAGTGGTCTTATAATTTCTTAACAGATTGTATTATCTTTGTCCCTTATTCCTACCATTTTATTAATGACTCTTCAAACATACGAGTTACACTCTTAAAAGTTTAAATAAATCTTTGAACATTATGAATCAAAACAGCCCAATAATCTACATCAGTACGGCATCAGTTTCTTTTACCTTTTGCAAATACTATTAAGGAGTCACACTAAATAACAAAAAACTTTCTTTAAAAGCTTGTTCTAAATCATAAACTTTTATAAAATGGACAAAACATTATTTATAATATTGCTCCTTTTGTTTATTTCATACATAAATAATATTTGTTTGCAAGATTTAATCCACCACTTTAGTTTTCATTTCATAGAAGAAGAAAAAAACACCAAAAAAACTGAGTTATAACATAATTATTATCAGTTTGAAAGAAGAAAAAAAATCACACTTCAGGTATTTCAATTTGTAAAAAAGCTTTTTAAAATATTAAGAAAAGCAAATTTTGAGTTGAAGGAATATGTGTATGAATACAAAATTGCTTAATACATAGAGAGTCAAAAACACATAGCTTAGTCCTGTAATAGTAAAACAAATCATCTACCAAAGATCAATTTTACTTTATAAATCCAAACAGCTTACTTGTACTTTAAAATCATACAGTTCAGCTCCAAATTCAACTCCTGTCGGTCCACCTCCAACAATTACAGTATGTAGTAATCTTTTATTTTCTTCACTGGATAGTGTTGGAGATAAAGCTTTCTCGCAATTTGAGAGAATTATTCGTCGTATTCGCTGAGCATCTACAACTTCCTAAAAGTATAAAATTCTGAAAAGCACTTTATATTCAAATGAATTTTACAAATAATTCATATTCAAAAAAATTATAAATAGAACATTTTAAAATTTGATCCAATAGATTATCAGAACAGCTTAAATCTGCTTTGTATTAACAAAAATAAGTTTATATCAGTCATGCTTTCATGAAATACATTATACCCAACTTATTTTAAATCCAATATACATGTGATAAAAATCATTCCATTTATTGAACTTTAATATATTGCTGTTAGAATTTCAAACTTATTGTACTTTAAAATTATAAAATAACATTGAAGTTATTGCTATTAATTTAGTTTCTTTTTTATTACAGTGCTGTTAAAGTTGCCTTTGTCTTAAGCAGTTGCTGGGAGGGGAGCATGGAGACATCCAATTCAATATTTAAAAAAAAAAAATGCAGTGAGAATTTGTAGCTAGTTTATTTTGATTTATAACATAAAAAGTTTTTAAAAAACTTACTTCTATTAATTTGCTAAAGAGTAGAATTTTTTTTTTATTTTAATTATTTTCTGCTTTTTAGCCTTTAATTTATAATTCATTATTATAATTGCATGAAAATTCAATTACAAAATTCCTTCAATACAGATCTGAAACAAGTCAAATTAAATAAAAGTGTGTGATTATATTAATCGTCTCCGAAAGGTAAGTTCAGCATAATAAAAGAAGTTTTATTCTTATTATTAGAACTACCTTCACAAAAGTTCACTTCAAATAAATAATACAGGGACAACAAGCATTGGATAAAATGTGTGTGCTTGAATCAAAACTCAGTATGTGCATTATGCTTTTTACTTTGCAACAGCACAGGTAATTAAATATAATAAAGGAAAACATTAAAATATACAAAAAAATAATAATAGACAATAAAATAATAAATAAAATTGTGACAAATGTAAGAAACCGTTTGTATAAAAATAATAGTTTAATTTTTACTATATCATTATCACCAACCCAGGGTGAGGTCAGGTAAAATGAAGTCAACTAAAATGATTTACAATTAGTTGAAGATTTTTCCCAAAAATTTTGATTTCTCACGTATGACAAAATTTTGAAATTGTTTGAAACATTAATTTTCAGCATGAAAGGCATCTTATTATTTGTAAAATAAAAGTTAAACGATATAGATGATGAAAAACCAAATGAAAGGAACATATCAATATCATCAAATTATATAAATTATAATTATTGCTTGCATATAATTCTGCTTGATGTTATTACAATACAAAAATAATTAAAGTTTCCTCATTTTACAAAACCATAGAAGTATTTTGGAGAATTTGCGGTTTCTTAAAATGTTTATCAATGTTTTTATATTTGGTAAATTTGTTAGATATACTTGTTTTTGAGATTAACGATAATGTTATCTAAAATTATTGTTCTGCTCTTCAACTGGGAAAAGGATTTTTTTTTATCTGAAAAAATTGTTTATTCTCAATCTTTTTTAATTTTTCATAATCATTATTCATACTTTTAAAAAATAATTTGAATTTTTCTTGCAATTAAAGAATCTAAAATAAAACCCGGCTAAACAATAACATCAATTTACAATTTTGTTCATAATTTAGAATTAAATTATTTATTTATTCAGTAAAAACTTACCTTTAAAAATGATGCATATTTTTCAACTCCTGGAACTCCAAATGTATTGCTAACACAACCAACACCAATTATTAATTTATCATATGGAACACTAAATTGTGAATTTTGGTCTAACACACTTCTGCAGAATACTGTCTGAGTGGATGTATCAAATTCTTCTGCATGTGCCAACATAAAATCATTTGGATCTTTGAATCCAATATTTCTTATGGGTTCAGTAATTGATCTAAAATAAGAAAAAGAAATAAAATTAGATAAAAATGTATCTTTTTAACTGTACAATTACTTTTAAAAACAAATTCAACATGTAAATTTAAACCAGAAACAGTATTGAAACTGAACATTTTACAAGGAAATATTAAATAAAGATAAAGAATGTAAATTAATTTTTAATAACCATTTTAGAATAAAATATATATATGTAATATTCTTTTTATCCAGGATTCTCAAAATTTAAATGCTGTAATTTTCACTGTCTAAACTTGGTCATCAATATTGATAAGCATTAAGAGCCTCTTAAAAATACTGAGTAAACTATTTTTCCTACGATTCCACACTTAGCTATCATCTGTGCCATTTTGCACACAATATTTCAACATATGGAGAGGGTTTATCTAAAGATTTGAATATAATTATTTATCTTTTTCATCACCTTTAATCAATTTCAAAATTAATCTGAAGACTTCAATAAAAAGAATTTTGATATTTTTTCACAACTATCAACTCCTTCAAAGATGGCTCTACACTCCAATTAATCTTACCTACATTTCTTTACAAGTAATAGAAACAAGCATGAAACTATATGAATAATATAAATATATGAATTACTAAAAGAAATAAAATAACTAGAATGATTGACAAAAGAAGCACATGTACAAAAATTAATAATACCTACATGTTTTTTTTATAGAATTGCAATAGCACTCAGATTTTAATAAAATTGAAACCTCATTTCTCTAGGTTACTTTCCCCCCCCCCCCCCGACAAATTATAAAATTTCACTTCAACTACAGAGAATTTTTCTTTTCTTCTCTTTTAAATCTATTAACAAGTTGAATTTGAAATTTTTTTAAATTCTATTCTCCAAAAATTAATTTTCCTTTTTCAAGAAAAGCTGTGAGAAAAAAAAAAAGCTGCGAGAAAAAGAAAAGCTGATATTTATTTAAAATAATTTGTTTTAAAAAAAAATCCCTTTTCGGCAAGCTTGAAGGCAAAGGTAGATTCCTTTACGTTAATGTTACAAAAGTCATGAAATATTACATATTGATCAATACAGACATAGCCTATGACTTTATTGTTTCTACACATTGCAATATTTACGCTGTGATTCTGTTTTCAAGTCATTTAATTTTTTGCTATATCAAGGTTTTATCATTCCATTTTTCATTCCAAAAAGTTATGATAGATTTATCGGTCAGTACATTGGTCAATTTTTTTATATCTCAACACATAATCATTCAACAGGTAGGAGTCATAAAGAAATAAACATCTCAGCAGTGCAAATATCTCCTAGATAACATTAAGCCAGCCTATCTGAAACAGTAACAAGAAATTGACTCTTGGCACGAATGAAGAAAGACTAGATTTAAAAATTAATTTATTTAATCTAGGTTACAATATAATTGTGCGAACATTACTTTGTCATATGGTAAAATCACATGACATGGAAACACTTAAATACTACTAAAATGGGCTCATTTATAGAACTCCCTGTTTACAGAGATAATAGTCACTAAATTCTTAACATATAAGAGAATAAAATTATTAAACATTGTGTGTGGCAAATTTAATACGTGTTTTTAAAGCATAGGATATGAATGCAGCCAATTTGAACAGAAAATTTAAATCTCCATTGACGGTTAAAACCAAATACTCAGACAGAAAATCCCAAACAATTTTAAAGTTAAGGAGATATTTTTCAATAGTAAAAAGGATAAAGGAAACTCTTATTTAAATATCTATCGTTTTTTGCTACTTTATATTGATTTTATTAAACAAATCATGGTCCCGCCATGTTTAGTTAAATATCAAATTAAAGTATTCTGTCAAAAAACTATTATCAAATTAACTATTAAAATTATTTGATTAATTAAAATTAACTATCTACTTAATTAAAGTTAAAAATTAATTGTTACAAAACTTCACTAAAACCTTTTTCATGGCTCATACTATATGCCAGTAATCTTTATCTTATAATTATATTAATTTAAATAAAAGTCACTGTGAATATGTATGTATGTTCCACATCTCCTCATAAACCACTGGACTGATTTTAGTCAAACTTTTATTTAACGTGGTCGTCTAAAAGTTTTTTACGTCGACTTCCAACACTAGTTGTCGCTGATCGCAACTCGGCGAAAGCGATTTGCCTACGTATCTTGTTACCCTGCATTGCCTTCTCAGAGTTGAAAAAACGTTGTGCGCATGTGCTCTGACTGAATCTTGGAAAATTTTCTCTGTACATAACGTTGACGATATCATCAGAGCGCATGCGTATTACTATGTAGTTGTAATCGTATATGAGTAATTTCGTTTACGCGTGAATAGCAAAGAGGGGTGGGTGAATAAGCTCCTCTTACAAACCGTTAAACGTGTTTCCTTATCGCAAACAAAATGATAGTAGGATGCTTTACGGCAGGTTCGGCTACTTTTTTCCGTAAAAAGCCATTTTTAGAATTATATTTATCAAAATAAAAATTTGAGACCGGAAGTCTGCAACTCGAACTGTGAAATATGCATTTTGAAAATTGAGTCTAAAATAATTTTTTTTTTTGCTAAAATTTATTTAATTTTCCCTTTTTTAAGTTAACAAAATACACTGCAATTCAATTATCTATTTTGAATTTTACAATAGCCGTAATTATAATCATAAGATATAATTATTAAAGTAAAAATAAGTGATTTAAAACATTTTTACATATAAATTATCATTTTTCTTTCGTCAGGCAGTATGCTTGGACTTCAAATATTTTATATGCTTAATTTGTATGAACAATAAAATTAAAATATATACTTAACAAAAAAGAACAATATCAAGTTTCTAATGAGATTTTGTTGCTGAATTGAAGTTTTCATGACACCATGTGAAGATTTTTTTATCGTAGTTAAATTTAATTTAATTTTTTTATACGTATATTATTTACTAACATAAAAAGAGTCGCAATTATGCCTTGAAAGAACCATGCTTTACAGAAAATACTTTAAAGAAAATTGGAAGTTCAAATCAATCCACATGTTGCCGGAATATAGAATGCAGAAAAATGGAAAGCACGCACGTTTCCTAGGCATTCTATTGAAACCCAAATGACAAAGCGGCAAAGTATGAAAGAAATCGTCCATTCAATTTTATAAGAAATTAAGTGCAAATCAAAATAAAATTATTTCCTTCCTTGATGTAACATGTAGGTTCACATTTTATTTCGTTTTCTTTACTAAAAAAGACAAAAACTTCAATATGTGTAACTTTCAATTTACTTTACGTATTTTGAATAAAAGATTTTTTACGGCATTTTTATTTTTTCAGAATAACATTTGCATTTTTGAGGAATGCACGTCTTGTAAATAATAGAGCCTTATGATCTTTTTCATACTTTGCCTAAATAGCATTTGTCATTCTATAGAATGGCTAGGTATTATATACAATGCCTATGGAAAGTATATAATAAATATCATATTTCATTCTTTGCCTAAAAATGACCGACATTCTATAGAATGCCGGCGTTTCATACATTGTCAGTAAAACCTATAAGAAATAGAAGAGTGTCGTTTTCACACACATTCTGGATTAGCATTCATAATATATATAAAGAAACCCAATTTCACTGAAGATCCGTCGTGTATGGGGCCTGTTGCACGCTAAATCATACGCAGTGGTCAAACATCCTCCTGTTGGTGTGGCGTGGAAGTTTGGAGAGGGGGGTACCAGCTCAGGTGTCGTTCTCGTCATCTGACAGTGGTTCAAAATTACGAGGTCCGTCCCAAAATAGCCCTCGTGTTGCTTCAAAACGGGACGTTAATATAACTAAACTAAACCTATCGAATTAAATATGATGCATAGATGATAGGCCAGGAAGGAGAGACGTGAATAATCTCAGATAAGTTAGAACCATGACTGTCTAAAATCCAAAATATTATTGTTTCATTTTTTTCCATCTAAAACGTATTTCTGTTCTGCATACTTCTCAAAATCTTGTAATATAAATGAGAGTAAAAAAAAAAAAGGACTTAAATATGCAACAATATTTAACTCTGACAAAAAAAAATTAATTTACGACATAAAAGCAAATTAAATTCCAAATAATTTTAATGCTGTCTTTTCATTCAATTGAATTCCTTGAAAGTACAACCCGAAGCTGATAATTTTATTTTCATGGGATTCGCTAACAACGTGACACATATCTGAATTGATATCATTAAATATTATCAATAATGAAATAAGCAGAAACAGTTAAGAAACATATTTCAATTATTTAATTAAATTCAAAATTATAAAAGAAAATTAAGAACTGTTTTACTGCTACAATTTTCAGTAAAAGCATTTATAAAAAATTAAAATTAATATCCTTATTCCATTCCTTACTTGCAAGCCAACTTTTTTACTGTTTCGTTTACGAAGTATATAAAGAGAAAGTCTTGCAATCGTCAAAAAATTTGAACTCGAGATGTTGACGAATTTCCACGTTTTAGACCTCCCCGAGTCCGAAAAACACAATTTTGGTATCATGTCTGTCTGTGAACACGATAACTCAAAAACGGTTAGACCGAGAGGGATGAAATTTCGTATTTGATCTTTACACACAATTTGTAGGTTTCTATTCAAATTTTGTACAAATCCGTCTGCGGGAAGTCTGTCTGTCCGTGTTCATGTGAATACGATAAGTCTAAAACTAAAATAGCTAGATGGATGAAATTTGGTATACAGTTTTATCAACAGAAATGTAGGTCCGTAGCAAATTTTGGATCAAATCAGTCACAGGGTTGACTGTCTGTTGGTCTGTATAATAGCATACTTTTTAACACAATAACTCCTAAACGCTATGACTTAGATAAACAAAAATCGGTGTGAGGTCAGCTAACATTAGTTACAGATCCGTTACCAATTTTTGTTTCAATCGGTTCATAAAAAGGTGTTCAAATTGCATATTTGGTTTTCTTCGCCATACTGTGACGCAAAATAAAAAAAAAGTCTTCAGGCTCTTTTAAATAAGCTTCGATTGCACGCATTTCGCTTATACACGATGCAATTTATTAAAAACACAAACATTGCCTTTTATAAGTATAGATTAAAAATTGACCTCATTGTTTTCTGTGTAATAATGACTTTTGCTTATTACAGATATTCAAAGCAAACACTGTTTATATACATCAATTATTTCAGGTTTATGCATGCCATGCATTACAATTAGCAATACATACTTTTTCTGATAGTGTCATTGAGGTCCTGAAATGTACCTATTTTTAATTTCATCTAAATCTTAAATTTTTGCTTTTCTAAACTTGAATGAATCGTTAAAACTTTTATTCTTGCATATTAATTTTTAAAAGGCATCGTGTGAATCTATATTTTACTTAGTGATGTGGAGTGAGAAAATACCCAGTGCATAGGTGAATATGTTTTGTGTCAATGCCTAAAAACTGGGTATTTTCTAACAAAAGCCTGTGAATGGTGATTCAAAATGAAAAACATAAAATTTATAAATACCCCAAAACTGGATATTTTGCAAAGATAAGTATTTGTTAATAGTGATTCAAAATAAAATTTATAAATACTTAAAAATTGGGTTTTTGGTTATAAAAACTCCTTTTGAATGGCAATTCCAAAACAAATTTATAAATATCCTGAAAATGAGTATTTTTCAAAAAAGTTACTGATGATTCAAAATGAAACATGTATGATACATAGTTTAGAAATTAAAATTTTGACCAAATTTTTATTAAAAAAAACAATTGCTATTAGGGCTGAGAATGAAATATTTTAGAACTTAAATGGGATCAAAGGATAATTTACTTTTTCTCGTTTGAAGCGCTTAATTAATAATTTGAGACCAAAAAGAGAGAGAGAAAAAAGTCACTTGTTCTCTCTGATTAACGCCTTAAAGTTCATATAATATAAATTTGAACTTTTTCATATTTAAAATTATAATCGAATAATTTCCAGTTCAGATCCCGTTGGTTTGGTGCAGAAGTTTAGAGAGGGAGGTGCCAGCTCAGGTGTTGTCCTCGTTATCTGACCGCGGTTCAAAATGACCAGGTCCATCCCAAAATAACCATCATGTTGCTTTAAAAAGGGAAGTTAATATAACTAAACTAAACTAAATTCTGGTACAGAACTAAAATATTAAATAAAATCAGTGTAGTAAATTTGGCGCCTTTGGATCATTGTCGCCTCTGGGCTCTAGCCCAATAAGCCCATTGGATAAGACAGCCCTGATTACATTGATGTTCTTTTATCTTGTAATTTCGATTATTTCTTGTGGAAACTTCAGAAGCGATATTATCTAAATGATTTTCATTGATTCGAAATTTGCATGCAGTAACTTTTAGTTATGGATGTAAAAGTTGGTTCAAAACTTTAAAATGTAATAAAATTTTGAGATTCTAGAAATAATGGAGTTAGAATTTTTTTTCTTCTTTTGGCGTACTGCAAAGGTTAAAGCATAAATGAAATTTCAAGCCTGTAGATGAAAAATTAAAAAAGTTATCCCATGTTCGGCATTCGGACAATACCGAATATTTCAACTAAAAAAAGAAGAAAAATCACACAAATTTCACTTTAAAATGGTTGTCAAAGGGTAATAAAATATTATAGAAGTCTTTTAAATGGTGAAAAAGGATTAAAAACAAGAAATTACTTGAAAAACAAAATTCACCACCGAGCTTCATTTTGGAAAGGACGATGATTTCCTCAATTTTTTTTTTTTGGAAAAACTAAAAAAACTAAAATGATTCCATGCCAAAACGAAAGATTCTTGCAACGATTATATTTCTAAGAAAATCGAGAATCAAATTAAAAAAACAGCATGCAGTTTCGTCAATTATTGAATTAATAGGAGCTGTTCAAAGTTGGTGTCCGGTATAACGGATACCAGGTCTGAAGGGGTTAAGACTTTACAGAATAAATTTCCAAAGTCTCACAGAAACGAGACTCAAGTGTTCGAAAGATTCTCCCCAACTCAACCTTAACCTCCGTGAACCCTCCTTATATATAGACTGCGTATTTATATAAAACAATTTATGACTTTCAGGGTCCCAAGCGGTTCTCTACCGACCCTCAAGAAATTAAAGCCATTTGCCTACCTCAAAATTTCTATATATGTCGCGCTACAAACCGAAACTGGACCACTATTCGTTGGTGTGGAGTGGAAGTTTGGAGAATGGCGTGACAACTCATTTGTTCTCGTCATTGGTCAACATTCAAAATTACGAGGTATGTTCCAAAACTGCCTTCGTATAGCTTAAAACCTTGATGATAATCTAATATAAAACAACGCTGTAACAAAGAGTATACAAAGAGTAAATTGGAAATCTAGCATTGACGTTCCTTTATCTTGAAATTTCAACTATTTCTAGAGTCAATGCTTGCTAGTTATAGCAGAAAATAATATCCTCACGTTAGTGTGGAGTGGGAGTTTGGAGAATGGTACATTTAAAATGGAAAGATTAAAATTACGAAATCCGTTCCAAAACCGCCCTCGTGTAGCTTAAAAACTGGACGTCAATCTTATATGAAACAACAGCATAACACAGAGTAAATTAGAAACTCCAGTATTATTACACTGATAATCGTTTATCTTGTAATTTCGATTATTTATGGTGACAACTTCAGAAAATATTATCTAAACGAATTTCATCGATTCATTGATGCCAAGTTTACATGCAGCAACAAAAAGTGTAAATAATATTTCGCTACTTTTTGGCTCAAAATTTTAAAATGTAATCAAATTTTGAGATTCTAAAAGTATTGCGCTGAAATTAGATAAATTCTGAAAATAATGATATTAAACAAGTAAATATAGAATTAAAATAAGCTCGATTATGATGCTTTTCATAAATATGTCATAGGTTTCCGCTTTTCTTTATAAATATATAAATATAGGGAGAGTATACTTATTCTCCTACAGTTTTGGTAGATTCATTCGAGTCCACAAAAAATAAGTAAAAATTAAATATTCGCATAATTGATGTATGTTTAATTTTTAAACACAGCACGAAATGACCCATATTAAAAATGAAATGTAAATATTTTTATTTTCTAGCAAATGAAAAAAATATTCTAGAAATGTTTACTGTATTTAAAAATATGGAGAATTTAAAAAATTGTGTTTGATAATTTTAGTATGATTGTAACTGTTCTTTAAGTTCTATCAAATGTTTATTTGCATGGAGAAGAATTTTGTGTTTCTGTCGCTGTGTTTATTTGTAAGCACAATTCTTATTTCGATGACAAATATTTACTTTCTTTTTCTTTTGAGTTTAGTACCCAAGGGTAAAGTTATCGTTTGACACTTTCAATAAATAGCACGTTTTTTTCTTTCATTATTGTATCGCAACTTTGAAAAAGGGATGTGATTATTAGTTTCAATCAAGAAAAAAATTTATATAAGTAGCCACAAATGCTAGAATAACTATCAAAAATAATCTTCTATACATTATATTTAATTAAATCTTTGCATCTTGTTTAAATCAATAAATTTATTATTGATGATAATTACAAGAGTATAGACAGCGAGATAGATGGAGTTAACTAACGTATATAATCAGTGGCGGACTGGGTCTGAAAATAGTGGTTGCCAGGTGTCAGTGAGGGCCCACACATATCTATAATCGTAACATTAATTACATTAATAAATTATATGTATTTAATTTTTTATATTTAATTATAATAATTTAAATCTATAATATTTAATAATTATATATTTAATTTATTTTTTATTATATATTTCATTTTTCCGCGTTTTTAAAATAAATCCCTTTTAACACCCTTTAATTTTCTATGTTTAAAATAACGAAACTATGTTTAAACTTATTTGATTTTAAATTCCGTAAGTTAAATATTATATAAGAAACGCGGACCTTGGGTACAGGGCTATTTTATTTATTTGCTTTAGAGAAAGAGTTCTTTTTTCTCTCCCATATTTCCTGGGGGCCCAAATTGTCTTCTGTTTAACGGGGCCCACTTGCCATCGGGCAAGCTGGCAACCTCGCCATTCCGCCACTGTATATAATAAGAGCGCTACAAAAGAAATCTGGTTAATCGCAGTGCAGCATCAGAAACGAAAGAATCCCCTTCTCTACAGCAGAAAAAAAAAACTGCAATAAAACTTCTACCCGTAGGGGAACCGTTTAGCTTACTTTCGACCTTGGGAAGAAGAATGCAATTACGCGGCAGCAGGGAGGGAGGGACTCTTCACGTTCTAAAGAGACCCAATCGTTGTATTCAAAGGTTTTCCGCATAGGGTTGAAGAATTACTATACACACAGGACAAAATATCGGTTTTCAAAAAAATTAGACGTTTTTTCATTAAAAAGAATCTTTAACCGTTGAGAAACTATTATTAAAACTCTTCATGCATATTTATTTTCTTCAAAAATGAACAAAATTAGCTTTTATTACTATGAAAGAGTCCAAGAGCATATCTGACCAGCACTTTGGGCGCCATCTATCTTCACCGTTACGTACTAAAAGAAATTAACGATATTAAATGAATATTTTGGGTTTTTTTTATTTTTTAAAAATATTAAGAGCATTTTGAGAATTTTGGAGTTTCACACATTACTTATAGTGATATGTCGGACCATTTTGACAAAATTTTAGACTTCAACAATACATATTAGCGGTACTGATATGATTTTGGTGATTTATAAGCTTTAGACGACCACCTTAAGAAAAGAGAAAGGTCACCTTCACCTTTTGAAAGCCTAAAAGATGCTTAAAATTTCACTTAATTAAAAATTAAGCAAGGCATTTTTCCGCGATGTCTTTTATTTCCATAAATTTGTTTCTCTCATTTTAATATTTTTTTCAAAATTAATTTTAAACTGATTTCGTAACAATATTCTTGTTGATCAAAAAAAATACGAAGAACTGTTTCTAGAAGGAAGAATGCTAAAAGAAAATTTTAAAAGTAGACGATTTTAACAATTTATATCGGGACCAGCTATTGATTTATTTTCACGCTTTAAATTAATGAATAATTAAATAGTTAATTTAATTGTTTCAAAATATTCATTAAAACCTTTCATTGACTTTAGTAATTGTTAACAAAATTTGAAGTACCTATATAACAAATAATAACGTATAAAGAAAACGGATGTTTTTAAAAATCGTCTGGTTCAATTGATTTTCTCATTTTAATTGAAAGCGTTTTAGATCAGAAAAGGAATTTGTGTATAATAATATTTATACAATAGTAACTTTTACATTCAAAATATTAAACATGAAAACATTTTAATCCGGAGCAAAGCCAGGTATATCAATTAACAATTATAATTAACAAAATTTAACAAAGATATTAACTATAAATTAATTAGTCATAAATTAATTATATATTATACTGTATAAAAAGTGAATGCGGTTGATGGGAACTCATAACTTCTAAGTAAATCTTGCTATCAAAAAACTTTCAATATAAAAGTAGTTTGTTATGATAAGGTGATAATTCCCGTAATTGAA
>BGPR01000014.1:2821900-2948664 GCA_013235015.1 Araneus ventricosus
TAAAAAGGATAAAGGAAACTCTTATTTAAATATCTATCGTTTTTTGCTACTTTATATTGATTTTATTAAACAAATCATGGTCCCGCCATGTTTAGTTAAATATCAAATTAAAGTATTCTGTCAAAAAACTATTATCAAATTAACTATTAAAATTATTTGATTAATTAAAATTAACTATCTACTTAATTAAAGTTAAAAATTAATTGTTACAAAACTTCACTAAAACCTTTTTCATGGCTCATACTATATGCCAGTAATCTTTATCTTATAATTATATTAATTTAAATAAAAGTCACTGTGAATATGTATGTATGTTCCACATCTCCTCATAAACCACTGGACTGATTTTAGTCAAACTTTTATTTAACGTGGTCGTCTAAAAGTTTTTTACGTCGACTTCCAACACTAGTTGTCGCTGATCGCAACTCGGCGAAAGCGATTTGCCTACGTATCTTGTTACCCTGCATTGCCTTCTCAGAGTTGAAAAAACGTTGTGCGCATGTGCTCTGACTGAATCTTGGAAAATTTTCTCTGTACATAACGTTGACGATATCATCAGAGCGCATGCGTATTACTATGTAGTTGTAATCGTATATGAGTAATTTCGTTTACGCGTGAATAGCAAAGAGGGGTGGGTGAATAAGCTCCTCTTACAAACCGTTAAACGTGTTTCCTTATCGCAAACAAAATGATAGTAGGATGCTTTACGGCAGGTTCGGCTACTTTTTTCCGTAAAAAGCCATTTTTAGAATTATATTTATCAAAATAAAAATTTGAGACCGGAAGTCTGCAACTCGAACTGTGAAATATGCATTTTGAAAATTGAGTCTAAAATAATTTTTTTTTTTGCTAAAATTTATTTAATTTTCCCTTTTTTAAGTTAACAAAATACACTGCAATTCAATTATCTATTTTGAATTTTACAATAGCCGTAATTATAATCATAAGATATAATTATTAAAGTAAAAATAAGTGATTTAAAACATTTTTACATATAAATTATCATTTTTCTTTCGTCAGGCAGTATGCTTGGACTTCAAATATTTTATATGCTTAATTTGTATGAACAATAAAATTAAAATATATACTTAACAAAAAAGAACAATATCAAGTTTCTAATGAGATTTTGTTGCTGAATTGAAGTTTTCATGACACCATGTGAAGATTTTTTTATCGTAGTTAAATTTAATTTAATTTTTTTATACGTATATTATTTACTAACATAAAAAGAGTCGCAATTATGCCTTGAAAGAACCATGCTTTACAGAAAATACTTTAAAGAAAATTGGAAGTTCAAATCAATCCACATGTTGCCGGAATATAGAATGCAGAAAAATGGAAAGCACGCACGTTTCCTAGGCATTCTATTGAAACCCAAATGACAAAGCGGCAAAGTATGAAAGAAATCGTCCATTCAATTTTATAAGAAATTAAGTGCAAATCAAAATAAAATTATTTCCTTCCTTGATGTAACATGTAGGTTCACATTTTATTTCGTTTTCTTTACTAAAAAAGACAAAAACTTCAATATGTGTAACTTTCAATTTACTTTACGTATTTTGAATAAAAGATTTTTTACGGCATTTTTATTTTTTCAGAATAACATTTGCATTTTTGAGGAATGCACGTCTTGTAAATAATAGAGCCTTATGATCTTTTTCATACTTTGCCTAAATAGCATTTGTCATTCTATAGAATGGCTAGGTATTATATACAATGCCTATGGAAAGTATATAATAAATATCATATTTCATTCTTTGCCTAAAAATGACCGACATTCTATAGAATGCCGGCGTTTCATACATTGTCAGTAAAACCTATAAGAAATAGAAGAGTGTCGTTTTCACACACATTCTGGATTAGCATTCATAATATATATAAAGAAACCCAATTTCACTGAAGATCCGTCGTGTATGGGGCCTGTTGCACGCTAAATCATACGCAGTGGTCAAACATCCTCCTGTTGGTGTGGCGTGGAAGTTTGGAGAGGGGGGTACCAGCTCAGGTGTCGTTCTCGTCATCTGACAGTGGTTCAAAATTACGAGGTCCGTCCCAAAATAGCCCTCGTGTTGCTTCAAAACGGGACGTTAATATAACTAAACTAAACCTATCGAATTAAATATGATGCATAGATGATAGGCCAGGAAGGAGAGACGTGAATAATCTCAGATAAGTTAGAACCATGACTGTCTAAAATCCAAAATATTATTGTTTCATTTTTTTCCATCTAAAACGTATTTCTGTTCTGCATACTTCTCAAAATCTTGTAATATAAATGAGAGTAAAAAAAAAAAAGGACTTAAATATGCAACAATATTTAACTCTGACAAAAAAAAAATTAATTTACGACATAAAAGCAAATTAAATTCCAAATAATTTTAATGCTGTCTTTTCATTCAATTGAATTCCTTGAAAGTACAACCCGAAGCTGATAATTTTATTTTCATGGGATTCGCTAACAACGTGACACATATCTGAATTGATATCATTAAATATTATCAATAATGAAATAAGCAGAAACAGTTAAGAAACATATTTCAATTATTTAATTAAATTCAAAATTATAAAAGAAAATTAAGAACTGTTTTACTGCTACAATTTTCAGTAAAAGCATTTATAAAAAATTAAAATTAATATCCTTATTCCATTCCTTACTTGCAAGCCAACTTTTTTACTGTTTCGTTTACGAAGTATATAAAGAGAAAGTCTTGCAATCGTCAAAAAATTTGAACTCGAGATGTTGACGAATTTCCACGTTTTAGACCTCCCCGAGTCCGAAAAACACAATTTTGGTATCATGTCTGTCTGTGAACACGATAACTCAAAAACGGTTAGACCGAGAGGGATGAAATTTCGTATTTGATCTTTACACACAATTTGTAGGTTTCTATTCAAATTTTGTACAAATCCGTCTGCGGGAAGTCTGTCTGTCCGTGTTCATGTGAATACGATAAGTCTAAAACTAAAATAGCTAGATGGATGAAATTTGGTATACAGTTTTATCAACAGAAATGTAGGTCCGTAGCAAATTTTGGATCAAATCAGTCACAGGGTTGACTGTCTGTTGGTCTGTATAATAGCATACTTTTTAACACAATAACTCCTAAACGCTATGACTTAGATAAACAAAAATCGGTGTGAGGTCAGCTAACATTAGTTACAGATCCGTTACCAATTTTTGTTTCAATCGGTTCATAAAAAGGTGTTCAAATTGCATATTTGGTTTTCTTCGCCATACTGTGACGCAAAATAAAAAAAAAGTCTTCAGGCTCTTTTAAATAAGCTTCGATTGCACGCATTTCGCTTATACACGATGCAATTTATTAAAAACACAAACATTGCCTTTTATAAGTATAGATTAAAAATTGACCTCATTGTTTTCTGTGTAATAATGACTTTTGCTTATTACAGATATTCAAAGCAAACACTGTTTATATACATCAATTATTTCAGGTTTATGCATGCCATGCATTACAATTAGCAATACATACTTTTTCTGATAGTGTCATTGAGGTCCTGAAATGTACCTATTTTTAATTTCATCTAAATCTTAAATTTTTGCTTTTCTAAACTTGAATGAATCGTTAAAACTTTTATTCTTGCATATTAATTTTTAAAAGGCATCGTGTGAATCTATATTTTACTTAGTGATGTGGAGTGAGAAAATACCCAGTGCATAGGTGAATATGTTTTGTGTCAATGCCTAAAAACTGGGTATTTTCTAACAAAAGCCTGTGAATGGTGATTCAAAATGAAAAACATAAAATTTATAAATACCCCAAAACTGGATATTTTGCAAAGATAAGTATTTGTTAATAGTGATTCAAAATAAAATTTATAAATACTTAAAAATTGGGTTTTTGGTTATAAAAACTCCTTTTGAATGGCAATTCCAAAACAAATTTATAAATATCCTGAAAATGAGTATTTTTCAAAAAAGTTACTGATGATTCAAAATGAAACATGTATGATACATAGTTTAGAAATTAAAATTTTGACCAAATTTTTATTAAAAAAAACAATTGCTATTAGGGCTGAGAATGAAATATTTTAGAACTTAAATGGGATCAAAGGATAATTTACTTTTTCTCGTTTGAAGCGCTTAATTAATAATTTGAGACCAAAAAGAGAGAGAGAAAAAAGTCACTTGTTCTCTCTGATTAACGCCTTAAAGTTCATATAATATAAATTTGAACTTTTTCATATTTAAAATTATAATCGAATAATTTCCAGTTCAGATCCCGTTGGTTTGGTGCAGAAGTTTAGAGAGGGAGGTGCCAGCTCAGGTGTTGTCCTCGTTATCTGACCGCGGTTCAAAATGACCAGGTCCATCCCAAAATAACCATCATGTTGCTTTAAAAAGGGAAGTTAATATAACTAAACTAAACTAAATTCTGGTACAGAACTAAAATATTAAATAAAATCAGTGTAGTAAATTTGGCGCCTTTGGATCATTGTCGCCTCTGGGCT
The DNA here is from genome assembly GCA_013235015.1 of Araneus ventricosus. NCBI lineage: Eukaryota > Metazoa > Arthropoda > Arachnida > Araneae > Araneidae > Araneus > Araneus ventricosus. The sequence continues at coordinate 2,826,371 of BGPR01000014.1, forward strand.
CTAGCCCAATAAGCCCATTGGATAAGACAGCCCTGATTACATTGATGTTCTTTTATCTTGTAATTTCGATTATTTCTTGTGGAAACTTCAGAAGCGATATTATCTAAATGATTTTCATTGATTCGAAATTTGCATGCAGTAACTTTTAGTTATGGATGTAAAAGTTGGTTCAAAACTTTAAAATGTAATAAAATTTTGAGATTCTAGAAATAATGGAGTTAGATTTTTTTTTCTTCCTTTGATGTACTGTGTACTACTCCAAAGGTTAAAGCATAAATGAAATTTCAAGCCTGTAGATGAAAAATTAAAAAAGTTATCCCATGTTCGGCATTCGGACAATACCGAATATTTCAACTAAAAAAAGAAGAAAAATCACACAAATTTCACTTTAAAATGGTTGTCAAAGGGTAATAAAATATTATAGAAGTCTTTTAAATGGTGAAAAAGGATTAAAAACAAGAAATTACTTGAAAAACAAAATTCACCACCGAGCTTCATTTTGGAAAGGACGATGATTTCCTCAATTTTTTTTTTTTGGAAAAACTAAAAAAACTAAAATGATTCCATGCCAAAACGAAAGATTCTTGCAACGATTATATTTCTAAGAAAATCGAGAATCAAATTAAAAAAACAGCATGCAGTTTCGTCAATTATTGAATTAATAGGAGCTGTTCAAAGTTGGTGTCCGGTATAACGGATACCAGGTCTGAAGGGGTTAAGACTTTACAGAATAAATTTCCAAAGTCTCACAGAAACGAGACTCAAGTGTTCGAAAGATTCTCCCCAACTCAACCTTAACCTCCGTGAACCCTCCTTATATATAGACTGCGTATTTATATAAAACAATTTATGACTTTCAGGGTCCCAAGCGGTTCTCTACCGACCCTCAAGAAATTAAAGCCATTTGCCTACCTCAAAATTTCTATATATGTCGCGCTACAAACCGAAACTGGACCACTATTCGTTGGTGTGGAGTGGAAGTTTGGAGAATGGCGTGACAACTCATTTGTTCTCGTCATTGGTCAACATTCAAAATTACGAGGTATGTTCCAAAACTGCCTTCGTATAGCTTAAAACCTTGATGATAATCTAATATAAAACAACGCTGTAACAAAGAGTATACAAAGAGTAAATTGGAAATCTAGCATTGACGTTCCTTTATCTTGAAATTTCAACTATTTCTAGAGTCAATGCTTGCTAGTTATAGCAGAAAATAATATCCTCACGTTAGTGTGGAGTGGGAGTTTGGAGAATGGTACATTTAAAATGGAAAGATTAAAATTATGAAATCCGTTCCAAAACCGCCCTCGTGTAGCTTAAAAACTGGACGTCAATCTTATATGAAACAACAGCATAACACAGAGTAAATTAGAAACTCCAGTATTATTACACTGATAATCGTTTATCTTGTAATTTCGATTATTTATGGTGACAACTTCAGAAAATATTATCTAAACGAATTTCATCGATTCATTGATGCCAAGTTTACATGCAGCAACAAAAAGTGTAAATAATATTTCGCTACTTTTTGGCTCAAAATTTTAAAATGTAATCAAATTTTGAGATTCTAAAAGTATTGCGCTGAAATTAGATAAATTCTGAAAATAATGATATTAAACAAGTAAATATAGAATTAAAATAAGCTCGATTATGATGCTTTTCATAAATATGTCATAGGTTTCCGCTTTTCTTTATAAATATATAAATATAGGGAGAGTATACTTATTCTCCTACAGTTTTGGTAGATTCATTCGAGTCCACAAAAAATAAGTAAAAATTAAATATTCGCATAATTGATGTATGTTTAATTTTTAAACACAGCACGAAATGACCCATATTAAAAATGAAATGTAAATATTTTTATTTTCTAGCAAATGAAAAAAAATATTCTAGAAATGTTTACTGTATTTAAAAATATGGAGAATTTAAAAAATTGTGTTTGATAATTTTAGTATGATTGTAACTGTTCTTTAAGTTCTATCAAATGTTTATTTGCATGGAGAAGAATTTTGTGTTTCTGTCGCTGTGTTTATTTGTAAGCACAATTCTTATTTCGATGACAAATATTTACTTTCTTTTTCTTTTGAGTTTAGTACCCAAGGGTAAAGTTATCGTTTGACACTTTCAATAAATAGCACGTTTTTTTCTTTCATTATTGTATCGCAACTTTGAAAAAGGGATGTGATTATTAGTTTCAATCAAGAAAAAAATTTATATAAGTAGCCACAAATGCTAGAATAACTATCAAAAATAATCTTCTATACATTATATTTAATTAAATCTTTGCATCTTGTTTAAATCAATAAATTTATTATTGATGATAATTACAAGAGTATAGACAGCGAGATAGATGGAGTTAACTAACGTATATAATCAGTGGCGGACTGGGTCTGAAAATAGTGGTTGCCAGGTGTCAGTGAGGGCCCACACATATCTATAATCGTAACATTAATTACATTAATAAATTATATGTATTTAATTTTTTATATTTAATTATAATAATTTAAATCTATAATATTTAATAATTATATATTTAATTTATTTTTTATTATATATTTCATTTTTCCGCGTTTTTAAAATAAATCCCTTTTAACACCCTTTAATTTTCTATGTTTAAAATAACGAAACTATGTTTAAACTTATTTGATTTTAAATTCCGTAAGTTAAATATTATATAAGAAACGCGGACCTTGGGTACAGGGCTATTTTATTTATTTGCTTTAGAGAAAGAGTTCTTTTTTCTCTCCCATATTTCCTGGGGGCCCAAATTGTCTTCTGTTTAACGGGGCCCACTTGCCATCGGGCAAGCTGGCAACCTCGCCATTCCGCCACTGTATATAATAAGAGCGCTACAAAAGAAATCTGGTTAATCGCAGTGCAGCATCAGAAACGAAAGAATCCCCTTCTCTACAGCAGAAAAAAAAAACTGCAATAAAACTTCTACCCGTAGGGGAACCGTTTAGCTTACTTTCGACCTTGGGAAGAAGAATGCAATTACGCGGCAGCAGGGAGGGAGGGACTCTTCACGTTCTAAAGAGACCCAATCGTTGTATTCAAAGGTTTTCCGCATAGGGTTGAAGAATTACTATACACACAGGACAAAATATCGGTTTTCAAAAAAATTAGACGTTTTTTCATTAAAAAGAATCTTTAACCGTTGAGAAACTATTATTAAAACTCTTCATGCATATTTATTTTCTTCAAAAATGAACAAAATTAGCTTTTATTACTATGAAAGAGTCCAAGAGCATATCTGACCAGCACTTTGGGCGCCATCTATCTTCACCGTTACGTACTAAAAGAAATTAACGATATTAAATGAATATTTTGGGTTTTTTTTATTTTTTAAAAATATTAAGAGCATTTTGAGAATTTTGGAGTTTCACACATTACTTATAGTGATATGTCGGACCATTTTGACAAAATTTTAGACTTCAACAATACATATTAGCGGTACTGATATGATTTTGGTGATTTATAAGCTTTAGACGACCACCTTAAGAAAAGAGAAAGGTCACCTTCACCTTTTGAAAGCCTAAAAGATGCTTAAAATTTCACTTAATTAAAAATTAAGCAAGGCATTTTTCCGCGATGTCTTTTATTTCCATAAATTTGTTTCTCTCATTTTAATATTTTTTTCAAAATTAATTTTAAACTGATTTCGTAACAATATTCTTGTTGATCAAAAAAAATACGAAGAACTGTTTCTAGAAGGAAGAATGCTAAAAGAAAATTTTAAAAGTAGACGATTTTAACAATTTATATCGGGACCAGCTATTGATTTATTTTCACGCTTTAAATTAATGAATAATTAAATAGTTAATTTAATTGTTTCAAAATATTCATTAAAACCTTTCATTGACTTTAGTAATTGTTAACAAAATTTGAAGTACCTATATAACAAATAATAACGTATAAAGAAAACGGATGTTTTTAAAAATCGTCTGGTTCAATTGATTTTCTCATTTTAATTGAAAGCGTTTTAGATCAGAAAAGGAATTTGTGTATAATAATATTTATACAATAGTAACTTTTACATTCAAAATATTAAACATGAAAACATTTTAATCCGGAGCAAAGCCAGGTATATCAATTAACAATTATAATTAACAAAATTTAACAAAGATATTAACTATAAATTAATTAGTCATAAATTAATTATATATTATACTGTATAAAAAGTGAATGCGGTTGATGTGAACTCATAACTTATAAGCAATTCTAGCAGATAAAAAACTTTTAGTATAAAAGTTGTTCGTTATCATAAGGTGATAATTCGCCTAATTGAAAATTTTTTTCTATCTTTAGTCATAACAGAGCTATGGGGAAATGATAAGTTAGGGAGGGGATTGAAAATGGCTTTTTAGCTCATAACTTCTAAGAAATTGTGGCTATCAAAAAAGTTTCAGTACAAAAGTTGTTTGTTGTGATAAGGCAATAATTCGCCTAATTTGAATTTTCTTTCGATCTTGAATCGTAAGGGAATTATGGGAATATGAAATTTTCAGTCCCCCAACATTTCCACCCCCTTTGAGCTGGTTAGCCCATCTGCGAACTCGGTCGAGATTTTCACTATCCTTACAACATATCCGCCGCCAGTTAAAGTCTAATCAAAATTACTCTAGTTATCGTGTTTACAAAATAACACAGGCCAAAGCGTTATGCATATACTTCTCTGCTAATAATAATAAGGAAAAGAACATTTTGCCCTCTATTCTCATAAGTATTGGAGCTACAAGAATGAAAGAGGGTGGAAGAAACTGCAAATGACGAGAGCTTTCCAACAAGGGGTAACATGCTTAGGTCAAAACGTACTTTAAGTTAGGGGGAGAGGAGGGGAAGGGTGGGAAAATCACTTTTCCGCTCATAACTTCTAAGCAATTGTAGCTATCGAAAAAGTTTAAATTCAAAAATTGTTCGTTATGATAAGGTAATAATTCGCCTAATTTGAATTTTCTTTCTATTTTCATTTGTAAAGGAATTATGGGAAAATGAAAATTTCCTCCCCCTACCATTTCCACCCCCTTTGAGCTGCTTTGGATAGCCCATCTACGAACTCGACCGAGATTTTCACTATCCTTACAACATATCCCAAGCTGGTTAAATTTACATCAAAATTACTCCAGTTATCGTGTTCACAAGATAACATGGGAAAAAGCGTTATACATATATATAAACTTTTTAACGAAGGGTGGTTTTGGGTTCTAGGGGTCATGATCGGTGAAGATCTGCAGAAATTTTCCGAAAGTCGTGTCATGTGAACCATTGCAATAGGTAGAGTTCCTATAAGGAATCTACCTAAAAACCCGAGCTTTAAAAGATCCCAACTAAGGTAAAACTAATTTTGTGTCTGCACATATAAGGTATGCAGTTTCTTTTAATTTATCATTTTAGACAAGCATATTCTGTGCACATAAAAAAAAGACAGAACACACATGCATAATTTTTATTTTCCATAATTTCTTTATTTGGGCATCTTTTCTAAGAACTTCAACACCAAAATGATAATGGACTTTTAAAATTATATGCTTGTTTATACATGCCATTCTTATGTGAGTCGGAAAAAATGAGAGAGGGGCGGGGGATACTAAGCACAATAGTATGTAAAACCGCATTATCAACAATAGTAATTTATGAATCTGAAAACACATCTGGGTGATGATGACACTGAGAAGGTAACTATTTTAAGGAAAAATAACTCCCATTCAGATTACATAGTGAATTTGTCTTTCTAAAGAAATTATTCGAAACAACTGGTCCCAAAGTAACACTAAATTTGTCTACATACAGATAAGAAATAATTTACTACATGTAGGTATTCACATTCATACTTTCAAGTTAAAATATTGTATTCATTTCAAAATCTTGAAAAAATAAGGAATAATTTTTTTATCTATAACTTATTATGCTCCAACTAGTAATCTTACCGAAATTCGAGTGTTCCGACAGCGGTACTACAAAGCAAGGGAGTAAATAAAAAATGATTTCGAGGAGTAATAACCTTCACATCAAATAAACGCCTATCAATATTCTTAAGAACACTATAGCTTCCCCATCCACTACCCAGGATAATAACTCGCTTTTTTTGAGATGATGGACTAGAGAAATATTTTATGAAGTTTTTTCTGGTTGTTCCAAATAATTTCTTGTACCGGTTCATTATTTTCAACATTTGCAGCCAAAACAAACACACAACGTGCAGAAATATAAATAAACAAGTATATATTACAGATACTGCCATTTTTTGATTATCAAACTCGGGATCTGAAGAAAAAGAAAAATATATGGACGAGTTTTCTGGTTTGTTAACTTACATTAAAAACCTTGGGCTTTATCTTCTTTCCGCTTTGAAGATTCGTAGCATTACACCGAAATTATATAGTAGAGGCACTTTAATGTAAACAAACAAAGCAGAAAACTCGTCCATAGCTATAATAATTCCGTCATCTCCAAGATTAATTTTCTTTACTGTAATTTCATTCTCAATTCATAATTTTATATTTTTACTTTCATCTGATTTACTAAAATTTATTTTTACATCGATTTAATTTAAATTTGTAATCGCTTGCAAGACTTTTCAAGTTGTCAAACATCTCAACAATATCTAAATCCGTTTGCCGCGAAAACGTTTGTTTACTTTCTATTTCCGAGGGAATTTCGATTGTAATAGTTGCTAGAAGTTAGTTCCTTTATTTTTATTAATTTGAATCATGGCTGCAACTGAAGATGTTGAAATGGTTGATGAAAGTGAGAAGGATGCTGGACAAAAAACAGTTAACAACGAAAAGCGTAAAGAAGGCGGGCACATCCCATGGTTTGTTGTCCCTATTGTGTATTCTACGAAAAAGGAAATTTTCTTGTAACTGAGAAATGTTGTTATTATTAAGACGAAATAGTATCTGTTGCATAAATTTTTCATTTTTAGATTCCTTGGGTCATTTTACTGCGTTTTTTTTTTTCTTTTCTGTAATGTTTTTCCCCATGTTCCTATATTTGTTAAATGTTATTTTCTTTATCAAAGAATAATATTTCTGTATCAGCTTTTTATTGAAACTTTCTGTAACTGTGTATATCGTATTAATGAATAATTATCTATTTCAAGTGAATAGTACCTTTTACTTTATGAGTCACTCCTAATACTTTTATTGAAACTTATATCATAATGGATCTTTATTTTCTTATTTATTTAATCTCATTTTTTGTTGTAAGAGGCTTATAATTTGAAATCTAATTAGCTATCAGAACCTTTTAGAATTATTTAAACATACTTTTATTTGTTACTACTTGGAAAATTTAGGTACCAAAACCACATAATTAAATTTTCAAAAACTGTGTTATAAGAAATCATTTTTCCCAACTTAACAAGAATAGCAAGTTCAACAATGTTTCCCCTTACTTAAAAAGCCAGTTTGTAATATTTATTATGTACTGGCGTTTTATTGTCAATGATAAAGTTACTATACATCCCAGATCAACCCTTTATAAGGCCATGGTTGAGTATACCTACCATCAACTTCATCAATTTTTAGATGCATTTTTTATTTTTTTAAATTTAGCATAAATTCTTGCCAAATTTTTCAATGAAACAAAAACCTAGATGTTCCAATTTCTTTTCTCAAACCATAACGAAATACCTGGACTTGATTATTAATTAGCAAAATTAATGAACAAAAAATGTCATCTAAAACGCTAAATGAATTTCTTTTTCTTAAATGAATCTCAATCCCGAAGTCATTTTACTATAACACTACTAGAGAAAAATGGTCCTTTAAAGTGTTAACTTGCATTATGCAGCAGTTTGACTGTCTTAGCTTGGACTTCCCGTCTTACGTCTGAAGTGTCTCTTGTTAAACTGTTTTGAAAAAAAATCACAGGTTTACTGTATTAATACATTCTGGCTAAGAATATTTATACAGTCCTTTTATAGACCATGATACACCTTTCGGTGCAACCTGCTCACATCGCATAAATCCATATTGTGACAAAATCGTCTTGTGTGTATGCGTGAAAACAGTCCAATAAGCAGGATTACAAAAATAAAGCTCTTTATTTTACAGGTATTCTAAGCAAAGAAATGAAACACAAGTATTAAAACAACACTTGTAAAAATTCACAACAGAGATTACCATTAAATCTCAACACAGCACTCAAAGGTTTCCTATTAGCTCACCAGCTTGCTTATAGATCAAGATCCAACTGACTCTTCTTGGCTTGAGAGCTTGCCTTTATACTTTTCAACAGGAAGTGACTTCATTATGTAGGAAGTGACGTAATCTCTAGAAAGTTCATGAAACCAGTAGAAATAGGTGGAAAGTTTGAGGTCCTTAGAGAAAATTCCCTTTGTCGCCAACTTTACCGCCAAATCGCCAAGTGTAGCATCTTAGGGAAATGACTTTATAGCTTTGTAACATTGCTCCCCTCATCAAAGACTGCACATCCCGGCAGTCTCATTACATAGAACTATGATCAGTAGCTCTGTATGGAGCTAACCGATTTATATGGATGACTTTTGGCTTGGTGTTGGGCGACCTCTGTACCCAGTAGACAACATCGTTCAGTTTCTTGACAACAGTATACGGCCCTTCCCAGTTCTGTTGTAACTTGGGACTCAGGCCTCTCCGTCGCTTCGGGTTATACATCCAGACTAAATCTCCCTCCTTAAAATGGTGGTCTGTTGCTCTGGAGTCATAACGAGTCTTCATTCGTTCCCTGGACAGTTCAACTTGTTCTCCAGCAGATGCCTGTGCGCTTTCCAAACGTGCCTCTGAATTAGTAGGCGAGGAAGGCGTATCCCTCGGTCTTCCAAAGAGAATGTCACTGGGGAATCTCAGCGTTCGATCAGAAAACGTCTCTGCTGGAGTCTTTCCAGTTACTGACTTTCCTTGTTCTGTTTTCAACCCTTTTCGGTCTCCGCAAGCTTGGCATTCCCTGCACTATTTCTCAACGTCGGCACGAAGTCGGTCCCAGTAAAATCGCTCCCGAGTTTTACTCAAAGTTTTCATGACTCCAAAATGTCTTCCACTTGTGTTGTCATGAATCTCTCGTAGAACTTCTTGAATTCTGCAATTCGGGAGAATTAGTTGTCGTCGATAAAAGCCTCCATCATTACTCTCCTACTTGCGATATATAACACCATCTTTAAGATATAAGGAGTTCCAAAGAGCCCAATATCGTTTGGTTGCAGGACTCTCACGAGCTATTTCTTGCCAAGATGGCCAATCTGCCGAATTTAGTTTCATCTTCAGAATTGGTCTAATATCTGGATCTTCCAGCTGTGCTTTTTGGATTTCACTTAAAGACCATCTGTTCTCAGTTGTCATGGTTAAGGCTTCCACAGAAGTATCTGTTTCCTTTCTGAACATCTTTTCAGCATTCGAACAAGGTTCGCAGCCTTCAAAACAGAGTCGTCGAGAGAGAACATTCTTTCCATCAGAGGCTCTTTTGCAATGTTGTGTACTGCTTGAAAACAACAAAATTTTTTCCGATCCTGTTTGTGTCTCGTTCTTCTCCAGGTCTACCGTAAATTTAAATTTCTGTAGAAAGTCCAGGCCGAGAATACAGGAATCGGTGATATCAGCTACGTAAACTCTATGCTGAAATTTTCTGGATCCACATTCGATTGAAGCATCAAGTTTCCCTTGTATCTTTGCTTTTTCACCTGTGGCAGTCTTAAGGGTCAAATTTGGAGCCGTGTAAATAAGTCTTTCTTTCACTTTATGGGCCAGGTCTGCTCTTAAAAGAGTTATATTCGTGCCTGTGTCCACCAAAAACAAACACGGGATATCACAAATTGATCCTTTCTGATAGAGTCCATTTCCCCCACCGATAAGTGTAGAAACTTTCAGTCCTTCTTCAGGGGATTTATTCAGAGTAGGTATCTTTTGTTCCGCAAGACGACTGCAAGTCAATTTTCTTGAGTGAACGTCATTCACTTGGCACGCCCTCTGTACATGCCCCTTCTTAAAGCACTTCCAACAAGTCAAGTTCGGATTTCGCCGAGGAGCGTTCTGTTCAGCAGCAAGACTCTCCACTAATTTTTCCAATGCTTTCAATAGAGATTCAAATTTATCATCTCTTTCTTTCCAAGTGTCATCGTCTGTCTCCATTGACCTTGCGTGTATAGAGATCTTTGAAGCAGTTTTCGCAGATTCAAATTTCATGCTATATGCCAAGGCCGATTTCAAATCCGTAAAGTCCATTAACCTTGTTGAAAGTTGCGTTTCTTCGTCTCTGATGGCGTCAACAAAGTACTGAGCTGCTAAACTTTCCCGAACATCCAGAGGGCACTCGGCGTAGGCCAGGCTCATTAGTCGTTCCACATCGGCAGCCAATTCTTGAAGGCTTTCTCCTGGCTTCTGTCTTCTTGTTTTCAGTTCAGTTCGATAAAATTGCGTCAGGTGGCTGTCTCCAAATCTTTCTCGATCGTCGTTAAGTCTGTCAACTTATCAGCTGGAATTCCTTGAAGAACCTCCGCCGCTGACCCTCGGAGCGATGCCACAAGTTGACTGGCTTTCACAGAATCCATCCATCCATTTGTAGAGCTCATAACGTCAAACTGAGTCTTAAAAACTGTCCATGATGTTAGCCCGTCGAATGTCAAGGGTTTAACCGTCAGCCTCGAATACATGAATTCTGGATTTGCCGGGAAATTGTTTGGTCTAGTTTCAAGATCACTAAGTCTTCTCTCTAGGTCGCTCATCTTTTCTTCAACTTCAGTTTTCACTTCCTCGATCTTTCCTTTCACACCTTGGACTTCCTCTTCCATTCTTCCTATACATACATCAACGTGATCCTTGATTCCTTCCACTTGACTCGCGACGTGAACTCTCATCTCTTCTTTGCCAGCTCGGATTAGGTCTTTCATTTCTTCTTGAACCTGCTCCATTCTCTCCTGTCCAGCTTCCATTTTTTTTTCCAATCCGGCTTTCATCTCTTCTTGTAGAACTTTCATTTCTTCTTGAACCTGCTCCATTCTCTCTTGTCCAGCTTCCATTTTCTTTTCCAATCCAGCTTTCATCTCTTCTTGTCGAACTTTCATTTCTACTTGTCCAGCTTTCATTTCTACTTGTCCAGCTTTCATCTCTTCCTGTCTAGCTTTCATCTCTTCCTGTTTAGCTTTCATCTTTTCCTGTCCAACTTTCATCTCTTCCTGTCCAGCTTTCATCTCTTCCTGTCCAACCTCTATTTTGTCTTCCAATCTGGCTTTCATCTCTGCCATCATGGCAACAACTTCTCAAACTTTTCATCCATTGCTCTGGTCCAAGGCATACACAGAAAAATCTGTATCCCGCTTCTGACACCAAATGTGACAAAATTGTCTTGTGTGTATGCGTGAAAACAGTCCAATAAGCAGGATTACAAAAATGTGAAAACAGTCCAATAAGCAGGATTACAAAAATAAAGCTCTTTATTTTACAGGTATTCTAAGCAAAGAAATGAAACACAAGTATTAAAACAACACTTGTAAAAATTCACAACAGAGATTACCATTAAATCTCAGCACAGCACTCAAAGGTTTCCTATTAGCTCACCAGCTTGCTTATAGATCAAGATCCAACTGACTCTTCTTGGCTTGAGAGCTTGCCTTTATACTTTTCAACAGGAAGTGACTTCATTATGTAGGAAGTGACGTAATCTCTAGAAAGTTCATGAAACCAGTAGAAATAGGTGGAAAGTTTGAGGTCCTTCTAGAAAATTCCCTTTGTCACCAACTTTACCGCCGAAATGGTCGCCAAGTGTAGCATCTTAGGGAAATGACTTTATAGCTTTGTAACAATATTATGCTATATGGTAAATATTTGTTTTTGTATACAGCGTCATGCCTTACCATTTGTCTTATCAATTCATTCACCCCCTCTACACCAGTAAGTAGAACTTCTGCCTAACGTCCAAGTACAATTTTTGTTTTATCTTTATAAAATAGTTTTTTGATTTAGTATTATCAAAATTTTATATCAGCCAATTGACCATCTTTCCAAATTAAAAAAATAAACACCATAGGACATAACAGTTAGTTTGGTGCCAAACTAACTGTAGAGTAAACTGATTATAATCGCCAAACAGTTGTTGGGTTTTGTCCTGACATTCATGGTCGACAAGCTAATACAAAAGTTGCTTATATTATCTTTTTCATCTCTCTTGGAAGGTGAGCTGTTGATTATAAGAATATTTGGTACTTACGTATTAATGCCACCGCAGCTGAAGTTGCGCTAATGCGCCAAGCAATCTTGTTGTTTGCACACAGCAACCTTGTTATTTGCACGCGCACACAGTTATCTTTTGGTTTCCTTGTTGCCTGCTGATGTAGATTGGTGGCACTTAAAAACCGCCAAATCTGTAGCTGCGGTGGCATTAATACGTAAGTACCGAATATTTATAAGCTTTAATTTCTCTTTGTTAATCTTGATTTAATTATTTTGCAAAGTTGTGATTTTCATTTTTCATATGTAATTAGGGTTGAAAAATATCGTCCAAAAACATTTAAAGAGATTGTAGGAAATGAAGAAGCTGTGCAACGTTTTGAAGTAAGATTAATTCCATTTTGTTTTTAATTAACCCTTTGCGGCGCAATTCTTGAAATATGATGAAAAAATGGTTTAGTTTATTGTCTAGACATAGAATCTAAAAAAAAAAAAACTTGCTTCATTCTGAGGGGGGACCGTCCCCCTTTGGGCTCACCCCATTAGATACAGCCACCTTGAAAATATTGTTGAATCTTACAGAAAATCATAAATTAAAACTTCAAGTTTATTGGAGGAAAAATTTCAAGTTAATTTGCTAAAATTGTAAACGTCCAGAACTGAAAAAATTTCTTATCTCTGAGTTCAGGAAGTTTCCCAAACTTTATCTCTAGTAATTCCGAATTGAAATTTCATAAGACTGCTACATACATTCTAAAAGGAGTACCTAGTCCTATCCTAAACCTATTATTTTCCATTTATAGTTGAATTTAATGGTTGAGAAGCGAGTGAAATTAGGTGTGCCCTCAGCTAGCACACTGTGCCGCAAAGAGTTAACAAACTTTATTTTTTAAGTGTGAATACTTTTATTTAAATATTTTTTATCTGGCTATTGTTTTTCTTTTATGATCCAATTTTCTGGTATAATTCTCTGTATCGGTAATTTCATTCTTATTTTAAGTGCTCGATCAGATTACCTAGGTAAAATACTTTGGAATTGGAATTTCAAATTAATTAATTTAATTCAATATTTTCTCAAACTAGAAATGTTATAAATCGATTTCAATCTATGTTAATGACTTCAAAGCTGCACACGGATTAAAGTCGGTTCTTTTTTGAAATTATATATTATAATAAACAGTGATGTAGTCTCAAAATAAGGTTTGCTCTAACATGAGCGACAAAAATCGTGTTGTTTTAAGGAGGTTTTTGCAGTTTTTACTTGTTTATTTCTAATTTAAAAAAGCTGTGCTGGAACAGCATTTTGGTTCTACTACACCCTGATAATACATTTCCTTTATGTACTCTTTTATTGTATGAAAAGTGTTAACAGGAAAGTTAAGACTAGGTTAGTAATTTTACTTTTTGAACTGGTACAGTTTGACATTTAAAATACACAAGTGTCCGAACCATATAAGCCTCATAAGAAAAGGTTCCAGGTCTAAAAGATAGTTTTAAATCACTTAATGTTTGAGATGTCTGAATAAATTTTTATAATAATGCAATAATAAACTATGTTTTACCTTAAAATATGCTTTTGAAATTATTTTGCTTTTCTTCAACTCTATCTCATCTGTCATTGTATTTTTTTAAAGGCATTTGAATAGTCGTTAGTATTGTTGATTCATCATCAACCCTTAATTATTTAAAAGTGTAATTTGACATAAGATATGTAAGGAATTACAAAACTGAGCTAATATGTTGTAATGTTTCTTACTAGTCTCTCTAGTTTTTATATGTGTATTTATTTCATTTGCTAAATGGCTTGTCACTTGTCAATACTATTTTCTTGCCACTAAGAAATTGTAGTACTTTGTAATTAATTTGTATTGGTACTATTCTGTTAGAAGGATTCTGACAAAACCCAACCAAATCAGCTAACTCTTATAGCCAACTCGTAGCAATGAATGTTGTGCTAACAGAATAGTTCCAACATTCAAGCTTGATGATAGTTGGCCTCACTAACAGTTTAATTTAGTTGGTTACAAGGACGACACCTGAGCTGGCACATCCCTCTCCAAGCTTCCAAACCATAACAACGGGAGGATGTTTGACCCAGATTTAACATATGCCAGGCTCACATACAAGACGGATCTTCGGTGGAATTGGGTTTCAAACCTGGGGCCCTCTGGCCCCAAAGCCGAAACCTTGCCACTAAGCCGCCATGGTCCCACTAACAGAATAGTGCCTGTGTATTTTATATTGAGAACTTTGTGATTGTATATTATAAAATAGATTTTAAAAAAGGACATATTATCAGAATAAAACATAATAAAGAAGCTTTTTTTTGTAGGTATTCTCAAGAGAAGGAAACATTCCTAATGTTATATTAGCGGTAAGTATTTTTTAACATAATAAAATTTGTATTTTTACTATATAATAAGAATATATTTATTATTCTATTATTTAAACAATTTTTGATAAACGAGCAAAAATTTTAAGGCACATTCTGATTACCTCTGTATCTGCTTGCCACAAAAGTTTTTTTAAAAAATCTTGAATTTCTGTCAAATGTTATAATTTATTTGTTCAGCTTCAAAGAATCCATGGCTAGGAAAAAGTTTTTGACTCTGCACAAGATAACTGCTCTCAAAAATTGCTGAATTGGTATGAAACACCAGGCATATTTTTATTTTTGAAGTTTGTCTCATGCCTAGTGGAAAAGTCAGTCATGAAATTATATATTTGTGTTTTCACAAGGCTCCATCTTGAGATAATACCTTTCAATTTCTTAAGGTTCAATATCCTACCCATTAAACATTCTTTTCTTTAGCTAATAGCAACTTAAGTGCGCTTAGTTACTCTTGGAGCTCATTGTAATTTTTTTAACTTCTCCACCTTTCAAATTCTTCAGTATTTATAAGCAAAAAATAATTGAGAAGATCGTTTTGATTTGAAACATTTTATTGAAATTTGCTGAAATTCTATATGAAATTAAAATTTTCTTTTTATTTATTGTTAATTATTGCTCCATTTTTCTTGTTTATAGCCAAATTTTATGAATAACAAAAATGTTTTTCAGGTGAAAAGGGGTTGAGATTTCTTTTTTCACCCCCTAACCAAAAGAGGGTTAAGAATGAAGAAAGTTTATTAAACCTTGAGTTTTAAGCTATTGGCCCATCTAGTACAGATTAGAGACATTAGTTTTATGTTAACATTATTTTTATTTAATCATTTTTAGAGATGGATATAAAGGCATGTATTATCAAAGACAAAAATATAGTAATCAATCGATCGATAATCACTTATTAATTGGCCCAGAAGTAGAAAGTGCTTAAAAGTGTGACGTACGTCACAGAACAAACGCAGCCTTATCGGAACGTTTCATCCTTAAAAAGAAAAAACATGCGCACAACCAGTGAT
Source organism: Araneus ventricosus (assembly GCA_013235015.1). NCBI lineage: Eukaryota > Metazoa > Arthropoda > Arachnida > Araneae > Araneidae > Araneus > Araneus ventricosus. The sequence continues at coordinate 2,841,913 of BGPR01000014.1, forward strand.
GTGAAATACCCAGGTATTTATTTTTAAGGGTAAATACCCTGGGTATATACCCGGGTAAATACCCAAAATGGGTATTTACCTGGGTATTTATTTTTGAATTGCCCCTATTCATGTAAAACACAGACACTGCTGTGAAGTATAAATGTCTATATATTATAAATATATATAGAATATATATTGAGCGTAAGATAAGATAAAAAAAAAATGAAAACTCGTAATATATGAACCTTTTAAATTCTATAAAAACTAAAAAAATGAATCAGAAAAAACAAAAACACAATACTATATCATGGATCTCACATAAAATACGTGGCTTAAATATCAATCCTTTTTAAAACTCAACTAAATTTAAAAAAAATAAAATGTTGAGTTTGGTTTTAAAATGATAAAGAGCTGATAATAGAAACTAAAATGAAAGATACAATTGTTTATAATTCTTTTTGGATTAATTATTCAAAGTACTAGACATTGCTGATAAGTTAGCAGATGTTTCAGTTCTACAGTTTTTAAAAGTTAATTATTCTGAAAGTAATATTCACTTATATCACTTTCAACAAAGGTAAGTTATTTTTGAAACAAGATTTCAGGAACAAGAAATGTGAATTTTTTGTTGCTGAATCTGTTGTATTATTTGACGGTATAGTAGACATACACACTGAACATGAACATCAATCACATGAACATCAATACTTAAATGATCTTAAAACTCTAAATTTGATGCAAGTGTCATGGTTGGAATATGAATAAAAGAAAATTCATCATCTATTTTATCCCTTTCAGAACCTTCTTAATCCACCAAGACTTTTGAAACATTTTTTTTTCTGTTTCTCCATTTTGCTTACATTGTTTGTACTCAGCATTACAGCATTTACACTTGGATACTTCTATCATCCTTAACATTAAAAGCTCAAAGAAGGTAACATTCCCCCTTTTTTTTACTTTTTAACGTAAAATTTACAGTAATATTAATACACGCGAAGTAAATTACTAACTATTCAGTAAATCAAAACAAGGATGTTTGATTTCCTGCATGGCAATGTGAGTAAATTATGGATCACACGATTATCTGGTGCTGTCTGTCTCTACTAATAATAAAGGAGAATGTGTGTGTTTTGGCGCTCTACAGGACAGACCGCTAGGCCTAGAGCAACGAAATTTGGCACAAACATACTTTGGAGGGTGGGAATGTGCACCACGTAGCCGTTGTTTTTTTAAAATTTGAATTAAAAATTAAACGAAATTTTGGAGTTTTTCTTTAATAACTTCCGAAAATAGTAAAGCACAAAAATTAATTTGACACCATCTGAAAATTTAAAAACTTGTCTTTTCAATGATAACAATTAAGTTTTCGTTTGATTTTTTTCTCTAATTTTAATAAATTTTTAAAAATATTTTTGCTATTCATTGTTACAATGAAATTCAAACCGTTTTCATTGTTTAAAGAAATATTCAGTTGCGTGTTTCTCTTCCATTGTTGAAGTCTAATATAATATTCTATTGGATTTTCTTTTCTTTTTTTATTTGATAAGTATATAAAGAATCAAGATAGTAAATATATAAAGAAATAATCCAGTAAACTGAACGATTATGGTTGCTACATTTAAATTCATTTTATTAGTTTGTTTTAAGCCAATTAACATGCTGCTGGACGTAAAACGTGCCGCGGTATTTCGATGTTGAAATAAATTTGTTAAATTAAAATTCGCGTCGATTATGTACAATTAGATGTAACTTGACACGAACAGTTACTTGACTCCATTAGGGACTTTCATATAGACAAGAAACAGAACAAGTGCAAGGCTACGTTAAGAATGCGGGGTAAATCTCTGTCGCAATTTGAAGTTTAAAATTTTGTTATGGGAACCGTGAATATCAAACTATGCATAAGAGAGTCAGTTAAAATTATATTCCCAGCGCACAAGCAGGTCACCGATGGTGGCTAGTATAACATAAACGGCGTTAAAAATAATTTCTATTGTAAGTGTCAAAGTTTCAAACCGTAAAAACTAAATTATCGCCTGATCCTATTTAAGTTTTAGAATACTTCATTCTGAATCCTGATAGCAATTGTTTTTTGTTTATATAATTTATTCCAAGCTACTCTTTTTTTAATACAAAATACCCAGTTTAAGAGTACATATTATTTTTTTATATCATTTTGAAGCATCATTCACAAATACTTTTAAAAAAATACCCAGTTTTGGGGTATTTATAATTTTTATGTTTCATTTTGAATCAACATCTGGAAATGCATTTTTTTTTTTGCAAAATATCCAGTTTGGAGGTATTTTTAAATTTTATACGTTTTATTTTGAATCACCATCCACAAATGCAATTTTTTTTCGCAAAATATTCATTGTAAGGGTATTTATAAATTTAATGCTTCATCTTGAATCACACCATTCTCAAATACTTTTCTTGCAAAATATCCAGTTTTGGGTATTTATAAATTTTAAGTTTAATTTTAAATGACCGTTCACAAATACTTTTTTTTTTGCAAATACATTTTTAGGAGGAATTTATATAACTCTGTATGTTTCATTGTGAATCAGCATTCGATTTTTATTTTTTTCGCAAAATACCCAGTTTTTGGGTATTTACCCAGGCCTTGGGTAAATACCCGGGTATATACCCAAAAAATATTTACCTACCCACTGGGTATTTACCCACCCCACATCACTGCGCACAACCAAAAAAACGAAAGAAAAAAAATACATGATATGTTCTGCAGAACAATCAAAGTGAGGTGCTCTTTATGCCATGCCTTCTCTCTTCACGTTTTGTGCAACGCAGCCTCCAGATATTGGAGCAATGGCAAAAATAATTCTCCTTCATTGTGTGGCTTACAAGAAAGCCACGCCATCATTGGGGCTGACGTCACTGGGGATGAAGATCCAAAACAGGCATGTTAAAAACTGTGTGTACAAGAATGTACTGGAACTACAGAGCTCCTGGAATACGAGTAGGGCTCATTTACCTAACTGGAACCAGCTTCAGGCACGTTTTTTCTGCTTGCTTTTGCATTATTAGGTCATTAATGAGCTTGAATAGAGATCTCCAGATTAATGAAATTTATAGTATTTAATATTTCTATTCCCATGTCGGAAGCAATTTGTGAATTGTGGGGATCCACAATCGACAAAATTGTTCAAGAAGGACCACCGCAATTGATGGGGATGACGCAGCAGTTGGAACAACTGACAAAAGAATGTTTATTTATTCTAATGGTGCACCACCTGGCCATAAATCTGTCAGAAAGTTGTTAAAAGCAGCTATCGTCTCAATGTACGGACCAAATTTTCATAAACATTTTGTGAACAGTACTTCCCCATTAATGTCGCAGTATCCGACTTCAAAAGTCATTGACAGAATTGCAAATTCGGAATGTATGCCTTGGTTTTAAATAATGAATTTTAATATAATGTTTTGTCATTAATGAGTAATAAAGATTCTACCGGTTAATTAGTATTTTTATATCTATTTTTTTTATCTATTTTGTACGCTGGATATAATTCTGCTCCTGGGTCAATTGGTAACTGTACTTGATACAATTTTGTCGTATATTTACAGGGTCCTCCAGGTGTTGGAAAAACAACTACTATTTTATGTTTAGCGAAAATCATGTTGGGTCCTTGTTTTAAAGATGCTGTATTGGAATTGAATGCTTCAAATGATAGGTAGGTTCTTTGGTGTAATAAAGGTTTTTTTCTTTTTAAATACTCCAAGTTGTTTAAGATAGATTTCCTCCAGAGATCAGTCAGTTGCTTCTTGTTGCTGTTTTATGGTTGTGACAGAACTTTGGCTGTCTCATACACCTGTCTCTTAAAATTTGTATGAACCTTTAAATTAGAGTTAAATAATCCATGATTTCCTTTTAAAACTGGAGTTTTCGCAGAGAAACAAGAAGGTAAGCGCTTTTGAAGCCATTGCTGGCCGATGGTCTGTTTAGCCTTTGTGTGAGTTACCTATTTTTGTCTTCCCTTTGAAGTAACAGACCTAGAACAGTAACAGCAACGTGAGATACTGAACAGATTTGTGTTAGAGGAGTAGAAAACCTTATGACTTACCGGTACTGCTTTGTAAGCAAAGGTAAAATACATAGTACTGAATCTGTACCACCCATAAGGAAAAGATTAACAGTTAAGTCATGAAACTACCATATTTTAATTTGTGTAAGGAACTTGTTTTTTGACAAAAACTAGACCCCAAAAATAGGGGAGTTTCTTATATTTGGACAATATTATAGATATTAACAAATTACTTAATTCTTCAGTGTGACACCCTATTGGTGGAGGCCTTGCAATATCCTATGGGAGAAGTGCACATGTTCAGCAACAACGCACATGTAAAGCGACTGCCCCATGTGATAATTATCTGCTAAATGGTTCCCTCACCTGATTACTTAGACATGTTTTTAGTTGTTGTCTACTGTTATTTTATTTCACCTGTGTGCTATTCTTCCCACAGATTTTTGTTTTCCATGAACATAAAAATGCCCAAGAATAAAACACCCATTTTATATCCTTAAATTCTTTACAAATTTTAAGCCCAAAAATTCAGCGGGGAAGTCTTTATACTCACTAAAATACAGTATGATGTAGTTTAAGAAAATCAGTAATATTTCTTCAAAAAGAAACTAAAAGCAAATTAAGCATTTTATAAAAACCATACAGGCTTAAGTACAATAGATGTGTTCTGAATTTGAATTTTAGCATAGTGTTTATAATTTTTTGCCTGATAACTTTTCTGTAGTTCTCTCTTTATGTCTATATGGGGGGGGGGGTCCAAAAGTAAAGTAGAAATAAATCTGGTTTTAAGAAGAAATGCCCTGACAATTTCATATTCAAGGATTTTAAGAAAGTCTTTTTTTTGTTCATCTATTTACTTTTATATGTATTATTATTATCCAATGGCATTACCAATTTTTTAAAAATCATTTCAGAGGTATTGATGTGGTAAGAAATAAAATCAAGATGTTTGCACAACAGAAAGTTACCCTACCTAAAGGAAAGCACAAAATTATTATTTTAGATGAAGCTGATAGGTAAGATAATAAAATCAATAGATATAATTTAATTTTTTAAACTATTTTTATTTGTTTGTTTGAAATATTTTAAAATGTGATTTAATTACGTTTGTTGAGTATATTGTGATGGAAATTTATCTTTAAAAATATCATCTTCATAATGACATGTGCTGGAAGAATTGATACAGGGTGGCGACAGAACCTGGATATCAGGGGAAAGTCGGGGAATTTTATCGATTTGGAAAAATCAGGGGAAATTCGTAAAAATATTTAAAAATCGGGGAAAATTAATAGTTACTTGAGTTATTATCTATAAATTAGTATCTTATGCCTAGCATTATTTGTAATAATATAAAAGGAATATTTGTAATAATAAATGGAATTCAAAAAAAAAAAACTTATATTCATTTATAAAAGCATAAGTTTTTGATTCGAGCAATTAATTTCTTATGATTTGTTAAAGAATAAAGATTTGAAGTAATATTTTGGCAATTTCTCTTATTTAAATCTTTGCTAAAATATATATTATTAGGTACGTATAATTATACTATTTTTATATTTATGCTGCAACATGTTATTCTGGTACTCATGAAGAGAGCACTAATTAGTTATTGAACTGTTTTCAAGTTTTGATCAAAGGTCAAAATAACCTTTGCTGTTAATATAATTTAACTTGTGTTGCAAAGAGTAGTTTTAATGTTTCTTAGAATTCTTATGCAGTTTTAGAAGCAAAGTAGTTTGTTAAAATTTCCAGTATTTTTTACATATAAGAAATGTAATATACTGTTTTACTAGATTTTTTTTAGGATGTTCATTCCATTTTTTTAATTATATTTCATAAAAATACTTTTTTATATTAAATAACTGGTAAAAATGTTTTTAGTAATGTATATTGTACACATACAGTGATTTGAGTAGGGAGAAAGCCAGAAAGCTAATATAACTATTAGTCGTAAATCAGGGAAATGTTGTAAGTTTAGTCAGGGAAATTTTTTTCACAGTTTCTGTAGCCACCCTGTAATAACACAAACATTTATTATAACAAATTAAATATTTCCATATCCATGGTAGTACTTAACTTGATTAAAATTATAATCTTGATTATGACAGAAATGCACATCAAGGAGTCTTATTCAACTCACAACAGTGGGACATTGTTTCAGAACCAGAAAGCGAAAATTAACACTGGAGAGAAGTCGAGCACCACTTCCTCTAATTTTAATTATATCTACACACCCTACTATGTCAGTGTCTGCCCTTTGCCTTTCTTCTTGAGAGCTCCTGCTCTCCTTGCACGCTGGGCACAACTCTCCTCACCCCAAGAGTAAATGTGCTCTGTATTGACACGATAACTACCTTTCTCTGTAAGCTGATTAATTCAACTAGAATGGTTCATTCTCACAAGTGTTCCATATCTGATTACTCATGCTAATCCATCACCTCTGGCCCTGAACGTTACTGTCATATGTAGCAGTTTGAATACTCTAAAAATTAAACATAAGTCATGATGAGTTAAAAGATATTTCAATTCATTGCAGTTAATGAATCAGCTTTTATATATTTCTGTGAATGTGCAACAAGATTTAAAAGGTTAGATACATATTATGTGTTATGTTATGAAACATCACTTTGCCTTATTCATCAAATACACACTGGTATCATTTAATTAATTAGTTGGATAGCACTTGGATGTAATTAATATGTGTTGCAGAATATTCTTAAAAATGCCAACATTTATTTTAATTTCAAATGAAATTATGAATTAATTTTTTTAATTTATAATCCTTTATCATAGTTATTAAAAAAAAAAGTTGTGTACATTCTAACACAAAGAAAAAAAATTATAGAAATTGAAGTTTATTGATTTCTTATATCTGCTGGTTTCATTAACTTTTGGTGTCACTAAAAATCGTTGTAAAAATGTTTAGGGTGCTTTTTTAATTTTGTTGTAATAAAATGGTTTATTAATACTATTATTTCTTTATTATATGTTACTAAATTTTTAATGATCCATTAGTCCCAAGGACTTTTTAAAACACAAACTTCTCTTTTGAAACTATTGTGTTGAAATTTTGTTGATTTTTCTGTATTATCAGTATGACAGAAGGTGCTCAACAGGCTCTGAGGAGAACCATGGAAATCTATTCTAAAACAACCCGATTTGCTCTTGCTTGCAATGCCTCTGATAAAATTATTGGTGAGTCTTGTGTTCTTTTTACATAATGCAATTTTGGAAAACATTGATTATATAGTTATAATGTTTTTAAAAAGTGGTAGTTCTTATTAATATTTGCAATTGATATCCCAAAATGAAATTTATGCGATGCAGATACATTTTCTGAATCAATTATACTTAGTAATCATAATGAGCATTTCAGCTGCTGTTTTTTACCAAAAAAGGAGTGGAGTATGAAAATACTTGTATTTGTCTTATCTAATTGATTTTCAGATAAAACAAATACAGGCTGATTTTTTACGGAAGGAGGGATCTTAACAGTTATTATCAGTTAATGTTTGATTGTTCCAGTATTTTTTAATATATATATATATATATCTCATGGTGGCCAGCTGACCAGAAAACCAGGAATGGTCAGGGAATTTCGTGAGACCGGGAAAAGTCAGGGAAATTTCTTCTAAAACTGGAAATTTTTTATTTTGATAATTCTTATTGCATGCGAGAATTCGACAATCTTTTTTTATAAATAGAATGAAACACTGTTGGCAACCAATGAAAATCAGTCATTTACTGACAGTCGAAAACGAATGCCATTCGTGTTCATGTTCCAGGGGGCGAGGTGTTTACATTTAAATTTCCAAGGGACTGAAATTTCGTCTATTAGTCTAGTCAACGAAGGGTTTGAAGAAAACATTAAATCATATAGTTTTGAAAATTTGTACACATGTTCGTTAGGGGTTTCTGATAAACATAGGGTAAGCTCACGGTGCCATCTTGGATTTCAACCCTCCTTTTATAGTTTTTTTCCAGAATATCTCAAAAACTATTGAGTTTTGAAATTACAATTGATTTAACAAATTAAAGAGTGTAAAATTCCCTACAAATACATACTTATATTTTTCTTCCAGCTTTAATAGTTTTCCAGTTAATGATCTCAAAGGTTGCTGCCGTCTTGGGTTTCATGTCCCCTTTTTTAGTTTTTCTGAATATCTCGAAAAGTATTCAATTTTCAAATCTTAATTGATTCAACAAATTAAAGAGCGTAAAATTCCCTTCAAATATATACTTTTATTTTTCTGGCAGCTTTAATAGTTTCCCAGATAATGGGTCTCACAAGTTGTCACCATCTTGGATTTCATCCCCCTTTTTTAGTTTCTCTTGAATATCTCGAAATCTATTCAATTTTGAAATAACATATATTCAGCAAATTCGAGAGTGCAAAATTCCCTACAAACACATGCTTTTATTTTTGTTTTAGCTTTAAAAGTTTCAGAGATAATGGATTTCAAAATTTGCAACCATCTTGGATTTTATCCCCCCCCCCCTTATTTAGTTTTTCTTAAATATCACTGAAGCTATTAAAGCTAGAAAATAAATAAAAGCATGCATTAGTTGGGAATTTTACGATCATTAATTTGTTGTATTTAATGTAATTTGAAAATCAAATTGTTTTCGAGATATTAAAAAAAACCCTCAAGAAAAGGGGGGATAAAATCCAAGATAACTGCAAATTTTTAAATCCATTATCTCGGAAACTATTAAAGCTAAAACAAAAAAATAAAAGCATGTGTTTGTAGGGAATTTTACGCTCTTTAATTTGCTGATTACATGTAATTTGAAAATTGTATAGATTTCGAGATATTCAAGAGAAACTAAAAAAGGGAGATGAAATCAAAGATGGCGGAAACCTTTAAGACCCATTATCTGGGAAACTATTAAAGCTGGAGGAAAAATAAAAGTATATGTTTGTAGGGAATTTTACACTCTTAAATTTGTTAAATCAATTGTAATTTGAAAACTGGATATTTTTCGAGATATTCAGGAAAAGCTAAAAGGGTGGGATGAAATCTAAGATGGCGCCGCGAACGCACCCTCCAGGACCGGAGACTTTTAGTATGTTCATAATAAGCTCCTCAGGAACATGTGTTCCAATTTTCAAAACTATATGAGTTAATGTTTTTTCACCCCCATTTTGGACCTTCATTGACTGGACTATATGAACACAATCCTATTCCTTTTAATCGTTAAATTAGATTAAACTTCTTGAGATGAAAATCTATAGTATAATCACACTCAGATGTGGAAGAAGAACCGGGATTTGGCTACATGTCAAAGAGATTCAGATAGCTTACGAGATTGTAAATTTCTCTTTATCTGTCTACAAGTTAGCATCCACACTATTGCCTGCTTTTATGATGATTTAATATCAAATAGGAGTTATACCAGAATTAGTTTGTTTATCCACTTCTGGAGATCTTTTCATTGAATTTTGAAGTATTGGAAATTAGTGCTAATATTTTCTTTCAGCATTTTTTTTTATTATTGTGTATGTTTTTTTTTTTTCTCTGAGTGTTGGGAAACATGATTACTGATCATTTTGATAAATTATGGGATTTTCAAAGTATGGGACAGCCGTTGCCCATACATATAAAAGAACAAATTTTTTTAGTATTATGTATGCATGGTTTTTTTTAAGGCACGTCCAGATCTTTGACTTATGAGACCAAATTTAACAAAGTGATGGATTAACACAAGAGGGGAGCAGACGCCACAGTAATTTCTTTAAAATTCAAATTAGATTTTTATTTATTTAATTTTAAATGATAAATTCAGGTTTTTTCCCCATTTTCGCTCATTATTTAATTTTATTTTTTCTTCATTATTTCATATACACTCGACTTCTGGCATTTTAATTTATAAATTCTTGCATTTTCTCTCCTTTTTGTCTTTGATGTTTTATTTCTCTTTATATATTGCTCATTTTGAACCGTATTGAAGGAAGCTGGTTGGAATAAAAAGTTGCTTTTTTTCTTTTACAAACTATTTTTTAATTTATAAACATCAGTAAAAAAATCGTTTTCTTTTAAATTTTTTTTCTCTGCCTTTTTATGTTTTATTTTGCAACGTATATTTTTATTGAGATTTTGATTGTTCTAAAGATTTTTTAAGTTTATATTTTTAATCAGAAAAGCCTGCAAAATTCGATGCAGTAGAATTTTTCATTGTAAAGATGTATTAGTTATTTTATGGTTTATTGTTTAAAAGTTTTAAATTAATGTTCTTTTTTCAAACATTTTGCTTTTTTATTCAAACCATACTGATTTGAATGAATACTTAGTATGGTGAATGAATGCTTAGTATGGCCAATGTGCAGGAGATTTTTTTTTCTTTCTATGGTTGATGGGTTACCTCCAAAAAAAGTCAGAGATTTTTTTTTATAAAGCCTGGAAATGTCAGTGAAACTCAAACAGCAAAAATAATGACCACCCTGATATATATATATATGGTCTGTATATAATATTTAATAAATGTTTTTGTATTTAATTAGGTTTAGAAAATATTAAACTAATAAATTAGGTAGTGCACCATTCAAGCCAGCTCATTTTGCAAATGTGGTGATTTTACTAGTTAAAAAATAATGAAAATAATTTATTCTATATTATTGACTAGCCGCCTTCGGCGACCAGCTTGTTCGCCAGAAATATACTTTCAATTGAATCTCTTGAGTATAATTTGATATTCATTGTTCCCTTAACAAAGTAATTTTAAATTCCAAATTGTGATAGACATTTAACTCAAGTTCTTTCAGTAGCCTTGCACCTATTCTGTTCGTTGTCTGCATGAATGTCCATAATGGTGTCCAGTAACTGTCTGTGTCATGATCATACAATAGCATCATCTTCACTTTCTTATTCCTCTTGAAAATATGCATTTTATTTTAACTTTAAATGGTACGGTACATATTACTTCCAGCAGCATGTTAGCTGAATGAAAATATGCTAATTAAAACATATCATTAAACATAAAAAAAAATTACCGTAGCTTTCAACAATGAAAGAGAAGCATTCAAATAAATAATTGTTTAAACATTGAAGACAGTTTGAATTGCGTTGCAACGATGAAAAGTATTGTTGTAAATTATGCCAAAAAATATTTTAAAAAATTTATTAAAATTAGAGAAAAAATCATACATCTACTGAATTGATATCATTGAAAAGGTTATTCTTTGCACTTTCAAGTGGTGTAAAAATAATTTTTCTGCTTTAATATTTTCGAAAGTTATCAAGGATAAACGCCAAAATTTCGCTTAATTTTTACTTAATTAAAATTTCAAAAAAAGGGCTCCAAGGTGCACATTCCCACCCTCCAAAGGGTGTACAAAATTTCGTATCTCAGGCGGTGTGCCCTGCAGAGTGCCGACACACACACACATTCTCCTTTATTATTAGTAGAGATATTCATTATAGCTGATACTCAAAATTTGTATGAATTTTATTACTTTGATAGAACCTATTCAGTCCAGATGTGCTATGGTGCGCTTTGGGAAACTTTCAGATTTGCAAATTCTGTCCAAGATAATGGAAGTTTGTAAAACAGAAAATGTAAGCTACACTGATGATGGTTTGGAGGCTTTAATATTTACCGCTCAAGGAGATATGAGACAGGTAATTTTTTTTTAAATATTGATTGGGGATACAAAAATAATTATACGATTTGTTAACTTATCTGTAGTTTACTTCAGTTTTTGATACACAAGCTTATAGAATCAGCTTTTGTGAAGGTTTGGTTTAAATGTGAAAAGCTTGCATTTCAATTAACATAATTTTAAATTTAATTACAACTAAAATTTACCTTTTATTTCACAAGAGTGATAATTTTAAATTCAGTTATATGTAAAATTAGTGAATTAAGAAAATCTGTTACAGTTTGTAGTTCACATTTTTTTATCCAAAATGAAGTACTAATGCATTATTCTGAAATCAAAAACAGCAATATGTGCTCAGACAGCTCTTGTATAAGACCAGCAGCTCCTTCAACCTTCTTCAGATTGAATTACTAATTTATTTAATTTTGCACATATTTAAATTCATCAAGAATTTAATGCAGGCAATGAAAATCATTCTTTAAGAACTCTTTAGATATAGGATAAAATTTTAAGATGTATTGTTTTTTTGCACAGTTTTGTGTTGCTGAGCTGCATTTTCATAGTAGAACATGCACACTCTTTTCAATCCTTGGGTGTTATGGCAGGATACATTGTCTGCAAAGGAAACTTTCACTGTTCCCCTAAAACTTTTTACAGTTGTTTTGCGCCTCTTTTGGGTAGAATAATTTTGGCAAACCCCAACATTTAAAAAAATAAAGGATTAATTAATGGTGAATTAAAACGAATTCAGTTTAAAAAGTTTTGCAGTATAACTAAATGTGAATTAAAATTTCTTTATCTGAATAGTTTTTTTCTATAATTGTATTGAAATGTTATGTTGAAAAATCTGAACAAAGGAACTGTGAAAATATCCATGACTCCAGTATTATTCTGTTTTGGGTCATGACACATAGTTTAAGCCCCGATTTATAATGAAACATATGCAGTTTGTAGAAACACAACATTTCGCAAAGAATATTAATAATTGTATTAACATTTGAAAACATCACAGTACATCTATAGTAGCTATCTGATAATGGAGGAAGGATAATGATCTGAATGACATAATGGAGGAAGTTAATCTTTTTTTTTAATTATTATTATTTTGGCAATTCTTATGACTGTATCAGTGCATGAATTCTGCTTTTCAAGATAAGACCTTTTTACATGCAATGATTTAAACAGTTAAAACATTTTTCAATAGTCATACTGACAGCTAGGTTAAAGTTATTGATCTGTTCACTAGAACTGAAACAAGGAGGTATTTTATCTTTAACTAGCCGCCTTTGGCGACCAGCTGTTCGTCCGTAATATTAAGGGCTTGTGACTATGCCTGCAACTAGGGGAAATAAATTGGCAGTTGTAGAGGCTGAGGAACTCTTCCAGTTTTCTTTTGTGATATATCTCGAAAGTGGAGAAAAGCAGGTGACCCTTGATGACATATCGAAACATCATAGGCTTTCATATGAAATAAAAGTTGTCGGAATCGGCGCAGTGGTTGGTGCTGGGGGACTCTGTCAAGGTTTTCCCCCATAGAGAATGTACAGTGGAAAAGTATTTTTTCAATTTCTCTGGAAGGTGGTGGGTGGCAGACAACCATTGATGACGTATCTAGAGGTCATAAGCTTTCATATGAAATAAAAAAATTTGAAATCGTTCAGTGGTTGGGGCTGGGTGAATGACCGTCTTCCATTGCCAAATTATTTTAAATATATAGATAATACTAATAAATAACATTCCATTGTGTTTGTTCATAATTGAAAGTGCTATATTATGAAACTTTTCTCGTAAATAGATATTAAAATAATTTCCTCACGTGTTTATTTATTTTTTCTAAAACCTTTTACAGGCTTTGAACAATTTGCAGTCAACTGTTTCAGGATTTGGTCATGTCAACAGTGAATATGTTTTTAAGGTAGGGTACTTTTTCATTCTCAAATAGCTGAAAATCAAATATCCCAATTCTATAAATCTCTTAAGCGAGGTATCATGTTCTTTACCATGTGCTACGAGTATATTCTCAAATGAAGTTATTTCTTTCAACAGGTTTGCGATGAACCTCATCCTCTTCTAATAAAGGACATGCTTAAACATTGTGTCGACAACAAACTGCCTGAAGCATACAAAATATTATTGCATCTGTGGAAATTAGGTTATGCTTGTGAAGATATTATTGCTATTATATTTCGAGTTTGTAAAACTCATGAAATGCCTGAATATTTGAAACTTGAATTCATCAAGGTATAGTGCATTTAATATATAATAACTTACTTAATTTTGTGTTTACAAATAACATTTCAGTTTGAAACTCATAAGAATTAAAATATCCTGTTTTTACATAGCTGTTCCTAAAGTAAAATCATTCTTTTTGAATGATATTTTCTAATTTTTAGTCTATTTTAATTGTCTGGACCTTTTTGTTATTATTATTTTTAAAATTTTTATTATACGTGTATTTGCAGGAAATAGGTTTAACCCACTTAAGGATTGTTCAAGGTGTGCAGTCCTTGTTGCAGTTATCAGGTCTTCTTGCACGTTTATGTAAAAAAGCTAAAACAATGCCATCATAGCCATTTTTAATAAATGTCTCTTCTTGTATATACAATGAAGAGAACCATACTTTCAGATTTTTGTTTTAAAATAAATTGTATATAATGTTTCATTTTGTTGTTCATTTATTTTGAACAGATCTATTCATGTTTTCTGTCATTGGAAGTGATTTGTTGTTCCAGTTGAATTCAAATAATGATCTAACTTTTAAACTTTCAGAATTATTTTTTTTTAAATAATTTCTTAAAACTGCTTTAAACATAATCATCTTTATCTTTGTTCAACTAAAGTGACCAGTTTTTTTTTTTTTTTTTTTTTTTTTTTTTTTTTTTTTTTTTTTTTTTACTTCGATCTGGGATGCTTTAGGTCCCAAATGCACAACCTGATATGGAGGGATGGACATCTTCAAAAGCAAATTTTTTAACATTAAATCCTGTCCACCTTTTTTTTTTTTCCCCATATGAGTTATTTACTTTTTTTTTTTTGTAAAATCCCAGACAACCTGGGACATTTTATTGAAATGAGACTAACAGTTAAAAAAATTAATTTGAACTGCACTGGGTTATTCAAGAGTTCTCATCATTTAATCAAGTTAGACTCCTGTTCCCTTAAAAATCCTACATATCAACCAGACACTCCTTTCTTGGGGTTTGTGCAGTTTCAAACAATCCATCACAATCTTCATGCATTAAACAGGGTGCGTAGCATCATGAAAAGTGCTTAAATTTGAAAACCATTTTTAAGCAACTTAAAAGTGCTTAATTTTCTCAAGGAGTGCAAAGAAAACAGTCTTTTTTTTCCCTTCCCCCCAGACGTTGAATACGATAAATCAAAAGCATAGTCTTAAAGTTTTGTTTACCGGATACATAAAGAAAAGAATACCGGTTGTATCAAGAAAGAAAACCAACGAAAGGGAAGGATTCTGAGAAGGAATCCTGGGTGAGATAGATCCAGGGGTGTCAACGCATGTTAAGATAACGCTTATAGTCCAGTCAACAGAGGCTAAAATGGGGGTGAAAAAAAGCATTAAATCATATAGTTTTGAAAATTGGTACACATGTTCATGAGGGGCTCCTGATGAACATACTAAAAGTCCCCGGTCCTCAGGGGGAGGGGAGCTCGCACCACCATCTTGGTTTTCACACCCCTTTTTAGTTTTTCTTGAATATCTAGAAAACTATTCAGTTTTCAAATTACAATTTATTTAACAAATTAAAGAGTGTAAAACTCCCTACAAATGCATGCTTTTATTTTTCTTCTATCTTTAATAGTTTCTGAAATAATGGGTCTCAAATTTTGCCGCCATCTTGGATCTCATCCCCCTTTTTAGTCTTTTTTGAATATCTCAAAAACTTTTCAATACATGTAATACAACAAATTAATGATCGTAAAATTCCCTACAAATGCATGCTTTTATTTTTCTTCTAGTTTCTGAGATATTTAAGAAAAACTAAAAAGGGTGGATGAAATCCAAGATGGTAGCAAACTTTGAAGCCTATTATCTCGGAAACTATTAAAGTTAGAACAAAAATAAAAGCACTCTTTTGTAGGGAATTTTACGTTCTTTAATTTATTGTATTGCGTGTGATTTGAAAACTAAATAGTTTTTAGAATATTCAAGAAAAACTAAAGGGGGATGATATCCATGATGGCGGTATGAGCCCCTCTCTGGGCCAGGGGCTTTTAGTATGTTCATCAGGAGCCCCTCAGGAACGTGTACCGATTTTCAAAACTATACGACTTAACATTTTTTTCAAACCCTTCATTGACTGGACTATTAATGACCTTTTCTCCGCTCCCTCGTTCTTCAACAATGGGCACCGCCATATATTGAAATACTGGGATGATTATCCCGAAGGGCCAAATTAACTGGTAATTTGTTAATTTTAAGAAGTGTTTAAAAAGGGCACAAATTTATTTTGTTAATGTTACAAAAGCTGACTTAATTTTTGGTAATGGCAATTTACATTATCAATTTTATTTTTTTGTCAAATCAAAAAGACATCCTCTATTTTACAATAGAAGGCATTGTGCAAATCCAGAAATATTAAAATTTAAAAAATACATGTTTAAAAAAATTTTCAATAAAAACTATGCATTATTATAAAACAAAAATCATATGTTTAGAAAATACATGGGTCTATGTGCATGTATGTACAAAGGTGCTTAATTTTTTTGGCTGAGGTGCTTAAAGTCCTTAAAAAAGTGCTTAATTTTTGCAGCAATTTACCACTACGCACCCTGTTAAAACTATGGCTACATATATTAAGTAGATACTTTTATTTCACTGGAAATGCTATGCAATATCATTTATTTATACACTAGCTGTTAGGCCTGGCATTGCTCGGAATTAAAACACTTTTATGTCTAATATTTTTAATGAAAAAACTATTTTTGTATAGAAAATTACAATACAAAAATTAATTATCGTCTGAAACGTTTTTACTTCGCATTTCGTTCATAAATATTGAAGTATAAAAAAGATTTTGACAAATGTTTTGGGTCAATTAATTAGTTTAATTTTCATTAATAATAAGCGTCAAAATAAACCAAATCAATAGTTGTTCCCGATATAAATTATGAATCGTCTGCTTTTAAACTTTTCTTTAGTATTCTTCCAGAATTTTGTTTATATGTTCTAGCAACAGCTCTTCATAATTCTTGTTCTTTAACAATAAAAAATACATTACTACAAATTGCAAATTTTATGCACAATTGATTTTTTTTTTAATTATTGAAATGAGAGCAATAATTTAGAACGCAAATGAAATTTGTGTCACTGAAAAGCGATTTTTTTAACTTTAATATAGTATAAAAATAGTTATTGTAACATGACACTTTCAAAATATATCACAAAAAGACCCACAAAATCTTGCTTAATTTTTAATTAAAATATTCAATTAACTTCTGGGCCTATTCAAGTTGACAGTGATCTTTCACTTTTTAAAATATTTACAGAAATAAAAAGGAATTTGTTCAAAGTCTCACCGTTGCCTAGCAACAAAGTATCATTAAATTTGCTTTATTTAAGAATCGTCTGCTGTAATAATTTTATTAAATTTTGAAAAATTAGAAGTTGAAGGAAGCATTTCACAGATATAAAATTGGTATCATTGAAAAGGTTGAACTTTAAGATGGTATAAAAATATTTTTGGAGGGATAATTTGCTCCGAAGTTAATAAGGAAAAACAGTTTAAGGTAATTTCTATTTGACTAGCTGTTTAATTAACTTCCTCACTTTGAAAAATTGATGATATTCCTCTTGTCTTAAATAATAAGTGTGCAAAGTTTGGTTGAAATTGCTGTAGTAGTGGAGATGTGGAACATACTCACAATGACTTTTATTTATATTAAGATTGTTTCATTAATCTACAAACTTACTGTAAGTGTATGAAAAATTACAGGTTTTATAATGTAGAAAAGCTAGTCTCTACCTCTTTCAAATTAGATTATGTTCTAATTAACAGTAAAGTTACAATCATTTGATATTACAAAGCTCTTTGTTTTTCAAATACATACATGTTGTCTGACGTTAAGCCAACGATATGTGACAGGTAATTAAACATATTAGCAAACAATGACTTTATTTTTAAAAAATTGCATAAATGGAAAGGAAAGGAATCAAAGGAAGTGGAATCCAAGAAAATACTGAATCTCAATAATATAAAAAATCTTTATTAAAACAGCTGCAAAAATATGGTATATTCAAAATGACTAGTGCTTTTATATAAAATTTGCACTTAAGATAAAATTGCATTTGTGTTTGCAAAGTGATTGATATATTTTTGATGTAAATGACAGTGATTCATGAAAGTTTTAAAAACCATAAAACTGAAAAGAATAATTATATTAAGCAGTTTTATGAAGGAAAAAAAAATGCTCCAACACTAATTTGTCCATATATATTCAGAATAACAAAAAAATATACGCTTAATTAATGTGATGACTTAGTACACATTTGACTAGGAGTGGTGATGGCTTTTCTTTACAAATGCTTGCATTTTGTCACTTAAAATGACTCATTCCTGAATTTGGTGACCATTATGCTAAATGGCTAACAATGAAATAAACAGAAATATGACTAGATTTATATTGTATGTGTGTTTTATTCCTGTCCCATAAAGAAAAGGGTAAAAGAAGTCATTTGGTAAATTAGCTTTGATGGACGGAACTTTAGGATAATGAGGAATTGCTGGTTCAGTAACATCAAAAAATGAAACAGAAGTTGAAAGCTTTAAACTAGGGCATGGTGAACAAGGCAAATTAACCATTTCTGGTTTTTCGTAATGATATCCTACACCTAGGATTTTAAACTGGGGATTGACTACTGTGCCTACAGCAGCATAGACAACATTGATTCTCAAATCTGTGGTTACTGGACAACTTTTATTTGAGTGAGATATTTCGGAATACTCATGGTACGCTTCAATCCAGTCATCAATATTACTTTCATTTGCATTTCCAAACACGCCAATGAATACTTTCTTTTTAGTTGATCCCAATAAAATATTTTCTATTTGTTCCTGTAAATCTTTGCAATTCAACTTGGAAAAGGTAAAAATGCAGCTTGTTTTTAGATTTTTGCCAAATTTCACAGATCTACGGTTGTTACTGCATAAACTATTCTCGTCTTTATCAAGAACGCTTAATCCATTCGATTCAATTTGAATTTCAAACGTATCATCCAGTTCGATTGCTGTGGTGTTAGTTCCTACAAGGATAGGGAGACCCACTTGATATCCAGGGTTTCCACTTCTCTTTCTAGTATTTGTTATATTGTTCCATTTAAAAATGACACTGAAATGTTGGAGAAATGCTTCAGTTTGGGTATCTAGATCAGTGTATTCAAAATACACATTGATATTATGAATACCACTAAAACCATTGTGTATTACAGTGAAATAAACACTTCTGACAACTTGGGAACAAATGTTTTTCTGGACCAAATATTTTGGTTTGAAAGGGCTATTCCTAACACATAGTGAATTTGCTTGTTGATATAGCTCATTGTCTGAATTCATTTCTTTGGTGTGTGAAATAAGATCTTTCAATCGAGTGTGAAAGTCCTGAAGGATGCTACCGGATTTGATACAGAAGTTGGAATAGCTTTCTGCAGAAAAATATTTATTTTTTTCACATTCATCTTTTAAGTTATGGATCTGTCGAGAGCAAAATGAATCAAAATCTTCTAAGTATTTTATTTCATGACTGCAAGAGCACATTCTAGTGAAGCAAGAAGATGGGAGACCTGAAAGGAGAGAAAAAATGACATTTATTTTAAATATGAAAACTATTTTTAATAAAAAGAAAAAATCCCAAAAAAATATATGGAAATTTTCATTGTTAAATAATTGTCTTCTATGTTGCATCATTTTAACAGCTATAAATAATTATTTTTTAAAGACCTGACTGAACATTCTTAGACATGAATGAATTCCTGATATTTTGTTTGGTTTTTATATATTTTAACTTAAAATGAAAATGGAGAAAGAATCATTGACAGAGATATCAAAAGTTCAGTCTTAAAAAATTATACAGGAAAGTAAAATTAAAATATAGGATATTTCCTCTAAACATGGCCCAATATCTAATTTCTAAGCTGTTAGAGATAGGCATATACTTCCAACTGGAGAAATGCTGTAAAGAAGTACGTTTCATGCTTTTTGAGTACATAAATGTCTGAAAAAATTATAAAATCTAAATTTTGTACATCCTCACCCTCCAGTACTAATCATGTTTAGTAAAACATTTTTGATTCACTAAAATTTCATACAAAAGTCCCATTTTTATGCGACTCAAACTGACATGAACAATACAGTACAACCTCGAAAATCGAGACTGCTTGGGGGTTTGGAAGGTCCGGATTTTAGATATCTTACTTAAACCAATAGAGATGTCAAACTTCTGATGTCACCGTGTAGGTAAGTTATGTCACAATTAATCGTGCATGTGCAGACGTCTTCAGGACAGACCCAGGAGTCGCAAGGTAATGGAAAATGGTTGCCTTGGTAACGCCTCTGACGTTTGTGCGTGTGCAACCAATCAAGACATATGCTGATCTACACGTTGATGTCAATTCCAATAACTCCATATAAAAACATGTTTTAAACAATAAAAACTTACGAGACATTAAAAAATGATACAAAGACAAAAAAAAAAAATAGTAGTTTAAAATGAATAGAATGACTGGAATTTTTGCATCTTGCCTCAAGCGTTCTAGTTTAAAATTTATTTAGCTAATTTTTTTCTTGTCACAAATTGAAAAAAATCGTCCAATTTTCAGAGGTTTCCAGATTTTCGAGGTCGGACTGTATCTTTATTCAGCCTATGTCGTTATTATTAACACTCTATTTAGAAAAATATATATTGGTTACCAAAGATACTTCTTGAGAGTTGCACATGACTGCACACAGTTTTTATTTAATTCCTCATTATCAACAATCATTTTCTATTTAGATTCATTACTTTTATACACCATATGCAGCAGTTTCACAAAAAAAATTTTAAAGACATTATACATTTCAAAAGCAAACTTTAATCTGTATAATAGGGATTGGTTGGTTCTTTCTATTTAAAAGTGCAAGTTGTTTAAGAAGTATATTGTACAAACACAGAGTTTTTTTACATTGCAATTAATATATGCTCCAATATTAAAAGTAATGATGGAAAAAGACCTGAAATCCATTGGTGTGCAGTGGTTCTAAAACTTAATGAAGCAATCAAACTGTTAGTAATAAAATAAGCAAAATATTACCCATTCAAACTTCATATATATAAAACAATATTAATAAACTATCCCAAAATAAAAAATTCAACATAACAAAATGCCATACAAACACAACTTGGTTACCACTTGACCCATAACAGGATGCAATGCCGCTTGTAAATGAGTAATAAGCTATAATAAATTTCCCTTCATAATTTTCTCCTTCTCTGCATGAAAATAACCTACTACTATACTACCACACACCCTAAAAAGTCACAATGTAGGTGTGAACGAGAAATTGATGTAATGAGCATGAACTTAACGGAACTTATAGCGAGGTGCATGAATTACTTGTTCAATTTAAACATGCATTTTCTACATCACACCCACAGTTGGCTAGAAAGCCAGAAATATGTAGCTGCTTTGGAAAGTCATGCAAGAAAGGTTACTGAGCATGAACTAATAGGAGGTGACCAGCTACCGAGACAAATCGCTTGCTTACTTTAAACACACATTTGTTATGCCGTGCCCATGATCTGCTGGTAAGCCAAAAATACTAAAGGGGAAAAAAACCTCAATTTGGAACCCATTCTGTCACTCATCCATAGCATCAAAGAAAATGCAATTATGCTTCTGAACATTTTCAAAAGAAAAGAAGCTGGAACATACACTTACTGACAGCTTACTGAAACACTACTCCATTTGCTTTAGTTGAATGCATGCAACTGTTAGATAGACTATAAACAAAATCAGTATAATATGTAGGGGAAAAAATGACTCCTACAATTTATATCCTCACACAATTTACTTTCTGCAAAAATATAAGTTAATCTAAATCTAATTAAAAATTAGATTTTTGGTAATGACAGTCTCCTACTAAATTTTTTGAGACATTTAAATGACTGTCAAATCAATTGATTCAGAGTGCATAAAAATTTAGGTAGTAGTTAAATGTTAGGTTTCTTTTTTTTACAATTTGACTGATAAAATTCTTTTTCTAAGAGATCAAAATAAAAAATTCTATATTATAAAAAAATAAGCTTTAAATGAAATAAAAGTATTAATAAAACATTTTTATATACTCACTCCAAGAAATCTTGGAAATTTTAAATTCCTCTGAAGTTGAATCAATGTAAAGTGGGCTTCCTGCTTTCATTTCTTTAAAGACAGATTCAACTGGCTTTTGATCATCTGTCCATGAATTAATATATTTAGACTGATATTTCAATAACAAATCTAAATCCCTATGAGATTTTATGGTTGGCAATTCTTTGAACTGAAGGTGTCGTTTCAAATTATCATGAATTATACAAAACAGTGAACTTTCAGGGTCTTTTTGCATTTTATAAACTGTATTATTTCTGAAGATTATGTCTTTCTGGTAACAATAATTTGGGTCTGGAACTAGAGGTTGAAAATGGCATCTTGAAAAAACTTTTATGTCCTCCTCACTACAATCTGCATCACAGCAACAGTTGATATCACAGACATTTGCATTTAAGTCACAAGAACAGATATCTTCATCAGATGTAGTAAATGATAAATAATTTTGATTCACATCCGTCTTTTCTTCTTCAGTTACAACGAGATCGGAATGACTCGAGTTATTTTCATCCGTTAAATTACTCAATGTAATGTTACTAGTAACATTAAATAAATCAAGGCTTTGATTGAAATCAACTATTTCTGTACGCTCGTTAAAATATTCGCTGTAGTTAAAAGCATCTTCAGAAATATTTTCTGAAAGATCGGCAGTCTTAACATAAAAAAGAATGCAGTTAATATAAATAATGAAAAATATTTTAAATAATGATTTTGTAGTCATGCCGTGAGACAATTTAACAGTTCTTAAAAGCATTTTATTTGGAAGATCAGTATTTTATTCATTTAATCTCAAAAAACATTTGAATGAGAGGAAGAGCTAAACAAAGTTTTGAAAAGATTCTTAAATTTGACTAAGAAGGCTTGACTTGAATTTGTGTTATGGGATTTGAAGCAACAAAGGCTGTTATCCCCTCCTCCCGACTAACAAGGCATTAACCACAACAAAACTGTGAGCAAAACAAAACGCAACAGTTGTTGTTAACGTGGTTACAGGGAAACACGAATCTCCATTGGAACACTGGAGGGAAAGCCAGCTCAACATGTAATTGAGATTGTCAAATATATTATCTCCTATGATAATTAATTATAATTATCAGAGGAGATAATTTTTAGAGGATTAATTTTTTTATAATTTTTTTCGAATAAGTAAAGTCTAGAGACAGTAATATAATTGAATATAAAAAAAGTCAATTATTTTTTGAAATCGTAAAACTGTTATTGGCAACGCTAATTTGTTTGTTTTGCAAGAAGTTTAGAAATTGGTTGAAATTTTGTTTTGTTTTGTGTAAAAATATACCGGTCAGTATGCAAAACTTTTTATAAAGGATTGTTTAGTCCTGTTACAACAGTCACGATACCAATCCATTGAGTAAATTAAAATCCAAAAATGGTGGAAAAAAATCAATAAAATATTACGAATGCCGATTGATGTGGATATTCTTAAAAATTGTTTAAATCTAAATACTAGTTTTATTTTTAGAAGAAGACGGTTAATGTTTTCTTTTATGTAGTCTACGAAATTTAAAATTTTATTTATTATGCTGAAGTTAACTAATACATTGGAAAATAAATCAAGAAATAATCTGTTTTAGATGTCAATCTGTGTAATGACAGTTTAAAAAATAAATTCACTCCTAAAATAGAAGAACGTCAAGAATTACTATCTCATTTAACTCTCGTTTCTTTTTTAAGAGCAACTTTTATATTTGCAAATGCCAATTTTGATACTTTTTCATCACTAGCCATTCATATATCATCTAGAAAACAGGTTGATCTAATCTCCCCGAAATGCAACCTCATTGAAAATGGTAAAAATGCTGCTCTTGCCACAGACATTTCGTGAACAGTTTATCCTACCTCATTTGTAGATTTTTTTTTAAAGAATGAAGATTCTTATCATTTAATATGCCATCAGAAATACTAAGTTTCTGCTTCCACAGCAAGTAAGAAAATAGTAAATAGTATTTTTTTTTTATGCCCGCATACTTTACAATTTCTTTTCCACATATAAATATGATGCTCCAACTCGTGATATGGAGGAGAAGAACACCAACTTGCTGATTTTGAAAATTGTGCAAGCAGTTGCCTAAATCACCTTTTCACAGAATTATTGGCTGTGTAGTATTTTTAATATTACTTTATTTCAGTGTATTACATTTAGATATATTTATGTGTCTTTATTCATGCTTTGTGTAGAATTTGGATAGTTTATCATCTCATGTAGAATAATTTTATATTTGCTTCATTGTTAATGAAAGCTGCTTACCAATCACATTCCAACAGCGACGGTTGAAGAAAGAATAGTCATTACTATATTAAAATATCATTGCCTTTTTGAATAAAGAATTTTGTGTAATGTTAATTAATATAAAATTGTAGGTACAGCTTTGATATACGGCATCACTGGAGATAATTTTGTGTTGGCGACTTTTTTCAACAGCTTCAATATAGGACCCCATTGGCAATATTTTTTTTTTTGGCGACTTAACGATACAATGTTCGGTTAGGCGACAAAAATTCGCCAACACAAGGTTATCACCAATGATCCCGTATTTCAAAGCTGTTCCAAATTGTAATATAAATAAAAGTATAAATATAATCTAAACTTTTTATTTTAGGAAGTTTTTACGGTAAATAGAAGTGCATTTTTTTATAAAGTCATTCAATTAAATTGGAATTTTTATAATTGTAGTAATTTTTCATTTTCTTGAAAAAGATCTTTATTTTGTCATTGAAAATATATACTACCTCTGTCCCATAATAATAGTAGCAAAGAAAATAAATATAGAATGCAACATTTATTATCAAAAAACTAGATTAAATTAAACAATAAATAAAAAATATTACTCATGATTTTTATTTTGAGTGTTCAGATAGTTTCTGGATTTTCCAATAATATTGTTAGTATATTTTAAACTTGTAGGTAGGATCCCTTGGCTGTGGCGCTTTGCTTTCCCTATATGCGTGAACTTAATGAACTGGACAACGTAACTCGCTCTTTGCTTGAAAACTCTCTTTTTTATATCTTACTTTTACAATGGGTTGATATTCAACTGAAATAAAACAATTGATTTTGATCAGCGGATGAAATTAGAAAAATAGTTATAATTCGTAATAATTAGGTTGACCTAAAAATTGAAAGATGTGTCAAAACAAATGACAGATGTCATGAAACATTGATTTTGATTCAAGGCTTCACAATTTTGCGTTACAATATAACTTACAGCTGCATTCGCCAATAATTCCGGTTTAAATATTCACTTGCTACTATTATTATGGGATAGAAGGAGTACTATTTTCCTGTATATTTTTCAGGTGTCTAAAATTGAAAATGAACTATGTAAAAATGAGGATTTATGTATAATCTTAGAATTTATATATATTTTTATATAATTTTTAGGTCAATCATGCTGTGTACTACTCGAGAAAAGAGGGCAAATGCCGGCAGCAAAATGGCTACCCTTCTAGAAAATGAAGATAATGATGATTTTTATTCTAGTGCTTATGGTGGATTCGAGGATGTGAGATCATGTTTGAAATTTGTTTATTGTATCTCTTTTATACCAATGATTTATACAATGTGATTTATAATGTATTATCCTGAATGTGGGATGAGGTTATGATAACCTTTTAGACCTTGGCTCTAGAAATATAGGATCACAGATTCAAGACCTAATTCCACAACATATACATAATACATGTGGGAATGTAGTCGTGCTAATATTGCATGAAAGTGCAGTCAAAGCAAATGTCATCCTCATCATCTGACCAAAGTTCAAAATTGAATTTGCTTAGCTTCTAAACAACATTTAGCTAACTAAATTCATGAATGTAGCACTAGTACTTTTTAAATGTGATCATGATTTGAGTATTCATGGCATTGCTTAACCCTTTTGGGACGACGCGCTTTCGCCAAAGACCTTCCCACGGGACGGAGCAGAGGAAAAAGGAATTGTCCCACAGGATGGGGGTTTCGTGTCGCTAAGCCTAACTTCAGAAATAAAAAATCACAAAAAAAAAAGTTTAAGTCCTAACGTCGTAATTTTTGGTACCATTTTAGATTATTACTTAAGTTGTGATATACGTTAAAATTAGCATTAAATACTCATTTTCCTTTAATTTATATGAAAATATATATAAAAAAATTTGCTTACCTTGAGAAATAATTTTCGAAAGCATTTATTCTAATTCTTCTGAAATTTTAATAGGCAAAATACATAAATAAACTTTAAGATTAATAAAAAAAAAATTCCAGAAAGAATTATTAAAGATTAATTAAAAGAAGAAGTAGCAAAATTTTAAAATGAAAACTGAGTGTGAAAAACCTCGAAACAGGAAGGAACGCAAAGTAATCATTAGAAATATAGCATTTTAACTCTTTATAAAATGAATTTTCACTCTCATCTGCTAATTGGATCATTTATCATACGAGCATATTCTGCCTCAGATAAATAACGCTTTCTCGCCATAATAAACCAAAGTCAAGGCTTTCCGAAATCAAAAGCAAAGTACGCGATTACGATGTGCAACTAGAACGACGCAACTAGACTGACAGTAAAACCCAAAAGGAACCCCACATAGGAGCGAAAAGAAATAAATAAAAGTGTTTGGTGAGATACAGAAACGCACTCACCAACGCAAACTAACAAACCACGTGGAGAGTGAAACATCCCAGCTCTGTTTATTTACATTGTGTTTTAGCTCCCCCCCCCCTCAACAGCTGATGAGAAAATACCAAATTCATTCAGGAAGTGAACGAACTGAAGGTCAGGTTCCGATACTTATGTTCAGTTCAAAATAAATGGACACAGGGTGCCATCTAGTGGTCTTTAAAAATTGTTTCAGCTCAAAATGCATATATGATGCGGCCGGCTGTGGGAGATGTTTCCAAACGTAGCATATATGCAACGGCCGGCCGTGGGAGATGTTCGTAAACGTTGCAAATATGCAACGCCCGTCCCGAAAGGGTTAAAGGAATAAAACACTAGCTCAGATGCAGTTGCATTTTTACACTTGAACCTACAATTACATTTTTACACCATAATTCAGAATGTTAGACATTCATGCTTGTAATGTTGTAGACAATCATTCTTTCAGTTTCTGTGTGGGGAACACATTACAGAACAAATGCTTTCTCTTCTTAATCTATTTTATACTAGTTTTGTAAAACAGTGGATATCCCTTTGGCAGACGTTTTGTTTTGTTTCATGCATGCTTGTTGCTTTGTTGTTAAGATAACAGAAGAGATCATTTTGTCTATTTCCTGATGACTGATTTTTATGCTGTATATATTCTGAAATTGTGGAATTTTTAAATGGATCTTCTTTTTTTTATGCTAAGTAACTTTTCACCATTTATTTCTCTCAAATTAGCTAACAAAATTTTTCGTTGACAATTTTTTATATCTGAAATATGAGGACATTTAAAGAAGTTAGAGCATATAATGAAAATAATTTCATTGTAATTATGTAGAAATATTTTATGATCAATCAAATGCAAAATGAATATAATACATATGAAGCTTAAAGCTTATATCACAGGGTTTCTCTCATATTTAACTGTACACGATAATGGAGGTGTAAATTTTTGATAATGTCCATTCATCCTTTATTTCAGTGTCTCAACAGTAGGACTGGGCGATGTTAAAGTTTTAGCATCGCGATGTATCACCACTCTAACATCGTGATATTTCGATACATCGATGTTTCACACTTACTATTGCCTAATTTTGCATTCTTACACTTTTGAGTGGTTGATTAAGGCATTTACATGCTTATAATAAACTCAATCCTTAGTTACCTAACAAATAAAGTGTCAAAAAATACTATAAATTGTCTAGTTATCAACAATAAATCGTATATTAAAAACAATTAATACAATCTTCTCTTCCACCAAACAAACGATGAACGGCAGGATTGATAATTATACCATTGTACTTAAAACAACATCAGAGAATTTACACGAATAGATGAAAGCACGAGGCCACACGAAGTAATGCATGTTTCGATGACTGAGAGATTCTACAACAGACAAAACACTTCGCTTTCTCAATTCTCGAGATAAGTTATTTTCATTCGCGATTCATTGTGTCAGCACAGTGATCCGCACTTCGCAACGTACGACGTCTCTGCTTGATGAGTCATGGACGAAACATGGGGGTAAGATACGCCACGGTAATCGTTGATGATCGGGGAAATGCCTCTCGCTTGCGGTCATCGATGTGCGATCGGGAACAATTGCTCTTCGCAGCGCATGTGGACATCGATGTCTACGATGCATCGGGAAACATCGCACACATCACGGGTGAATTGGAATTTCCGATGCTTCGAAAAAAACGACAATATAAACATCGGAACGGCAATGATTGCGTAACATCGATATTTTCCAATGCATCGAAAATGGGCACAGTCCTACTCAACAGTTGTTGATTATATGTTTTATCTTAATCTAAATAATTTTGAATATTTATGTTTGTCTTTGATGCTGTCCCATGTCCATCCAATCGGTTCAGTTGCTGTAATGGCATCAGGCATGGGGTGGCGTTCTGTCTTTGATGCTTCATGTCATGGGTTCTTAAACATTGCCTTTTTGGATGAAA
This sequence comes from Araneus ventricosus, assembly GCA_013235015.1. Classification (NCBI taxonomy): domain Eukaryota; kingdom Metazoa; phylum Arthropoda; class Arachnida; order Araneae; family Araneidae; genus Araneus; species Araneus ventricosus. The sequence continues at coordinate 2,870,499 of BGPR01000014.1, forward strand.
AAATATTTTCATCCTAAAAGTTTTTTATTGTATCTACATCATTGAACTATAAATTAAACAAAAAATGAAAACTGAAACATTTAATTAAATGACAAACATAAAAATATATTTAAAGTAATTATTCAGAAAATTTGATAAAATATTTTGATTACCTTAACAATTTCATATAAATATTCAAAATTTTAAAATATGAATGAAAAGGGCATTGAGAAAGTTTTCATCTCCCCCAATCTTGTTCTGCATGACCATACTTGTGCACATGATCCACAGTTTAAGAAACACTACTCTATCAGCTTGTTTTGAAACTTGATTGATCCTTTTGAATTGAAAACAACTTTTAGAATAAAGTTTGTAAAATTAACTTAAGATGTTATAATTGTTTTTCTGTACATTTAGGAAGCTGATGATGTTGAGTATTCTGAAGAAGATGACGAAGAAAGTGATACTGACTCAGATATTTCAATAGACGAAAATGATGAACTAGTATCAGATCAGGAAGATGAACCTACAAAAAAACGAAGACATAAAGTTGTTACAAAGGCTTATAAAGTAATTTTTCTTTGAAATTTAATTTGTTTGCTCTTTGAGGACTTAAATGTACTTTTCCATTTCTATACTTTGCAGTAATTTTTCTTTTATATTTTATAGCTAAGTCCCATGTTTGAAATTTGTATTAAAATCTTATTTTTTTTGTGTATTAGTAACCAATAACTTTTATTATAACTTAATAAATAATTTAGGAACCTGCACCTAAGAAGATAAAAAAAGAAGTAACAAAGTCTGCTCCAAAACCTCGAAGTTCTTCTCCCATTCTTTCTGGAAATGTTGGTAAGATCCTGTTCACTTTACCTAAGAAAAAAATTAATCACCCTTAGTATTATTCAATTAATATGTCCCAAATTTTAGAATTTCTTTCTGTTTCTTTATAAAATGCATGCTTTAAAAATATTGATTGTCCATAGCCAAGTGATAAGAATTGTGTAAAATACCTAATGAATTAAGAAATATGACTTCATTTTTTAATTATATCTTAAGTGCTTATTTTTATTGCAGTTTTTGGTTTTGTTTAAAATGCCTCTGATCCGATTGTTATTTACATTTATCAGAATAAACATTTCTATATTCTAAGCAAAAGGTATTCAAATTTTAAACATAAATTTTTATAAACTGCTAATCATTTTCTTTGTATTTGTTATGGTACTTTTCCCATTAGCGTGGCACCTATCGTCACCAAGCACTACATTGTTATTGGTACTATTGTTGGCAGTATCATTGGTGCTATCAGTATTATCGCCATGCTGGCCGAAAATTATTGTTATTATATGTTACCAAAATATTTGAAAATTTAGTTAAAAATAATCATTGCCATATCTTTATTTTTCATAAATAATTCATTGAAATAATAAACTTCGTACTTATATAAATATTATGTACACAAATCATTAAATAAAGAAATAATTTATAATTATTTGTAATTCTGTTTCTTCCTGCTTATATAAGACTAGAATCCCTTGTTAGTACTTTTCTTGAAAGAATGGTAATGGTAATTATTTGCCCAAAACTTTAATATAAAAAATTCAGTATCATTTTTTAAAAAATCTTTTATTTAAAAATAAAGTTAATAAATAAAGTGCAGTTACTAATGTTTAGCAAATTGTTATGAAATAGAAAATAAAAGTTATTTCGTAAAAAAATTAAAATTAATGTAATATATTTTGCATTTTGGTGCTTAAATGTTGTCTGAATTGGAAAGTTATGTTTTTTGGAATGTTTATTTACATTTATCATTTTTTATAAAGATCTCGGCTCTAGAGTATGTAATATTTGGAAGTCGCAAAATTTTGTTTTTTTCTTCTTTTTTTGAATGTATAGGTTCTAATAAATATGTGTAAAATTCGGAAATAAGAAGACTTGTGTATAAATTATTGGTGGGTTTAATATGATGATTCCAAATTATCACAGAGCCTCTCGATTAATTTTTTAAACATTTTATTTCATAGAATTCTTTTTTTCTCAATTTTATTTATTTGTTTATGATTAAGTTAAACTATTCATTCCTTATATAATAAACAGATCCTTATTTAAATTTAAATCCATCGTTCTTTATACTTAGTGGCTTGTAAGTCTGCTGTAAGTATTCAGACAAATTGCAAGAAATACACAGTAGAACCCCGGAAATCCGAACTAATTGGGGTTGACCTTTGTTCGAATTCCAGGGAATTCGGATTATCCAGAAAATTTGGTAAAATACTCTTGATATACCAAATGCAGTAGAGTATTGACTCTGGGTGCTCTGTGAAGGCGTACGGAAAGAGCAAGCAGTGTCAGTGGCAAACAAGTTGAGGGTAAAAAGAAGATATCCGAGTTTCTACTAATTAAAGTGCTGTATTCATTCGTAAAGACCAATTCAAATACCTCTTTTAAGTTGGGAATATATATTAGCTTTGTTTTTGATTTCATAATTGTTATTTTCCCTTCATTTTTCCATAAAACCTTTCAGAAAATTAAATAAAGGATGTTTGGTTTATCCAAAATTTCAGATTCCCAGGGTTCTACTGTATATATGATTATCATTCAAAGTGTAAAGGTCACATGCCATATAGAGTTAATATTGCACTTACAACCTTTTACACTTTACAAGATAGCATATAACAGTGAAGAATAAATGAATGATTTGGAATTTTTAGATTCTGAAATCTCTTACATTTGAGAGTTTAATGAAGAATCGCCATTCATAAGTGTTTTAATATCATTATTGTTTCATAGGACTCATGCTGCTCTCACTTATTAACTCTTTTCAAAACTGTAATGTATTAATATTTATTTTGTGTAGACTGGACTCTTTTTTTTTCTGTAATATTTCAAAGATTGAATACTTTTGATTACTTCAGGGTGATGTAAAGACGTGTCTGGCATTTGTTTCAGTTTTCATTAGAAGAAAACTTTTTAAGACTATAATTTCCTTAAATTTAGCTTTAAAAAATTTCAATATTTTATATTCGGTCAAATTTTTCCCCCTTAAAAATGAGAAACAGTTTCAGTTATCTGTTTATAAGGATTGTTGTAAATAAAGTAATGTTTCAATCAATTAAGTGTTAATGGATGCTTGTTTCTATTTGAGTTTTATATAACAGATTCTTTTATGTTTAGAACGCAAACGGATGCGTGACTCGACTACTCAAAAATCGTTAGAAGTAAGACAAAGAACCCAAGCTGCAGAGAATTCAAGACTCCAAGACCAAAATAAAAGGAAATCAAAAGAAAGTCATTCCATGACTCAGGAACAGCTCTTGGAAGAAGCTAAAGTAACTGAATTGAAGAACTTAAAATCATTAGGTATTTGATCAGGGTTTTTTTTTTTTTTCATATTTAGTGTGTATTACTGTTAAACTCTGTCTCTGGATATATGTGCACACACCACCATCAAGAAGAGAAGGTCTGCTGTGTGTTTGTAAAAGTCTGAGCTGAACTTGGAATGAAATAACAGTGTATGATGTTTCTCTTCAATAACTAATGGTTATGGGTACAAGGATATGAGGTGATGTTAAGTGTGTGATCTTTCCTAAGACTGATAGTTTAACTTATAATGTCTGTAAGCCTAGTGTTATCTCTCTTTTTTCTTTAAGGGGTGTGGAATGTTTAACTGTATTATGAAATGCCTATTGTAATAAATACAGTAAAGCATCGTTTATACATTTCTCATTTATACATTGTTTTCTCACAGTCCCGATTCATTCATATTCATTGTGATGATAAAATACTTTGTTTATACGATGCCAAGTTTCAGTTATACGTCAGGGGGGGGGGGGGCGATTTTAAAAGGTGAAAATTCCCCCTTTCTAGTATGTGAACTGTGATAAAGATATAATGACTTCGAAATGATTCACAATTGATGAATTAATAGGAGATGAATTGTCTGGTGCTATTTTAAGCACTGATGAAGTTATTCCATCTTCCTTTAAAGACGCAATAGATCCATTCAAAAACTTCAAACTTATTTCTTTTGTCAAAAGAATAGTGAAAAAAAAAGATTCAATGAACTTAATTCAATTCCTATTGCTCTGCTTAATACTCACAGGCAGTCAGCGCATCAGATGATGGTAAAACATTTTTTTAAAAAAATTAAATGCCTGCCCACATTCTCATAAATCAAATAAGGTATGTATAATTGGTACTCAAGGTATGCAATAAGAGAATGATTTTTCTCACTTTTATAAATAAATGTTTCTTTTTAAAATTTTACTATCCATACTATGTAGTATTATACTAGTACTATCTTTAAAAAATTTAAAATTAATACTCTTAACTGAATTTGCATTAGTAGCACTAAATTTATAATAATCGAAGTTGTTTAGAAAAATTGTGATTATACATCTTTTCATTTATATATCATTTTACATCAGTCCTTTGAAAGACATAAATGGTGCTTTACTGTATATTCTTTAAATGCTGTTTGACATCATATGTTTTCATTTTACTTATTCTCTTTCAGAAATGTTCCAAAGATTGGAGCTTGAAAAGAAAAAGACAAAGTTAATAAAACGGACATATACTGGCCCTATGATAAGATATCATTCTGTTGCTATGCCTATGATTGAAGTTGTTGAAGGAGAAAATGGGTAATTATTTAGTTACTCCATATGTTATGAAAAATTATTCAGAAAATTTGTATAGTAAATTATTAGTAAAATCCTACTTATTGTGAGGATGGTGATTTGTAATTTGTTAATAATCAGATATAATTACAGAATCACACACTTTAACCCCCCACCACACACATATCTGTTGTTTTGTTAAATGCATATACTAATAGAATCTATAACAAATAACTAATAAAGACTATATAATCTATTGAAACTTTCTTCTGGACATGCAATAGAATACTTTTCAGCACTTGTTGATGTAATGTCTTTACTTTATCAGGGATGAGATTCTTCCGCTTTTTCGCGAATTTCACCTTTTTTGGTATTTTGAAGAAATTCCGCTTTTTTGTCTTTTTTCTCTAAAAATTTCGTTTTTTTTTTATAAAACCGCAAAAATTTGCTTTTTCTTCCGAAAATTCCGCTTTCTCACAAAGAAAAGAAACCTTCCTACCTTCCGTTTTTGAAAGAAAATTCTGGGAAAATATGCTCGACCGTGCGGCTTAACTCCACCGGCTAGGAAACTAGCTGATTCATCTTCTACTGACGAATCAACATTATATCGGCAAGCTCTACAAGGATGAACATTCCAACATTCAGTGCCATTCAAAGTATTAAATACCACCTTTTTGCAGAAAACAAAACCTCTGTGGCATATTGTTAAAAAAAAAAAAAAAATTTTTTTTTTTTTTTTGCATGAACATGTTGAAAAAAAAAATTAGTTGGAAACTTAAAGTCATCTTGTAGGGCGTACCAAGATGAAGAAATAAAAAAAATGGAACAAAAACAAATAAATAAACTACATAAAAAAAGAAACTCCTGTCAAAAGAGGCAGCTAAAAAGTTGTGTGCAAATGCAACAAAAAAGCAGAGAATAAGACATAAATAAAAAAAATAAAACATGATTTACCTAGGCATTCTAGAGATAGTGTAGTCCCGACAACTATGGCAGTAATTAAACAGAGAGATACTAATGAAGACTCTGTAAAAAATTTAGCCTCTACTGAAAATAAATTTGCAGAGGATGCAAATACATCCTTTATTGAAGAAAAATCTGTCAAAGATAGGAGGCCTCCAAAACAAGGGGTGAATCGTGTTAATGGAGATCTGTTACCAACAAAAGCCATACAAATAAAAAAAAAACGAAAGAAAACCATTTCTTTAACAATTAAGGAAATGTTTCAAAGGGTTTCAAATAATGCTAAATAAATCTGTCATTGTAATTGTACAATATCTCGACCCCTCTTGCTTTATAAGGTGCAAAATCATTGTGCTGTTACTTTTGCAAAAATTTATAAAAATAAAAGAAATAAAACAGAAATCATTATATGATACATTATTATAATTTATAAAGAGCTAATACACTTTACATAATTGCATGAAGCAAAAGAAATTATTTGTCCTTATTTTTATTTATTTTTTGAGCTAACTTTTATCAAAAGGCTATTAAATATAATTCTTCTCAGACTTCTGTTGGGTGTATGTTGAATCTCAGTGATGTACAGGTGGTAAATGTTTTAATGTCTAATTTTGTATTTTCTGATGCACCTGATGATGTGTTAAACTTGTTTGTTAACTTTTAATGTGAATGATTTAATAATAATTTAATATTTTTCTTTTTTATACATACTGAATTATAAATAATTAAGTTATTAATTATTATAGTGTAATATTTTCATCATAAATGCGTGTTCTGATGTTTTACTTCTTAAAACATCTTTCGCGTATAAATTATGGTACAAATGTTTTGCTCGCGTATGATTTCAGTCTTTTTGCTTTTTTGCCAATCTCATCCCTGCTTTATGTTTTTTGATGCTGATGGGGATTTTGTGGTCTGTTTACATCAGATTACTGGCATCTAAATTCTTCATATGCAGTTCTAGCAAGAACTAAAAGTGCTTTCACCTGATCATATCTTGTTATTTAGAAGTGAACAAACCTAAATGATTTTTTTACTTTTTAACAATATTTATGCACCTATTTGAAAATAGTATGCATTTTTTATTACATTAATATAAAAAACACTTGGAACATGATATAACTGAACTTAGGGTAGTTTTGGGGTTCAAGATGACGGATATAATATGAAATGAGTGTTAGTACAGGAAAACCTGTACTAAACGGAATCTAAAGGGACTGGAAATTAAAATTATATTAGTATATGAGGATTCCGACGGGACCAAATATTTTTTTCCACTTAAGACAGGATTCCTTTCTTAAAGTGTCCGTTTTAAGCAGGTTTTACTGTATTTAAAAAAAAAAAAAAAAAAACAAGATCAGTCTATTGACCTATGTTATTAGAATCCTGTTAAATCTGAACATTTTAGCCATTTGGTTGTTTATCAATATTTTGTTTCTGATGGTAAAATCACAGATTCCTAAAAAATTTTTCAGAACTAGATTCATTATCATTTAATTTTTTACTGATATTATATAAAAACAAAGGCCTTAATAACTATCGAAAATGCATTGAAAGTTATGAAATTTGAATGAGAGAGAGAGTTTGATTTTTTTATTAATTAAAATTTTTGAGTTAATTTTAATTTTAAGATAATCTGATCTGAAATGGACTAACTCAATTAATCTAAGTATTTATTACCAAATATTTGTGTAATAAATGAGTAATAATAATTGCTATTTTGAGCTATATATCAGCTGGGGTTTTTTTTAAAGATTTTTTTTATTAAATACGACTTTTTAAAAAATTATATTACTTTTTTTGCATCTTAATATTCTTTTTGTGTGCATGATGAATTTAATAGTATTTTTTAGTTACTTCAAAACAAATAATAAAATATATTTGAAATTTTCAGTAAAGAAGAAAACAAAATAGTTGGTCGTTGCACAAGAAACTTCATTACTTACCCTGATGAGAACACCATGAAACAATATTTCAATTTTGAAAAGCCTAAACCTGTCCAGAAGAGTACTTGCATCGTATCTCGCCTACCTGCTAGGTATTTTGATCCATTGACTAAACAACCTTCTGCCAACCTGACTGCTTTTCGAATTATCCGTGAAGCATATTATACTCAATTGGAGAAAAAAGTGGATCCTCGTTTACCTCATGTAGCCAAGTGGCTAGAGTGGAGAAAACAAATGAGAGCTGCAAAACAAAATCCAAAAGCGGTGAAAGCTCACTGATCAAAAGTTGTTATATGTTGTAAATAAATTGCATTTTTCCTTGTATTGTTGTATAAATAAATTTTTTTTACACTCATCTCTCTATTCTTATTAATTCTAATGTTTTTGTACATTATGAAAAGAAATGTTCATGTGTTTTTAGGGCAAAAAGAAAAAAAAAGGAGTGGGGTGGATTAGTTGTTTAAAAAAGTTAAAAGTTGTAAAAAAATTAGTTTATTTGCCTCTGTTTTGAAGTTCAAAATTCTGATTTATCCTATTATTCAAATTAATTTTTAAAATTTTGATTTATGCTGTTATATTTAGTATATAATTGAAGTAAATTATTCATGGTAAATATTTTTTGTGAACAAATAAAACTTCATATCTTAAACAAGAAATTGAACTAATCCCCCCCGCCCCCTTCATCTTTCATAAATTGTCTGAGTTATAAAGATAACTTTTATTCCTCTATATTTATACTTAAGCAGAAAAATTATAATTCTAAGGAAATGTATGTAGGTTAAAAAGGAAAAAAAAAAGTTTTTTATTCATTCTTATGAATTTATAACTGTCTTTCCTTGACAAATATTTTTAGTCAACATTTAATTTCAAACAGACTGAAAAAAAAAACCTGTTCGAAATTCAGCCTTTAATATTTTTCTTTTATTTAAAAAAGATAAGAAAAAATGAATGCCATGATATTTCTATTAAATTTGGCCCATCAACTAGATATCTTGTAAATATGACATCTGTTTTTCTATACTGGTGGCAAAGAAAGATTCACAAGATGTTTCCAAGACAAAATATAAATGATCAGTATGTAAAACAACACAGTAAAAGGAACAAGAGACTCAATATTTATTACTTTTATTATTTTAAATTCTACATTATTTGGTTTTTAACTTTCACCTTATGGACAGCATGGATGTTTTACCAGAGTCAACACAATGAAAACCTGGAAAAGTGAGGAAACTTTTTCGGGTCTGGAAAAGTCAGGGAACTTTGTATTTTTCTGGTGAAAACCTGGAAAAATTTCTTAAGTAAAGAAATTCAATTTGAAAAGATTTATTTTCCTTTTTTTTTCTCTTAAAAAAATTGTTTAAAAATTCCACTGAAATGATTTTTTTTAACAACTTGAGACTGCTAGAAGAAAGTATGTTTCTTTCCTTAAACCAGTTCTCCATATCACCTTTTGTTTACTACAACATATTTCAGTCTTCCCAGACCCTGACAAAACCCTTCTAAGTCAGAATTCACATTGTTCTCTCCCTGAGGCAGCAACAATGACAGTTGGGGGCAGTGGCGAATCTAGGATTCGAGTCTGGGGGGAGGGGGGCTGAGGTCATAAAAATTTTGTATTGTCGTGACGAATGTCAAGGCTAAAGTAAACCAAAACTCTTTTAACTTCACAGACTTTACTCTACTGACAATAAGAATCATAAAGAACAATACAATAATTTCTATAATTTAATAAAAATTACAATGAAATAACTAGCCAAAAAATGTCTTCGACCGCATCAAAGCTACAAGTACAAGTGGAATGACTACAAAAATAGCAAAATTTTCGAGCCTGTCCAAGCCAGAAAGCAATGTTGAAACGTTTTTATTATTTCTTTTTTTAAAGAGGGAAATTAAGAAAAAACAGTTTTAATGATTTTAAATAATATCAAGAATTCTGGCTTGGCTCTGGGGGGGGGTAGCCCGATAGCCCCCTCCCCCCTTGGATTTGCCATAGGTTGGGGGGAATTGCTTCTTAAACTGACAATGAGAAGCTGTTTAGTTCTTACTTATTTATTGTAGATGAACTACTTCTTAGAAAGGGCAAACTAGTTTGTAGAGTGTACTCTTTATTTTTAGTGTTGCACACAGAGTTATTCTGTGAGTATTGCTAAAGTGGTTGTTATATGTCTGTGGAGGTCTGTTTGTAGACTTATGTTTAACATCTTAAATTCCTCAATTTAATCAGCTTTAGTTAAAATACTGTAAAATATTTTATTTCTATGCTGCAAAATGTCAAAGAAAAGTGAGTCTATTCATGATTGGTGTGATAAGGAGCTTAACCCTAACTGGTCAACATGGTTGGAACCTTTTGAAAAAAAAATCTGTGTTTTGCAAAATGCTCAGCCTGCAAGAAAACTTTCTCTTTAAGCAGTATGGCGCATGAGGCAATCATTAGCCATGAGAAAGGACCTAAACATCAGAAAAATATTAAATTTAAAAATTCTTCAGGGAAGCAACTTTTTTTGGCAAATTTTATAAATAAATCTCTACCAAGTGCTTCCATGCCTGTGAGTAAAGAATCAGTGTCTGCAACCAGTGCTTATAAAACGGAGTCAGCTGAGAGTATTACTCCAACACTGAATTTTTAGATGAAGGAACTTCTTCTAAAGGAACTGTTAGTATATGTGACAGAACAATCAACAAGTACTTCCTTAATGACCAAGCAACTAAAGCTGAAATAGTGTGGTGTCTTTGTACAGTTGTAACACACTCCTCTTTTTGTCCAAATTCGGACTTGCCTGAATGTCGGACTATCTCATGCTTCCTGACAGCTAGATAGCTAAAAAATTCAAAATGAAAAAAGATAAGACATCATATACAATTTGTTTTGGATTGGCTCCTTTCTTTAAAAATGAATTATCAGCTGTTCTTTCCTCTTTCGAATCATATGTTATATGTTTTGATGAATCTTTAAATAAAGTTGTTCAGAAGGATCAAATGGACATACATGTCAGATTTTGGCAAAAAAAAAATGTGAATGCTGTTACAACACGATATTTAACATCAATTTTTCTTGAGCATTCGGATGCAATATCCTTACTTAATGCTCTAAAAACCCCGCACGTGACGCAAGCGTAACTGCAGGGTATGACTCAAGGACATGAGAAAAGGGGTCCGCAGAGGCGGCCCGAGATAACTTGACCAACCGGGCAAGGCAACGATATGGCGCCCCATCTCCGAACCAATGTATGTTTTAAATCTATAATGTATGTATTCTAAATGTCAAATAAATTTAGAAGTATTCATGTTTACCTACAAATGTGACTTAATAATATTATGATGAGAATTTTTAAACTTCAGATATATTTAAGGATATATAGAGCGTTTTGGAACTAAAATAATGCATTAAGCAAGTATATTTTAAGAATATATGGCTTTATTATCACACAGTATTATAAATTCTGTTCAAATATTCACTTTTCTTGGCTTTTTACCTGCAAAACATTTCATTATCTCCTTACTTTCATTGTTCTGCTAAAAGTCCCTTCATTTGACACGGTTGCTAAGCTAACTAGTCACTCTTGGGGCATGGGGAATCGTAGATACCTTTTGATAAGTTTCAGTGAAGAAACTCTTCTCTCGCCAGTTGTTGTCAGAGTCAGCAAAATACTCAGATCACATCTATTAAACCATCCTTTTTCACATCTCGCTCCAATTTTATCGCCACCTTGACTTCTGCGCCACGGGCAGTTGCCCTGTCCCAGGGCCGCCTCTGGGGGTCCGACTCGACAACTCCGGCGGGGAATGGACGTAGAATTTTTTTCATCCCCTTCGTCATTTTTGTCGATACATACAATTTGCAATGAAACAAATATTGCGATAAAATATCTATGTAGGTACAGATTAATTTGTAAATATGATAAGTTCTAATATTAAAATACAATATATTAGAAAAACTGTTGTTTAAAATTGTATTGGTTCAATTTTAGTTGAATATACATTTACTTGACTTTATCGTGATAATTTTATCATTATTTCATCAAGCTATTTCTTCCTTCTTCAGGTGCTTTTCTTACTGTTAAAGTTATAATAGTTGACCGCAATTGCGGCTCGTGAGGTCAGAAACGAGGAGGGATACAAGATATTATTTATCAAGAGAATACAATTTAAAAAAGCTGCTTTATATTTTAGTAGGCAATTTTTTTTAAATCTAAACCCAGATATGAAATTTCCTGCTTTTCAAACAAATTAAGTAACCAGCATATGACATTCAGTACTAGTTTTAGTAACAGAAAGTTAAGTGAATGTTGATGTGACGATTCTGCTGACGAAAAAACAATCAGAGCTCCACATACACACTTTCGAAGGAAAATAAATTATAAGACCATCTTTTTCTCGTTCAGTTGGCTCCGTACCAGCCAGAGCTGCTCGCCCTTGCAGTCCATAGCCAGTCTAAGCTAAAGGGAGAAAAGGTTGCTTTTTCTTTCCGGATCTTCTGCGCAGTAAACGGATTTCGGGTGGGGGGAGCAGAGTACTTTTCATCTCCGGCCTGCGTATTTCTTCGTTTGGATTCATTTTATGCCTTTTTTCAATTTTTAATTACTTTTTCTGCATTTTCGTCAGTCATTGAACTCTGAGAGTGGAAAAGGAAGCAAATAAGATTAAAAACGAAAAATACAATTTTATAAAATAATTTCAGGGGGTGCTGCAGCCCTAATGGACGGACCGCCACTAGTTGACCGTTCGAAGTGTTTCAACTCCGTTCAGCCTTTCGTCTGTTTGTAAATTTGCTTGTTACGCAGCCACCACCAAACACTTTGTTCGATTTTCTTTGAGTAAGCCTTTTTGAGGTAATAAAAAACGACATTTATGTCAGAATGTTTTTTCATGCCATTTCAAGATGGTGGCTTCAATGTATTTCAATGTGTTTGTGAGACAATGGCGAGTTTGACAGCAATAAAATTTATGAATAATTTTGGTATTGTTTAGTTCAGTTACATTAACCTCCCGTTCCATAGTAAAACGAGGGCTATTTTTGACGGACCTTGTAATTTTGAACCCCGGTCAGATGACGAGGATGTCAACTAAGCTGGCGCTCCCTATTCACCTTCCGCACCACACCAGTGAGAGGACGTTTTGCCTCTAGGTATGATTTAGCGTGCAACAGTCCCCTTACGCGGTTCATCTTCAGGGGAATCGGGTCTCGAACCTGGAACCCTCTGGTCCCGAAGCCGAAACCTTAACAGTAGGTAACCTCAGTCCTTCAGTTTGGTAATAGCGACATACTTAATTGTAATTTTTTTAATACTGATAACAGCAGGCATTTAATTTTAACTTTGTTTATAATGATAAAAGCATATATTAAATTCTAATTTTGTTATTACTGATGGAAACAGACATATGATTGCAATTTTTTTAATACTGATAAAAGCAAACATTTAATTGTAATTTTGTAAATGCTGATAAAAACAAAGATTTATGTAAATGATTTGTATTGAAAAAAAGTGTGTGTATGAGAGAGATAAGATCATGGTTTTTCCATGTTAAGAGTTGCGCAAAACTGTTTAGTCCCCTCTAATTGTGATTTCTCTTTTTTCGATCCCACGATTCTACCCAAATGGTTCATGTTTTAAAAATTTGATGATTGCCTCCACTCTCGAGTGTAAAATTTACTAAGCATCTGTTCCAGTACATTTTTATGTAACTTTATTGTGTTAATGCATTTGTTTTGTAAATACAGGAGTAAAATTTGTGTATAATATAGGTGTTCAATATTGTACATTGAAAGGTTTAGGATTGTAAATATAACTTAGCAAATCTGTATAAAATTCAATGTCTGTTTGTTAGTTTGTGTGTGTGTTTGAACCTTATACAATTCCACACCTCTTCAGGGATTAGAAGAAATTCGGTACACATGTTCCTTAGCATCTAGAAGGATTAACCACACGATTAAAGAGATTCTAACTCCACCTAAAGGGGGTGAAAGGGGGGTTAAAAGTTTTAGCGTTTTTCTGCCATAACTTTGGAACATATCATCTCTCAGAAACCATTTTTACACCCTCTTAAAATTTAAAAAAATTAGCTTTTCAGTCACACCTGTTCCATTTCTGTATGACTTTCTTTCTCATTTATAATCAATTTTAAAAATTAATTTAAACACAATTTGTAAGAAATCTTTCGTTTTTTGCAATATTAAACCTAATCATATTTACCTCTCGCGTGCTTTTGCCAATGTTAAATTGCTTTCTTCAGACATTTTCACTCTCGCACGCAGAATTTCGCAGCTTTTAATATGCGCGTGCGATAAATTACATTTAAAGACTGCTTTTTAAAATCGTTGCAACTTTTTCTAGAATTTGGCTTAGTTGTGTCTGAGATTTTAGAACTTATAAATTTTTATTGCTTACCTGTCTTTTAATTGACTGGCTTTTTTTTACTTTATCTCAAAACATAAGATTATAGTTCATTTATAAGTTTTACAGTTTTTATATTATTGTCTATTTCCTCGCACAACCTTAAAATTCATACTCTTTAAAACTTATCAACGGACAAAAGAGTATACATTTGCATTTTTTTAACTAAAGGTTTGTGGCCTCTTTTTTTACCTTCTTAATATCTATATTTCAGGCATTATTTTTCCCTATTAACACATACTGTCATATCATTAGAACTCAAAATCCAAATATTATGTTGTGAATCTATAGCTAACACGTACAATGTCTCTTTAGAAAGAAATCTGCCAAACATATTCCTTTGCACCTGAAAGGATTAATTACGATGTTAAAAAGTTTTTAGCGGGAGAAAAAGGGGTAATTTTTAACGTTTTCCCGAAGTCACTTCAGAACATATCATCACACAAAAATTATTTTTGAACCATCTTAAAAATAAAAAAACATTCCTTTTCAACTACACTGGTTTCACTTTCGTAACACTATATCTTTGACTTTTAATCATTTTAAAATTATTTTAAAAACAATTTATAACGTTTTTGTTTGTTGTCATTTTAAAATTATTTCCTTTTGAATCTTTCACCTATTTTGGTTAATGTTAAAATTAATTTGCTTTGTTTGGACAATTCCCTTTTCATTTCCTTTTAGCTTTACATTTTCCAACTACAAATTTTTGGTTTATTTTTACCTTCGTAGTATCTAGAATTCAAGAATATTTTCCCTGTTACCCACTATTGTCATATCATTTGGATATCAAGGCTTTTAATATAGTAAGGCGTGAGTGCGGATCACAAAATTTGAACCAACAACACGTTTTATGTATTTTCACAAAACTATAAACTCAACCGAAAATATTCTCTAAAATTATTCACGTTGGCATTCCATCATGAGCACGTTGCATTTTGTGTAGTGTATATTTGTTTGAGCTTTGCTTAATTTTGTAATTGTTGGTTTTTAGTAGCAGTTCATATCAAGATGCTTATTAATTAATGGGAAAATGTCGTTATAACGTGTATTACCTATGCCTACAAGTCAACACATGAGCAGTGATTGGTAACATATAACAAACTACGATCTGAATAGTTCGCAAGATATGGTGGGACCAAAAAAAGATTAACAAAAGATCAGCCAACAGCGCATGAAGTAATGGGAAATTTGATTGCTGAGGAGAACGTACTTTGTCATCAAAATCCTAGATTTTGTGTTAAAAATTTACATATTTCCTCCGGAAACTTAACGCGTTCTTTTAGCAACGGTAACAAAAAATAAAAAGAAGCATAAAAACCCCTTGATAGATATCTCCATAAAATCCCTAAGCGAGGAGGCGAAACACAGACAATCCTCCAAAATGAGTTAAAGACTTTAACACATGCTTCTATTACACTCATAGCATATTTTGTTTTACTCAAAAATCAAATGATTCACAGTGCATGAGAAAATACAATCGACCTCGAGAGAGAATATAAATGTACGGGACCAATCTTTGAAAGAAGCACGGAATAGTCACGCCATCTGATAGAAAACATTTGTCCCAAAGCCAAACGCTTATTTGCGGCTCTCGGCCCCAAGGATGGGCGCCCCATGATAAAGTCAAGCTGAGACGCACATATGCGGCGTTCACGTGCCGAAGGTTAAGAGGGAATAGAGAGCAACCTTGCAGATCAGGTCGATTAGAAATAATAGCCTGTGTACCCACGAGATATGGGTAAATTGAGTCAATAGAGTCATTGCAGTGGCGGCAGCAGCTCAAAACGGTGCTGCAAAAAACACCTCTCAAAATAATGTATTTATGTGAAATTTATAAACTGTTTTGCATAAATAGCCCCAAAATTTTAATTGTAACTATCTGAATTGTGATTTTTTGAAAATTATCGAAGTTTCTTTATTCCTCGAGACAGGAATTCTACAAAAGAAGAATGCTTATTAAAGTAGGTGAGTTTCCGTCGCCTCGTGAAACGAAACCAAATAACAGCGAACTAGAAAAGGAGTAGGAAAAGAAAAATCAAGAGAAGGAAGGCCATCCACGGCTGAGAGATAGAAAAAGAGCAACACAGATTTGGTCTTGCGTAAAGTCTTGGCGATAAAGACTCAGGCTCTACATGAAACTCAATGAAGGAAAATTCCGAGCGTCACGTGGATTGAGCAAATTTTGATGCTTTCGAGCCATTTCATGAGTCATCTTTGGCTTGTATCTCTGTGATCTTATTGTATTTCTTGTTTTCTCTCATCCTTCTTCTTTTTCCTCCGTTTCTTGCTATTAGGAACTTTAAAGAAACATAACCCTCATTAAGAAAAAAACACGAAAAACGAACTTCAAAATATTCAGGAGATCTTTCAGCCTACGTAGAGCGCGATGAGTCACTTGTTAAAAATTTTTCTAACCTTCAGTAATAGCTCTGTCTTACCTTGTGAGCCTCGGAATACAATCGTCATTAAAGTCAGTTTACCTCACTGTCCTTCTCCTGGACGTACAGGGCAAACACTGAAGCCGTGAAAAATTTAGAGGGATATAACTAAAATCGCCATTAACTACTCTCCAAGTTCCACCGATACAGTTAGTTAACTAACCGCTCGACCTGGAAATTCATCTTAATGTAAAATGCTAACATAGCGCGATTAAACCTAAGCAGAGCGACGAAAGATAATTTATACGAGGTAATCATATTGAACCTGTTCGGCTAGTAACCCTAATAGTATTGGATGCAATTCCTGCCAAGCTCCTAATATTCAATCCTATAAATTTACATCTATAAACTTTACACTATATAGGCACGTTGGAGGTCATCTCAGAAGGAACCTCGAAAGAATCTTATCTTTTAATTACACTGGAATACAAAATACAATTTACTTCTCTTTTCTTCAAATATTATTAATTTTTTACCGTTTCCCCCTAAATTTTATATTTGCCCTTTTATACATTAAAATTTTTCTCATCTTGCACCTCCCCCCACCTCCCATTTTTTCAACATTACAAATTTACATCAACTTTTCATCCAAAAGACCCACATTAGGACCTTCTTAGGTTTAGCTGGTAATTATGCGCATTATATAACAAAAAATTTCCGTTATCGCAGCCCCTTTAACGAATGCCTTAAAGGAGGAAATAAAGAAAGAAATTTTTCCTTGGACCGAAGAACGCAATCGAGCATTCGAAGAACTGACACGAAGGCTAACCCAACGGCAGCTGTCCCAGGTTATGAACGAGAATTCATCATAAAAATGGGAGCGTCTGTTATAGGAATGGGAGTTGTGATGTCACAGCGAGACTCAAAGAATGAAGAATATCCAATCCTTTACTTCAGTAAAAAGTCCTCGGATGCGGGAAGAAAATAAAGCACCACGGAGAGCGAGAGTGCATGGAAAATATAAGCCATAGAAAACTAAAATATTATCTAGACGGTCAAAATTTCACAATTGAGACAGACCATAATACTTTAGTGTGGTTGAAAACAAATGCTGGGTTAACCCCCGCATAAGGAGATGGTCGTTATCCCTTCAACAATTTAATTACAAGGTTGTCCAAAGGGCGGGTAAAAGTAATCAAAATTCCGATCTCCTTAGCCGCATCGAATTTTGAGCAAGGTTTACTGATTCATGTCCGGCGCAAGAGAATTTTTACTGTCTGAAAATTGGAAGAAAAATTGCGATGTCGTGTAGATATTGTTTTTTTTAATTTTTATGTATTTCAGGTGATTAATTTTGATTTTTTTTATTTCATTTTAAAATATTCGTAAAATTGCCTCTAGTTGTAGCACTGTCAAGTTTACTTGTATCAAGGGAAGAATTTTCCTCTTTTATCTTAAGAAAAATTTTTATTTCCAAGGGGGAGGAACCGTGGCGAAATCACTTCGTCACAATGACCATCTCAGGATTGCAGGTGTTATCTGACTCAGCACTGATTGACAGATAGCCAACATGTCTGGGATAAGGCAACGCAGTATTCTTAGGAGAATACAACAGGTGAACTTTTGAACGACCAGGGTTGCCAAACCGGCCTCTGTGAAGGTTACAATAGACCAGATTGATTAATGGTCGGGCGACATTTTGTAGCTTTGTGCAATGAAATACAACCTGGCTGATGACCAGGCCATGAACGAGAGATAAAAAGGTGGTCTTGAGTTTTGATATATATATATATATATATATATATATATATATATATATATATATATATATATTTGCTTCTCTGGGGACAGGACAACCAGAGTGGTCTCGTGAGGATTCTTTTGGATCCCGACTTGCATTTCTCCCAAGGGGCGTATTTTTTGGCGCACAGACCTGGACCTCGGTCTTATCTTGCGAAGTTCACCCGAACTTTCGGGAATATACTGGACTTGACCAAAGGATTGTAGTTTTAGATTTTTGTGGACCGGCCTGGACCTCAGACCTGATCTTTCGGAAGTTCATTTGAACTGTCTCAAACCTGGTCTTGTTACGGAAGAACATTGAAGTTTATTTTCTCGACAAGAGTGCATTAACTCCCCTCGAGTGTTCTTCTTATATGTGCACTGTGCACATAGCTATATTAGTCAAGTGTAAGGAATATTGTAATTTTGCATAAATAATAAGATTGAGCTGTAAATAAATTTCTGAACGACAACTTGTCTACATTAGCCTTCATCTTTCTCGGCTTAAAACCGCGGCCTTCCGTCTTGACGTTATAATGGGAAGCGAAAATTTATCATATCTAAAACAATTCATACGCAATCAGAATAAACTTATAATGGCTTACAAGATTTTATTAGTTCAAATAAAGATAACACACCGGTATCCGTAGCTAAATGCCTACTGGATTCATTAAAATAATTGCCATTTATTTAAACTTTATCGGTATGGTTCACGCTATTGAAAAAATCAATAGTATCGAAAAACTACTGCAAGCAAAAACAACTGTTCTTGACTTTGCTTTTAGTTTAGAAAATGCAATTAAATGTGAAATCTAAACCTTAAGGTAAAATTTGACGCATTTCTAGACGATACAAAATAAAGCACAAAACTTAAACATTCAGAAGACTTCCCTGAAAAAACAATTCGAAGGAGAGAAAGCTTATATTCCAAACTACCAGAAGATGATATTCTACACAACCCAAAAAAGGAAATAAAATGTCATTTTTTTTAACGCTGTGATCGATACTGTTATAGATCAAATATATAAAAGATTTTAAAAATTGCCGATCGTTATTTCCAACTTTTAATTAATCAACGATAAAAAAGCAATAGAAAACCATGTACTGAAAATTCTATCAAATAATTTCGTAGAACCATGTTGTGAAGATCACATCCAGGAATTGGATTTGTAAAAAAGACTCCACTGACATGACGGAATTGGAATTGATATATTAGTACTATCCTCTTCTAATTCAGAATTTGAAGATTCATAACTATCTAAATAACTCTAATAATTTATTGGTTTATCACTGTCGTCGGAAAATTCCATAGATTTGTCATTTAAAAATTTACATATTTCCTCCTCGGAAAGTTAACGCGTTCTTTTAGCAATAACTGCAAAAATAAAAAAAAGAGGCATAAAAACCCTTGACAGAATATCTCCTATAAAATCCCAACCCAAGCGAGAGGCCAAACTATAAACAATCACTCCAAAATGAGTTAAAGAGCTCTTTAACACATGCTTCTATTTACACTCGCCAGCACGTATTTCTGTTTATACTCTCAAAAATCAAATGATTCACAGACACGTGACCGACTACAATCTGACCTCGGAGAGAGAAATACTAATGTACGGGACCAATCTTTTGAAAGAAACATGGAATAGTCACGCCATCTGATAGAAAACATTTTGTTCCAAAAGCCAAACGCTTATTTGCGGCTCTCGGCCCACAGCAGCAATTTCGCCGTAACGCAAGGATACGGCGCTCGGCACTGAAATGAGTCAAGCTGAAACGCACATATGCGGCGTTCGTGCCGAAGTGGTTAAGAGGGAATAGACTGAGACACTTTGCAGATCAGGTCGGATTAGAAATAATAGCCCTCAGTATACTCCCACGAGATACGGGGTAAATTCGGAGTCAATAATCGATTCAGTCATTGCATTGGCGGCTTGGCAGCTCAGAAACAAGCAGTGCTGCAAAAAATACCTCCTCAAAATAATGTATTTAAAATAGAAATTTATAAAACTGTTTTGCTACTAAATAGCCCCAAAATTTTCATTGTAATTATCTGAATTGCATTTTTGAAAATTATCGAAGTTTCTTTATTCCTCGAGCGAATTCTAATAAAGAAAACGAATGCTTATTAAAGTAGATGAGTTTCCGTCGGGCCTCGTGGAAACGAAACCAAATAACGGCGAACTAGGAAAAAGGGTAGGAAAAAAAATCAAGAGAGCGGAAGGCCATCCACGCCTGAGAGAGAGAGAGAGAAAAAAGAGCAACACAGATTTGGTCTTGCGCCAAAGTCTGTTGCGATAAAGCTCAGGCCACCGCCAAACTCAATGTGAGGAAAAATTCCGAAGCGTCGAGCAGGGAGCAAATTATGATGCTTTCGAGAAGTTTTTTCTCGAGCATCTCTGGCTTGTGTTTCTCTTGTTTATTGTATTTCTTGTTTTCTCTCTCCATTCGCTTTTCTTTTCCACCGTTTTTCTTGCTAGTGGAACTTTTCAAAGAGAAACATAACCTAATAGAAAAAAAACACTGAAAAACGAACTTTTAAAATAATTTCAGGGGGTGCTTTAGCTTTGCAGCCCTAATGGACGAGCCGCCACTGATTCATTGTTAAAGAATTTTTCTAACCTTCTGAAATAAGCTCCCTTCTTGAATTGAGCTCGGAATACAATCCGGTCATTATTCAGTTTTATCTCAAATATGTCCTCCCGGACGTACAGGGCAAAACCCGAACGCACTGGAAAAATTTAGAGAGGATATAACTAAAATCACCATTAACATACTCCAAGTTACTAACCCAGATAAGTTAGTCGAACTAACCGCCGACCTGGAAAATTGCATCTTAAATGTAAAAAATGCTAACTCAGCGCCGATTAAACCCAAGCAGAGCGACTGAAAGATGCATATACGAGGTAATCATATTAGACCTGTATGGCTTGAGTAACCCTAACATAGTATTGGAACTGCGCCAGCATAGCTCTAATATTCAATCCTTCATTTACATCTCAAAGCCATTAATTTAAGGTTCGTAGGAGGCATCTCAGAAGGAACCTCGAGAATGCATCTTTTAGTCTTTTATTACTGGAATACAAAATAATTTCTTCTCTCCTTTCTTCCAAATATCTATTAATTTTTACCGTTTTCCCATTAATTTTATCATTGCCCCTTTTTATCATTATTAGAATTTTTTCATCTTTGCCCTCCCCCACCTCCCATTTTTCAGCGTTATCTTAATTTACATCGCTTTCATCCGAAAATATTTTCCAAAATTATTCACGTTGGCATTCCATCATGATCACGTTGCATTTTGTGTAGTGTATATTTGTTTGAGCTTTGCTTAATTTTGTAATTGTTGGTTTTTAGTAGCAGTTCATATCAAGATGCTTATTAATTAATGGGAAAATGTCGTTATAACGTGTATTACCTACGCCTACAAGTCAACACATGAGCAGTGATTGGTAACATATAACAAACTACGATCTGAATAGTTCGCAAGATAAGGTGGGAACAAAAAAAGACTAACAAAAGATCAGCTAACAGCGCATGAAGTAATGGGAAATTTGATTGCTGAGGAGAACGGTGAACCTCTCTTACTTGAAGTCTCATGCGGAACTGAAACAACATTCCTTTGATCCTTACATTAGCATTTGATCCTTACTGAAATCTAATATAAATATCATATAGCTCTTGCTCCATCAAGAATAGCTATCAGACTTTTGGATGTTGACCGCATAGCAATTCTTCGTACAATTATCTCTGGTTTTGCTCACACTGAGAATCCTATAAGCAGTACAAGCAAAAGATCTGATAAGGCGATAGACTAACAAATTGCAAACTTATCATTTGAGATGAGTGTACGAAGCCAAATAAGTTCACCGTTATCATGTTTGTTTCTCCCATGGCATCTTCTGGAATGAAAATTCCAAGCAATCTTTACATATATGCTCCAAACGGTGAGATAAAAAATGTCGTTTATTCGAAACCTTTAAAGAAATAATTAATTAGGTATTATTAGTTATGATTGAGGGTATTAAAACAGGGGTTGCATATTTAAACTCGAAAACTATACGATACAAAAGCATATGCGTTTTTCTTCTTTCATATGTATAGAACAGATAAACACGTGCGAAGCCACGGGTACAACGATTAGTTATACAGTGACTCAAAAAAGTATTGGGGCACAATAAGCTATCAAACATTTTGTGAAAGAATAAATCAATTTTTTTATTTCAACCAAATGCTTTTTGTACATGACATATCTGTAGACTAAATAAAATCCAAAAACATGAAAATTAATTTACAATATTATTACAGTAATACTGGAATGAACATTTCTTGTTGCATAACTGAAATTAATGGTCAAAGAAGTTTTGGGGCACGCAAGCAAAATTGTTCTATATCACTCAAACATTATTTCTTAATAATGTGTTGGTCCTCCTTTACATTTTATGACTTCATTCAGTCGTTTAGGCATGGATTTCACAAGATTTGCACAAACATTTCCTTCTATTTTATCCCATTCAGACATGAGTTTTTCTCTAAGTTCATTTTTGCTGGAAATTTTAAATTTACGAATTCTGTTATTCAAATGGTCCAAAATATTCTCAAGGGGATTGAGGTCCGGACTCTGTGCAGGAGTTCTAATTACTTGGGGACAGTGATATAAAGCCCAGAGTCTGCAGATATGAGCATTGTGCTTTGGGTCATTATCCCGATAGAGCTTGTAATGTGGCAATATGCCCATTTTTTCAGCACTCTGTTTCAAATTATGTTTTAAAATGTCTAAATACATATATTTGTCCATAATTCCATCAATAAAATGTAAATTCCATCTGGCCATCCAGACTATCTGGCTACCACCATCATGTTTTACAGAAGGAGTCAGATTCTTCATTTTCAGTTCACTATTGGGTTTTCGCCATACCATTTGCTTCCCATAGCTTCCAAAAACATTGTATTTACTTTCATCTACAAATAAAACTGAATTCCAAAACTCCGGAGGCTTTTTAATATAGGATTTAGCAAATTCTAAACGAGCTCTTCGATGTGCTTTGCTTAGGAATGGTTTTCTTCTAGCTACTCGTCCATGAAAATTGTATTTTCTCAAGATATTCCGGACCGTTTCTGGACTAACAGACTTGTTAAACCTTTGTTGCGCTTTTAAAGTTAATTTGACTGCACTGGTTTTAGGATTGGAAATAACTTTTCTAACAATCCACCTTTCTTCAAGTTCAGTGAAACACCTTGAGCGACCTGTTCTTGGTCTGTTTTTAACTGATTTTGTCTTCTTATATTCCGAAATTATATTATGTACAGTAGATTTACTTACATTTACAATTTCACCAATTTTTCTCTCGGCGCTTCCACGTTTCCAATGACAAATGGTAAGTTTTCTGATGCCAATGGATATCTCTGATTTTTTTCGACCCATGCTACCATGCAAATGATGGACTAACGTAGAAGCTCCTGCATTTTGCTTCTTAACTAGTGTTTTCTAGGTTTGCAATTCTATTTGCAGTTGTATCCGACATTCTGCCAGAATTGGCTTCTTATCGAGCTGGTTTTCCTGAATGACCCAATACTTTTTTGACCTTAATTTCGTAGTTGCATACGAACCATTTCAAATAGCTAATTTCTATATTAGTTGTATTTAATTGTAATGGTTGTAATAGATTTCTCAAAGTGTTTAGATACAAAAAATAATTAAAATTATCTTTTGTTTTTATGTAATATTAGAATTTACGAAATGAAAGCTTGAGCGTTTCTTGTGCCCCAATACTTTTTTGAGTCACTGTATATAAGATAGTGTATGCATAGGGACAAAGAAAGTTGCTCCTTCAGAGACAAATTGCGATGTCTAGTGTTCCTGGAAAATGTGTTTTCTCCAAAATGAATGACAACGTTGGATAAACCTTTAAAGACTGCAATGAAAAACATGAAATCTTAATTTTTAAAATCTTAATTTTTAATTAATTTTAATTTAATCTTAAATTTTTGGGGGAGAGGGAGGCGCGAGTTCGGTTACGGTTCACAGAACTACTAGTATCATCTAAACAGTGTTGTAAGATTGACCGAGCGGAACGAGGTCTACGTATTAACTCCACCGTACAGCATTTTGTTTGGCTATAAATTTGTTTGTGACACAAACACGACAAAACGAGCAGTTCGATTTTCTCCGATTTTGGCAGAAATGTTCGTTGAAGCAACAAAGAACGATTTGTATGTAAGAATTTTTATTATTTGAATTCGTTTCAAGAGGGTGGCTGCTTAACTGATTTCAACGTATTGGCGAGTTTGGCACCATTAAAACATTTACATTAATTTGGTAAAGGCGAGACATGAGATTGTAATTTCGTAAATTCCGATAAAAGCTGACATTTAATTGTAATTTTATTAATACGATAAAAGCAGATATTCAATTGTAATTCTGTTAATAATGATAAAACTGATATTTAATTGCTATTTTGTTAATATTGATTAAAGCAAAGATTTGTGTAAATAATTCTCATTCAAAGAGAGAGAGAGAGAAAGAAAAAATCATAGTTTCATGTTTGATAGTTGCTTTTACTCTTTCAGCCTTCTATCCATTGTTTATTTACAAATTCCATTCTGTAATTAAAAAAGGTTTGCAATGCCAAATGATAAATTAATGTCTGATTTGAAATAATATATATTTTTTAATCCAAACAAATGTTTCCATATTACATTAAAAGCATTCAAAAAATGTTCGAACAGCCTCTTCATGAATTTTTTGGTCACGGAAATTTTAATAACTCATTTTTCTTTCGAATTTAGATTAGAATCTTCTATAAAATTTAGAAAGCTTTATTAAGATAAAATAAGAAAAGCAAAGAAAAATGAAGCAAGTCTTTATTTGAAACATTTCATTAAAATTTTTTAAATGATTGTGCATCATTTTTGGTGTTATTATTTATAAGTTCATTTGCGTCCTTTAGTTTCTGTTGTATTATGTGCCTGGGTCTGGAAACAGAGACCACGCCGTAGTTAGAACAACAACAACCTTTATTGGGCACTGCTAAATGGGAAGAGAGCGATCATGCTCTGAACAGCCTTTATATATCATGTCGCGCATGAATACACTACACGATCCTTTCTTTAATGCAAATAAGATTTCAAACAATTTCATAGAACATTAAATTATTAATAAACAAACCTATATTATGAATTACTCTTTAAACTTAACATTAAAACTCGGCAACATAACGGCTAGGTAGTTTTACAACTCTGCCGTATTTGGTTCGATACGGACCCTTGTCTGGACTTCCGGAAATAGGCTGGTAAGAACTAGATTCTTGGCTAGATTGGGAATTCGATGCAGGCTCATCAACTGACTCTCGAGGTCTTACTGTAGCTGTAGACTCTGGAATAGCATCTCTGGTCGAGTATTCCTCCGAATCAGTAAAATTCTTAAAAGACGCAAAGCCAGAACATTTATTTGGTCTCAAATGTATCCGATTTCTTGTTGTTACTTCTCCGCTATATATTCGAATACGATAAGATCGAGGAATTTCATTCTGCTGTAAAACTTCTGCCGGTTCCCACTGACGAACTCTATTTTGCACGAACACAGAACTTCCAGGTTGTAATTCGGGCAAAGTCCTACGATAAGATTTAAGCATTGCACGCCTATCTCTAACCCAGATAGCAAAGAAGGTTGCGGAAAGGTTGCCATTTCACTTTCCACAGGCTTTCCGCTGAAACATTTCCGCGCCAACCGTTTCGGAAACCCTTGCCGCAAGGTTTACGTAGGAAAGCTTTTCATGAACTACCTCACCGACAAGGTTTGAAAGGCTAGACGCTTGATGACGTAGACTACACGCATGCGCCCTCTGTGACTCCAGCATACTCGTCTGTCGACTGCGACTCCATTTGTTTACTCGTGCGTTTGGAGGTAAGAGATTTTTATAAAACTTAAACAAAAAAATCAGTAGATATTTATTTTCAATTTCCACTTTATTTTGCTTAAATAATATGATTGTTATCCCTATAATAATATACAATATTTACGAAAGTAATTACTCTTTAAATTTACGTGTTTCTTTTATACTTTAGACAAAACAAGTTGATAATTCGTTCTATGTTTGCGATTATGTTATTTCGAAATGGCTCCATAGAGATGATATACTGCCATATCGTTCCTACTGGTTTTAGTCGATACATGTTATGCATTATCCCAACATTTTTTTTAAAATTTTATTTTGTATTTTTCTTATGAACTAAACTGTTCTAAAATCATGTGGGAATTTCACAGTGAATGACTGTTTGAAGCATATTAAATCATACTGATACTATTCTTTAGTAAATTATATTGGCTTTCTGCTAGTTTTTGAAGAATATTTTAGATTTAGAGTTATGATGTAAAATGAAAACAAACAAAACTAAATCAGTTACTTTTCATTTTAGAAACAAAACTAAATCAGATGCTTTTATTTTAGAAACAAAGCTAAATTAGTTGATTTTATTTCATCCAGATATTCTTAAATTTATGTAATGGCTAAAAACACAATAATGAAGTTATGTGACCAAAACTGGAACATGTAGTGTTCCACTTTTGGCCACCTGCATGGCCAAAACTGGTACATATAGTAAATTTAAAGTTCCAGTTTTGGCCACCACCCATTTAATCATAAAAATAATTAATTTTGATATGAAATCAGAATAAAAAGGAAGCTTACCTCATAAACCCTAAGGGTAATCAGTATTAGATTAATCATTTAATTCTGAGAGCTTCATGATGAAAAACTACAAATACTTGTTCCTTAACAAAAACCTTAACAGTTGTGAGTATACAATACATGATCTTGTATTTAATTTTTTTACAAGTCACATGTTTAAGAAAAATGAACCAATCAGATTGAAAATAGTAAAATAAGGATTGTTTAAAGTATTGGCATGCTTTTTATTAATTAATTTGAAATTACTGGTTAATTATTGAAAAAACAGATCCAATGTGGCCAAAACTGGAACATCTACCCTATACCTGTATAGTCATGTTACATTGTTAATCTTGCTCTTTTTACTTGAAATCTAGAAGAGTTTTGTAATTTATCTAGCAATCAAACAGATTTTTCAAAACTGTTAAATAAGAAGAAATTAACATTTTGGTCAGTAAGTTTTGGTAATGCTGTTTTTTACTTTTGGCTTCCCTCAAAAAAGAATCCTGGTTACAGCCTTGAATCATATACTATATTCAGTAATAAACGTGTTAAAGTCATTTCCGACAGATCAATTTGAACTTTCCTGTTCTTAATAATATATAACGTTGTACAGAATATTTGCTAATTTTTAAAAAAATGTGAATAAAAATAAGCTTTGTTGATATTTCAGTTGAAGTTTATTGTGTCGATCACATATTTAATAGCTTAAAATTTTTAAAAAAGCACTATAAAGAATCATTAACTTACTAATTTTGTTTCTTCAAGGGTAATTAAAATTAGTCATTAAAAATTAGTATTTTCATTATTTAAGGTTAAAGCCTCTTCTATCTAAGAGTATCTTACTGACCTTATTATATATTAAGAAAATAATGAAAGAATAAAATTATTCCAAACAGCAAATATAAATTAAACAAGATATTGAAATATTATTTAAAATAATTCAATATATAAGTAAATATAAAGTATATATTCAAATGTACAAAGTTTTTTGCCTTATATTTTTCTAACATACCTTTAATAAATGTTTAAAAAAAATTTAAAAATCAATACGAAAAATAAAAAACCCAAGAAAAACCATAAAGCTTAACATGAATAATAAAGGAGGTTGGACTAGATAATTTTTATCCCAATAATTTAATATCATACTGTTTATAAACTTTTAATTAAGAAATATGGTCAATTTATAGGAAAGTATATTTTTGCTGTCTTAATTTATTTTTAAAGTTACATTTTTAAAATTATGTTGAAATAGCATCTTTAAAAAAAGCATTTTATGATATGACACTTATATTTTATTTTCCATGAACTAGTTAATGATTTTTATTTAATATTATTTTTATTTTATTTCTGTAATGTTGCTGGTTTAAAATACATTATTTAAAATTAATATTTTCCTCCTGTAAAACAGCATTTAAACTTAACGATTGTTAGTTGATAATATTTGCTTGCATAATAGCCATCTTTGGTAGTTTTTTACACACGTTCCTTTAAATATTTCCCATTTTTCTGTTTCGTGTGCATTTCCTCATTTTTCACTTTTCAGTAATCAAATGGTTGTTATTCATTACTCTGTTTAATATTTGCCAACCCTGATTTCTCTGTTTCAGTTAAATTTATGAAGGTCAATAGGATGGATCAACAGGTCAAAAGAAACTTCCATTTAAAAAAAACAGAGGCCTACAAATTAATCTTAGGTGAGTTTCTCTGTTTTTGTTTCAATTTTTTATGTTGTCAGTTGTAATAATATTTTCAACCAATTTAAGAATTTCATTTGGTTTAATGACCTTAGTTTTTGAGAAAAATCAATCAGTATTAATATTTATTTCCTTTTTTATTCACTTAAAAATTTCTTCACTTTTTTTAAACTAGGTTTTTGTCAGGAATAAATTTAAAATTTTTGTTTTAAATTAATGGTTAGAGATCTTACATTACAAATTTAAATTGAACCTATTAATAATTTTAGCTTAATTAAATTTAAAATTGTGTGAAATGTAACAAACTACAGATCATGAATGTTATACCATGTTTGATTACCCAAAAGTATGGCTTTTATTTAACTGTGCATTTTTTGTTAAAAATATTAGTAAAATAACTGTGCATGGTTGTTTCTTTAACAAAAATTGGAAAATAACAACTTTCGAAAAGAACCGTTAAAGAACAATTCAAATTGTTTAAAAGGGAACAAGAGCAGATATTAAGTGTTCACAGAAAAGAACAAATTTTCCCATCTCTACTTTATGATGTGTAATACATGTCTTTTTTTTTTCTCTCAGAAATTTGCTTCCAAAATTTTAAGGATGCAAAACTTAACATTGTAAGTGAAGTAATGAGTCAAAATTTCGAAAGAGCTAGAGGTAAACATTAATAACACTATTTACAGTCAAACTTGGATAATTCGAAGTTGAAGGGACCAGAGAAAAAGTTCGATATATCCAAAAATTCGAATTACAAACAGAAGAGATAAATAAAAAAGATTAACTCCACGATCAAAAATTTAACACATAAACTTTATCTAAGAATACTGCTACATTTTTAAAAATCAAATTGAACATTTTTTTTACTAGCTTAATTATTCATCACTTTAAAAAAAAAAAAGGCAGATATTTTTAATTGCTTCTGTGAATGCAATCTGAAAATGCAGACAGGTTTTGGATGATCAATCAATAGTGAATGGAGTAGGGAGGGGAGAGGGTAGCATTAGAGGGACGACAGAAAAATCCTCGGAAATCAAAGCATAGTGACATTCCAACCCTCGCTTTTCTTTTCCTTAGAAAGACCGTTAAAATAAATAATGCACCTTAACTGAGAAAAGTCTCAAGAACAATTTTTACCGTAATATTTTAAGGGCAATCGCACGAAAAATTCGAATTATCCACGATTTTTTAACATTATTTTAATACAAAATTCTAGGGACCGAGCAAAAATTTCGAATTAAACAAGTTCGAATTATCCAGAATTGACTGTACTTCCATGAGATTCCATTCCTTACATTTCTCACTCCCTTTACCCTTATGTGGTGATATGTGACATTTTTAATTATGTCTTTTTGTGCGTAGATTTAAGAGATTGAAAATAAATTTGTTACTGAATAACCAGAAAATGGTAATATTTCCTGTTTAAAAAATATTACATTCTGTTGAAAAGTGACATGATCAACAAAATATTTTGTGAGAGCATAATTCACAATTACTAACTGCTTTGCTATCTAAACTTCGATAGTTTTTAAAGGATTGGCAAATTCAGTTAAAAACCTAAATATTTTAGCCCTTATACCATATTTTTAAAACTATTCATTTCTTTTTTGCAGAAAGAAAAGATCAGAGACAAGAGCAAGGAAAAATTGGACTGAAATGTTGCCTGAATTGTAAATGATGTAAAATAAATTAATATTAAATGTTTATTGTGTGACTATTTATTGTTAATTGGACTGAAATGTTGTCTCAATTGTAACTGATGTAAAATAAATTAATATTAAATGTTTTTTGTGTAACTATTTATTGTTCACTGTGCTTTGAAATTATAAAGAATTTGGTAAGTGTAAATAACATGCAGGCTGAATATATTATGGGATGACACAATAGCTGGTGATAAAGCTTTATATTTTGCTGTGTAAAAACTAGACGCATTTGATGAAAAACAATATGGAAGGAAAAATTGAAATGTAAGGGGTGGGCACATGAAGCCTGCAGAGAAGCATAATCAAAATTTTAATTTATGATTTCTGCTCTTAAAATTTGCATACATCTGATCAATTAACTTAATTTACAGATAAAACAGGGTTCCTGCAAACTTCCAAAAAATATTTATTTTATTCTTCAAAATATAGTTCTTTTACATTAGAGAATATTTATTTTTGAAACTGAAGGACTAATTTATCAATAAAATAGAAATTTAAACAATTTTGGAACCTGGTTTGATCCACCTTTCTCCTATATGAGATCTGTGCTAATAGTTGAAAATCAAAGTTCTAATAAAATTTCCTCAATTTTTCTCTAAATTATTAAATGATTTTGATGTATTTTAATTATAAATTTGCAGAACTATCTCATTAACTTGTCTGAAAATTAATTATAAAAATATTTTAACAAAAATTTCATTAGTGAATTCTAAAATTTTTTCAAAACCTCGTGAAGAAATTCTAGATTGATCTAAAAAAAATTTTAAAATATAAGACATTTTCTTAATTTTTATTAAAATTGTTTAGTTTTGAATATTATAAAATTTTAAGTAATTTGCAAGTAATTGAATAATGTAAAAACTTCTGACAATTTTAAAGTAAAAAATTCAGCAATGCTTTGTAGACTCGAAAAGACTGAAACAAGCTTATAAAAGGCTGAAAAAAATGTTTAAAAGGAAGCCTAAAACAAGCTTATAAAAAGCCTTAAAAAAAAGGTAAAAGAAAAGCCTGAAAAAAGTCTAAAACAAGCGTATAAAAAGTAAAAAACGGTAAAAGACAAGCTTAGAAAAAGGTCTAAATCAACCTTTTGAAAGGCTTGAAACAAGCTTGAGGAAAACCTGAGACAAGGTTAGAAAAAGGTCTAAAACAAGCGTGAAAAAAGGTAAAATACAAGCTTAGGAAAAGGTCTAAAACAAGCGTGAAAAAAGGTAAAAGACGAGCTTAGGAAAAGGTTTAAAACAAGCGTGAAAAAAGGTAAAAGACAAGCTTAGGAAAAGGTCTAAAACAACCTTTTGAAAGGCTTGAAACAAGCTTGAGGAAAGCCTGAAACAAGCTTGTAATAAAAGCTTGGGGAAATCTTACTGAAAACCTTACAGACAACCTTGTTTCTTGTTGACTAGCTAACCTTTCCGTTACCTTGCCGAAAAGGTTCAACCCTTGTCACGGAAACCTTTGCGACAAGCCTTTACCCTTGCCGACGACAAGGTTTCCAAAACCTTTTAGACAAGCTTTCTTTGCTATCTGGGAAGCTTTTTCTGATAGTTGTAATAACTCTCATCTTGGACTCCCCTATATATCGACAAACTTGGTAAGACTGTAGAAAGTTTGCTATTCATTAAGAGTTCAGCGGGAGAGTAAATAGATCCTAGAACTGGAGTAGCTCGGTATAACAACAAGGCCAAATAGGGATCTTTAGAGTCTGCTAACGTTTTCCTAAAAAATTGTTTGAAAGTCTGTATGGTCCTTTCTACTTTACCATTGGATTTAGGATACTTAGCACTAACCTTTACATGCTTAAATTTCCAACTTTTATCAAAACAATCAAAGTCTCGGGAATTGAACGGCGGTCCACCATCACTTATCAACTCTAAGGGTATACCGTGTCTCGCAAAAATGGATTTAATTGCAGGTATTACAACTGCAGCTTGTAAACTACTAATTAGCTGCACTTCAATAAATTTTGAATAGTAGTATACTACCTCTACGTAATTTTTGCCATTGAAATAGAAGAAGTCTATAGCCACTTTGACCCAAGGTGAAGTAGGAAACTCATGTGGCATTTCAGGCTCCGGTGCATTACCAATTTGAAATTTAGCACAAACTGGACATTTCTCTATCATTTCTTTGATATCTTTAGATATCCCTGGCCAAAACACACATGTTCGAGCCATACTTATAGTTTTAACAATACCAAAATATCCTTCATGCAATCTATTCAAAATCTCTTTCCGCATACTTTCCAGTACAACTATTAAATCGAGCTTTAACAATAAGTCATCAACAAAATGCAACTCATGTTTATATTGCAGATACTTTTGGGCCGATAAACTCACTCCCTTACTGTTATCCCAACCACATTCTAACAGTGATTTTAGTTCCTGCACTAGAGGATCACTTTTACTAACATCGCTTATTTCTTGCAGCTTAATATCAGAAATTGGTAGACTATCTAGAACAGATAAAACTACAGAGTCTTCCTCAGGGGTTGGAAAGTGATTTTTAATTAAGGGTGCCCTTGAAAGTGTATCAGACACAAACATTTCTTTATCAGGTTTATAGAAAATTTCATAATTATAACACTGTGATTGTAAGTAAAACCGTTGCATCCTCGAACTCATGGCTGATAAAGGCCTTTTAGACATAGCCATCAGTGGTTTGTGATCAGAATAAATCTTAAATTTAGTTCCATAGACATACTGATGAATCTTTTTGCATCCATATACAACAGCTAAAAGTTCTTTTTCAATATGAGCGTAGTTACGCTGCGCTGGAGTCAAAGTAGATGAAGCGAAAGCAATAGGCTTACCTCTTTGCTGTAAAACAGCTCCTAAACCAAACGGAGATGCATCCACAACAATCTCAGATTCAATCCTAGGGTCAAAGAATGCTAAAACCGGGAATTTTGTAATTTACTCTTTTACTCGATCCAAAATTTTATCATAGGAAGGATCCCAAAGCCAAACAGTATTGTGCTTAATTAACTCTCTAAGCGGAGCAATTAATGTTGACAAATTTGGAAGAGACTTTGATAAATAATTTATCATTCCCAAATATCGATGCAAGCTTTGCTTATCCTCTGGTTTACTCATACTGAGAATGGACCTTATGCACCGTTTGGGTTCGAGAGTATAAAAAAACAGCTGTGGAGGAATAAACAAAACGATCGGCCTATAAGCGACTCCGAAATAAAAGCAGTTCTGAGTCAGCTGTTTAAGACTGACCAATGGCTGCCCCCGGCAGGTCACGTGTCGAAGGATGTGACGTCACATGCATAAGGTCCATTGGTTCTAACTTTCATTTATAAACAGCAATACCATCTGAGGATAATGTATGACCTAGAAATGTTACGCGGATTTGAAAAATTTGAGATTTTTCCCTACTCAATTTCAGATTAAATTCTATGCATCGCTTAAAAACGTTTTTACTTGCTATTTTGTTTGCTTTAGAAAAGACGCAGGAATTTCTCGAGAAAAAAATTCTTCCCTTTCTCTCTCTTTCTCATACACATATCCTGGGGGCCCATATCAGCTTATGGTTAAGGCGGTCCACTTGCCATAGGGTAAGCTGGCAACCTGGCAGTCCGCCACTGATCCCTGAAATTTCTATAACAAATCAAAAACATTTTCATACCCTTTTGACGCTAAGTGTCCTTTCTTGGCCCTTTTTTTCGGAATGAAAATCTTATCTTTCCTAGACAGCTTTCTCTTCCTTCCAGGTTTAATACTCTGAAATACATTCACAAAACATGTCAGAAATGATGAATTAGGACTCATTTAAATACGTATTTTGTACTCACACTGTCGAACATGATACCCCTATAGAGCGGCCAATTTTCCTAGGAGCGGTGAGTGACCGCTGTAAAAAGGTTTTGCTGTATTATAAAATAGTGTCTTCGACGACTAGCTTGTCCACAGAGAATTAAAATTCAATTGAATCTTTTATGCATAATGGACCTTATGCACCGTTTGGGTTCGAGAGTATAAAAAAACAGCTGTGGAGGAATAAACAAAACGATCGGCCTATAAGCGACTCAGAAATAAAAGCAGTTCTGAGTCAGCTGTTTAAGACTGGCCAATGGCTGCCTCCGGCAGGTCACGTGTCGGAGGATGTGACGTCACATGCGTAAGGTCCATTGGTTCTAACTTTGATTTATAAACAGCAATACCATCTGAGGATAATGTATGACCTAGAAATGTTACGCGGATTTGACAAATTTGAGATTTTTCCCTACTCAATTTCAGATTAAATTCTATGCATCGCTTAAAAACTTTTTCCAATGTTTCAATATGTTCTTCCAAGGTTTTACCCCAAACAATTAAATCATCAAAACAATTGTCCGCATTCTGGATATCCTCTAGCATTTCTGCTACAACTCTATGAAATCTTTCTGGCGCACACTTAATACCATATGGCATACGCAAGAATTTAAATCTTCCGAACGGAGACGAAAATGTACAGAAACGCGAACTCTCCTCGTCAAGCGAAATTTGCCAAAAAGCTGAAACGGCATCTAACACACTGAAATATTTGGCTCCTGCTAATTTACTTGTGGTATCTTCAAATGTGGGTATATGGTACTGAGGACGCTTAATAGCTCTATTCAAGTTTTGAGGGTCCAAACAAACTCGCAAAGCACCATTTTTCTTTTGAACTATAACTAATGGACTAACTCAGTCTGTAGGTTCTGTCACTTTCTCTATTACTCCAGCCTTAACTATCCTATCAAGTTCAGCCTTTAAGGGTTCTAAAAGAGAAAATGCAACCTTCCTAGTCACAGAAACAACAGGAACCGAGTTTTCACACAAGATAATATGATATTTACCTGGTAAATTACCAAATCCTTCAAATACTTGATTATATTTACATAACAAGTTAGAGATGCTTTTACAACAATTTACACTATTTGCATTATCACACTTTCTAATGAAACCTAACTTATCAGCAGAGGCAGTTAATCCTAAAATTGGTTGATATGAATTTTTAGTGACCAAAAAATCTAAATGTATAATTGGAGAGTTTAAATCTTTATTTACAGGTAATGTAGTGCATCCTAATAGCTCAATGGTTTGACCTGTATACGTTGTTAGCTTAACTGAAGTTTTTCGTACGTTAACTCCAGACCCATAAATGTCATTCAATAATTTCTTACTAATTATATTTGCCTGAGCTTCTGTGTCAATTTTAAAATTTACTTGTCTATCATTAATCAATAAAATAGCTTGCCAAGAGGATGACATAGAATCAGCACTCACATTACCAACAAAGAATTGTTCAGGTGGATACTTACAGCTACAGTGACCCAAAAAAGTATTCGGACACCAAGATGAATAACACTTTATACATCAAATAAAAAATATTAAAACAATATATTGCAAAACGAATCTTGTCTTTAAATCCTACAAGGTGTGAAAATACATATGCTACTGAAATATTTTTCTTAAACTTAAAAGTTTAATTAAAGTATAATTAACGCTATAACCCTTTCACAACATATTTTCAGTCCAAAAAAGTATTCGGACACTTATAAATTAATTAACAAAAGACACTTTTACTGCTTGAAAGCACTATTTTAATATTTTGTTGGCCTACCCTTGTTTTTTATTACTTCTTCCAATCTATTTGGAAATGAATTGACTAATTGCTTGTATATATTAGGATCAATATTTCTCTATGCTTCAATTAGTTTTTTTTTCAGGATATTTTTGCTCGTAATATTACTTTCATGCAAACGTTGTTGTATATTATCCCATAAATGTTCTATAGGATTAAGGTCGGAACTTTGGACTGGCGTTTAAATGACCATAGGACAATGGTAGAGAGCCCATAACCTACAAATATGGGACGTATGCTTCGAATCGTTGTCTTGGTAGAGTTTAAAATTGGCCAAAATTCCCATTTTTTGAGCACTTTGTCTTATATTTCTTTTAAGAATGTCTAAATAACCATAATTGTTGACTTTGCTGTCAATTAATTCTAAGTTACATGTTCCAAAGCTACTCATGCAACCCCAGACAAATTGGCTGTCGCCATGTTTCACTGTAGCACGAAAATTTCTTAGTTTAAGCTCATACCTTTATACTCTTCTCCAATCCTTTTGCTTTCCATTTGAACCAAAACATTAAATTTACTTTCGTCAACAAAAATTACAGACTCCCAAAACTCTTTTGGTTTTTTTAAAAATAACATCTAGAGAATTTCAATGTCTCCTTCTGGTTCACTTTACTAATAAACGTTTTCTTTCTAGCAACTCGAGCATGAAAGTCATGATTCCTCAATATGTTTCTTACAGTTTCAGGATGAGATATTTTCCTGAAACGTTTTCTAGCTTCAAGCGTTAATTTAACAGCACTTATCTTCGGATTAATAGTGATTTTTTTAACAAACCACCTCTGCTCGCGAGGTGTTAAAATTGCTGGCCGTCCTGTTTGTGCTTTATTTTCTACAGAGCCAGATTTCCTGTATTTAGAAATTGTACTAAATACTGTTAATTTACTTATTTTTAAAATATCATTTATTTTTTGAATATATTTTCCACTTTTATAGTGTCCTACAATGAGTTTTTTCATTTCAATTCTAATTTCGGGTTTCTTTCGACTTTTTTTTCACGTTACAAAATACTTTCTGATTTTTCTTGCTAGGACTGATTAATCAAAGGGTTGACATTTAAAGCAAGTAAGCATTTTATTTCTTTTGATTCATCGCCAAAAGACTTCAATTTCTCTCACTGTCCGAATACTTTTTTGACATTTGTTTTCACCTTATTGGTAATGAAAGTTGTAAATGTCATGTAATTATTTAATTTATTCAGCTTCTTTTTTCTGCAATTATGTCTAATAGTACGTTTTATAAGATACTACAAAAAGTTATAGTTATTCCCAAAATTAACAGAAATAATCGACTTCAATTTTTTTTCGTTCAAGTGTCCGAATACTTTTTTTAGTGACTGTATTTGCGGAATTGGTAAATTCCCCACGGCTGTTTGGCATACCCGGCTGACGGATTTTAATTTACAGACACGAGAAAAATGATTCTGCTTTCCACAGCTTCGGTACTGTTTACCATAAGCTGGACATCTACCTGGAACGTGTTGGCTTCCACAGTAATGACATTTTCTTCCGCTACTTTCTTGTCTTTTTGTAGGTTGTCTAAACTTATTAGCTTGACCGGTAGCTCTAGGTTTCACCTCCGGCGATGGCTTGAACCTTTTAATGACGTCGATACCTCCTCGCTTTTCCGTAAAATAAACTTGAGCCTGTAGCTTAGAAGTTTCAGCAGCACGGCAAATGTCCACCGCGTTTTTAATATCCAAGTCAGGTACTCGCAAAAGGCGTTCACGAAGTCTTGATTCACGCAGGCCTCGGACAAGTTGATCTACTAAAACAGAATCACTTAGAGAACCATAATCACAATTTCTAAGCTGCTTTCGAAGCTCCGTAATAAAATCATCAACAGATTGTCCTTCCCTCTGCACAAGCAAAAATAACCTCTGGCGCTCATAAGTAATATTACGGTGGGGGACGAAATAAGCTTCGAATTTAGCAAGAATGTCATTCATAGAGGCAGTAGAAACTTCATTGAATGTATTATAAATTTCCAAGCATTCCTCGCCGATTACATGCAATAAAATCGCTACCTTTTGACTTTCAGGCTTATCATTAAGCGATGTTGCATCCATATAAAGTTGAAATCGCTGTTTCCATAATTTCCATGATTCCACGTGATTAGAATTCATCCGAAAGGGCGGAGGCGATGCCAGGCTTTCCATGGTCCGGTGTCACTCCAAAGTTTCAGTTTTCTTCTGACACCATGTTGTATTATGTGCCTGGGTCTGGAAGCAGAGACCACGCCGTAGTTAGAACAACAA
Source organism: Araneus ventricosus (assembly GCA_013235015.1). Taxonomy (NCBI): domain Eukaryota; kingdom Metazoa; phylum Arthropoda; class Arachnida; order Araneae; family Araneidae; genus Araneus; species Araneus ventricosus. The sequence continues at coordinate 2,908,488 of BGPR01000014.1, forward strand.
TAACATTTATTGGACACTGCTAAATGGGAAGAGAGCGAACATGATCTGTGCAGCCTTTATATCATATCGCGCATGAATACACTACAGTTTCTTTCGTATATGTACGCTTGGGGTCTCAAAATAATTTTTTCTTCATAGATGGGGTAGCAATTTTTTCCCTTGTGGAAACTGGATCACAAGTGAAAAATACTTATAAATGCGGCAGATTACAAAATATTTCCACAGGGAAATTACCAGTGGCGGCGAGTCGGGGCGGAAGGACTATCGCCCTTCCACTTTTTGAGAGAAATATTGAATTTTTATTTCATTTCAACTGCTTATAACCAGGAATTATAAAAAAGCAATAATGTCCAGGAAAGCTAGCTAATTTTGTAACTAAATTTTTAAATGCTGTTGTCTACCCTCCATACTTCTGGAACTCTGGAACTTTTAAGTGTCAATAAATCTCCCACATGCACACACTGCCTCCGCTACTAAGGAAGACAGAGAGAGAAGCTAAAAGAAAAAAAAACGGACTTCCAGACAGTCGAGTAAACATTTGCGAGATTCTTCCTTTTATTTCGCAATGGCACGTGTCTGAATTGGGAGTCACATTTAAAAAGAGAGTCGTTGCAAATACCACTATTTACATCCTGACCATGAAACTGTTCATTTGCCTTGCTCTTTGCTCGCTGTCCAATGCGGAACCCCTGTTCAGGTGAGACTACGCTTCCTCTGCGCATATGCTGTGGAACGAATATTTGTTCTAAAATTATTAAAAATATTTAAAGATTTAAATAATTAAAGGAAATGCTCTAGTCCAAACCATTTTAGCATGATAATGTTCTAGGCTTAAAACCGCTGTCTTTATATCATTTTTAAAAATTTGCGCTTCATTATATATCATGTATGTAATGCATGCAAAGTATGTATGTAATGTAAAATGTATTGAATATCGTCGCAACGTGCGTTGCAGTAATGAAAATAATGAAAAATATTGTTGCAAAATATACTTAAAAATATGTTTAAAGATTCATTAAAATGAGAGAAAAATTGTACAAAATAGCCATTCCACAAACCTTTTTGGCGATAATTAATAAAATATATAGAAGAAATATTTGAAGGAGATTAAAGTCTGTCTTTAACTTATTTTTGAAAAATGTACTCTTAATTACATAGTGACGATAACGTGCACTCAGAACATATATATTTAAAATGAAATGTAAACTGAGTGTATGTAATGTAAAAATTGATTTATATCTTATAAATTCGTCGGCAATATTTTTACAGTTCTGTGTGTTTTATAATTATCAAACTCTATGTAGAGCGCTGCGCCGTTAACCCTTTTACGTTGGGCAAAGTGGAAATCGCAGACAAGCCAAAATCCCCACAAATAAATATCAAAATTCTACAGCTCAATTTAACTGAATAAAATATAATTTTGATTAAATATTATATATTAATCATTAATCGTTTTAAGCACTCAATCTTAAATATCATTCAAATAATGAAATACATTTTATCAAATTCGATTAATAGTTAAAATTTGAGATTAAGATTTAGGAAATTCATTTAATGATTTTAAGAAATTCAAAATTAATAGAGATTCGAACCATCGTAGCTTAAAAATATTTTAGGCTTGCTTCGGCTGTTTTTATACTAGTTTTAAGAAATTCATTCTTTGTTATATGGTAACGAGAACGTGCACGCAAAAAATGCATTTAATATCATCGCAACGCGCCTGTCTATGAATCCAGCAACTAAAACAATGACAAATATTGTTGTAAAATTTGTTTAAAAATATTTTTAAAAATTAAAGAATAACTTATATGGGAATAAAACTGACATCACTAAAAAGCTAATCTTTAGAATTTTGATGTGGTGTCATCACAAACGAATTACTCCGGCCAGCCTAGGCATGAGGATCCAACATGAATGACCAGGCCTCCAGGACAATTAATCGGGCACTGTGGACCCCACATTACACTGTAAAAAATATCTGTTTTTTTTCCCGGACTTTTTCCGTATATTTGACGGTTTAAAGCTGTTTTGTTGACAAAACGGTTTTTCACCGTTTTCCGCTCCAGCCATAAACGGTTTAAAACCGTCAGTTCAAAATCTATTTTTCGTCATACGGTATTGCTTTCCGTAATATAACTTTCCCTTTTCTTAAATGTAATTTTATTGCATTTATTTCATGCTTTTAATAGGGTTCCATCTCCGCTATTGTTTACACATGTTGCAGTAACCTGTTGTCACTCATGAAAGCTAACCTTAAAACACGTGTTCTGGCAATAGTTGATTTTTACACCACTAAGTGGCGCCACTAGAGCTATAGTGACTTTAAAACTCAAATAGATTATTTTTACTTCATTTTGTGAAGTCTCCGATGGTCTAGTAGTTAGAGCGACTGCCTTTTATTTCTATGAACGCGGTTTCGATCCCCGGCTCGGAGGAGTTAGAAGTTTTGTCACTATCTTGCATCGAAATTGTCCAAGTAAGTGCAATTAAAAATTATATTAATTAAACTAATTGAAATTAATAATTAAGCTTTGATTAATTAATATTCCTAATTGATAATACACATCAGCACATTTCAACTCGAACAGAAGGAGAAAAACAACTCAACTCAGTCGATGACGTCACTTACTTCGATGACTTAATTTTTACGGAGAAAACTTAATTTCATACGGTAAAAAACCGTTGTGACTACGGATTTACTTCGTAACTTTTACGGGAAAAACTTGTTCCTGTATGGTAAAAAACCGTTGTGCCTACGGATTTACTTCGTAACTTTTACGGTTTTGCACAACCAACCCAGCTGCCAGTTTAAAAACGTAAATTTTACGGGATTTTTTTTACAGTGTATAGCCCTTATTACGAGCGACTCATGAGGCGGTAAGTCAGACAAAGGTACGGCCCGTCATTGGCTGGAGGTAATTCAACCCCCACCATTACTATATCCCACAGGGAAGCGAGATTCTGCGTAATATTACGGCAGGTTTTCATCCCCCTATTTGAGGTGCCCCTTAAGTGGGAATTTAATGTGGTGTAAAAAGGGCTTTTGTACGTTAATATACTCCGAAGTTATTGTGGAAAAACTATAACATTTCGATTAATTTTCCATTAAAAATCTAATGACATTATTGAGAAACCCTTTCTTAGCGAGCATCAACTACCAAAGAAGTAACTACGTACCTTATTTGGTAGCTCTAGGTCCACCGATCTCCCCTATAGATTGCTCTGAACGATTTCTGCATCATGCATGTCGCATCCCGCAAATGACAGACAGTAAACAGTGTATTAACATTATCGTGTTAAAATTCTGTTCGTGTACTAAAAAGAAGGAACTAATTTTTTAAATCAAAATTCTGAGTTTTAAAACAAAATCATGAAAGGTTGAAGTCCTGACAGAAATACTCTAAGCAAATTCGAATTTTAATCATATTTATAATCTATATATTTCAAATAATTGGTAAAACCATGAAACAGTTCCCCAGCCCCAACCACTTTACCCATTTCGACATTTTTTATTTCATATGGAACATATGATCTCTTGATATGTCAGCAGTATTCGTCTGTCCCCCACTACCCTCCATTTCAGAGAGAAATTAAAAAAATACTTCTCTACTGTACATTCTCTGTGGGAAAAACCTTGAAAGGTTCCTTCAGCCCAAACCACTGGACCGATTTTGACAATTTTTATTTCTTATGAAAGCTTATGACCTCTAGATATGTCATTAGTGGTCGTCTGCTCCCCGCCAAACTCCATTTTAGAGAGAAATCGAAAAAATACTTCTTTACTGTACATTCTCAATGTTGAAAACTTTGACAGGGTCCCTCAGACGAAACCACTGGACCAATTTTTCAATTTTTATTTCTTATGAAAGCTTATGACACCTAGATATATCATGAATCCTCGTCTCACCACCCTCCATTTTCGAGATATATCGCAAAATGAAACTTTGGCAGAGTCTCTCAGCCTCTACAACCGCCACCTCGCCAATTTATTTTGCCATGTATGAAGCATAGCCACAGGCTATTAATATAACGAAGGCGGCTAAAATATTTTAATTTATAAAGAATGATTAGGAATCTTATTCCATTTCATAATAATTGTGGGTTCATTTCCTTTTCGAATCACGCTTTAATTTTTTGTTTTGATCATGATATTTTTTATAAAAAATATTTTTCCAGTTTTTAATCCACCAATTCAAGTGTGTTTTGAAACCTTTTTTATTTTTATTATTTCCTACAGTTTAGTGTTTAAAACATTAATTCATAATTAAAAATATTCCCTACCAGACGGCGAGGCCGCGGTGGCCTAGTGGCAAGGTCCCGACCCCGGGACCGGAGGGTCGCAGGTTCGAAACCCGATTCCGCTGAAGATCCGCCGTGTATGGGGCCTGTTGCACGCTAAATCATACGTAATGGCCAAACGCCCTCCCGCTGGTGTGGCGCGGAAGTTTGGAGAAGGGGCGCTAGCTCAGGCGTCGTCCTCGTCATCTGACCGTGGTTCAAAATTACGAGGTCCGTCCCTAAATAGCCCTCGTGTTGCTTCAAAACGGGACGTTAATATAACCTAACCTCTGCCAGATGGCATTACTCGTTTGGATTTAAAAATTAATTAAAATTAATGACTAATTGGTTATTAATTTATGAAAATATTGCATTGTCATCCAGAATACACAACTGTGCAAAATATCAAAACTATTCTGCCTAAAGAAGCGAGTGAAAAATAGATGTCAAAATTGTATCTTTACAAACGTGAGACAGGCTAAATATTTTTATGACTTTATTAAAATTATTCAAAATTGTAAAATTAATAAAATTTATCCAAAGCAAAATATATATATATATATTTAAATGAAAATAAGACAAAGGCGGAACAAGTGGATTCCTCAAAATTCCTGTCTAAATTAATTAGTAACTTCTTTCTGTATCTTTGCAGGCTTCCCAACATGGAACCTCTTTCCAGCAACCCGAATGTGAGTGACTCATTACTGTTTTCTGATCCAATTGTCAATGAATTATAGATTTTCTGTGTAGCTTAAACGACTGCTATTCCTGCATCGCATCCTTAAAATACGCGTTTTATCTTCACTGCCGTGTCGGCGCCGCGGTGGCCTAGTGGTAACGTCTGTGGGTTTTAGCTTTGAAGCCCGATTTCACCATAGATCCGCCGCATATGTGGGCCTCTTGCACGTTAAATCATCCGTAGGGGCCAAACGTCTTACCGTCGGTATGGTCCGAAAGTTTGGAGAGGGCTTGTTAGTTCAGGTGTCGTCCTCGTCATCTGACTGCGGTTCGTATTTACGAGGTATGTCCCAAAATAGCCCTCGCGTTGCTTCAAAACGGAACGTTGATACAACTAAACTAAGCCAATTCAAGCTTGAAGAATTCACCGCTTCGACGCTCGAAGAATCATCAGACACGCTCACAATAAATGATAAGTAATCTTCACTCGAAACCGTGTATTATGCATCAAATTTTGGATCAAATCCGTCAATGGATTGACTTTCGATTTGTCCCTCCGTGTGATGTGAAGGCAATTATTCCAAAATGATTTTGCTAGGTCAATGGAAGTTGGTATGTGACTTCACGAACAAGATAAGTTTGTCCTGCAGTTACATTTGAAGCTGATAGTAATACTTTTAAATACTCTATAACATTGGCCTGAATTTCAGGGATTATTATTGCATTTTAGGTAGATTCCTTATAGGAAATCTCCCCATTGCAATGGTTCTCATGGCACGACGTCCGGAAATTTTCTGCAGATCTTCACCAATCATGACCCCTAGAACTTAAAACCACTCTTCGTTAAAAAGTTCGTTTAAGTTTAGTTAGCTTCGTTAAGTTATATATATATATATCTTGTGAACACGATAACTGGAGTAATTTTGATTTAAATTTAACCAGCGTGGGATATGTTGTAAGAACAGTGAAAATCTCGGCTGAGTTCGTAGATAGTAGTTCGTAGATCATATAGTGAGGTTGTAAATTTAATTATTCTCTTACGAAAAAAAATTTAATTAGGCGAATTATTGCTTCATCATAACGAACGACTTTTGTATTGAAAATTTTTCGATAGCTACAATTGCTTAAAAGTTATGAGCTAAATAGCCATTTTCAATCCCCTCCCCCAAATTATCATTTTCCCATAGCTTCGCTACAATTGAGGATAGAGAGAAAATACTGAAATTTTTTTTTACAGCCAGAATTACTTAGAAGTTATGAGCCTGAAAAGTGATTTTTACCTCCACCCCCCTCCAACTTAGAGTTCGTTTTAACTTATGCATGTGATACTTCGTTAAAAAGCTCCCATCGGCCACATTCATTTCCACTTTTTATACGGTAAACAAGATGATATACCCAGCTTTGCTCCGGAATAAAATGCTTTCATGTCTAATTATTATTTAACTTTTAATTAACTATTGTATAAAAAGTATAATACACAAATTCCTTTTTTGATCTGAAACGTTTTTAATTAAAATTAGAATATCAATTGAATCGGACAATTTTTAAAAACAGGCGATAGCTAATTTTCTGCATAACTTATTATTTGTTACATAGTTACTACACATTTTATTAACAATTTCTAAAGTAAAAGAAAGGTTTTAATGAATATTTTGAAACAATTAAATTAAATAGTTAATTATTCATTAATTTAAAGCATGAAAATAAATCAAATCGATAGTTGGTCCTGATATAAATAGTTAATCGTCTACTTTTAAAATTTTCTTTTACCATTCGTCCAGAATTCTGTTAATGTATTCCGGCAACAGTTCTTCGTATTTTTCTTGTTTTTCAACAATAAAGATTATTGTTAAGAATTCTATTTAAAATTAATTTTGAAAAAAAATATTAAAATTTGAGAAACAAATTGAATGGTAATGAAATTTTTGTCACTGAAAAGCTAATTTTTTTGAAATTTTTTATGGTGTAAAAACAGTTTCGTGAGATAAAATTTTCCAAAGATATCACGGAAAAACGCATTGTTTAATTTTTAATTAACTGAAATTTTAACTAACTTTTCAGGTTTGGAAAGTTCAGAGTGACCTTTCTCTTGTCTTAAATAAAGAGTGTTCATTTTTATTCAAGTCACTCCAGTGGTTTAGGAGGAGATGTGGCGCATACATACCTAGCCACAATGACTTTTATTTATATTTTATTTATAAATCCAAATTATTGTTGACAAATACTGTGAGCCATAAAGAAGGTTTTAGTGATGATTTCGTAACAATTAATTAAATATTTAATTTTAATTAATAAAATAGTTAATTTTAATTAATAAAACAGTTAATTTCAATAATAAATTTGATAATTAGTTAATTTGACAGATTACTTTAATTTGATATTTAATTAAACATGGCGGCGCCAAGATTCGTTTAATAAATTTTATATAAAAAAACACAAAAAGATATCTAAATAAAAGTTCTCATTTTCCTTATTGATATTGAAAAATATCTCATTAAATTAAAATTTTGGGGTTTTCTACCTGACCATTTGCTTCTAACTGTCAATAGAGATTTAAATTCACTGTTCAAAGTGGCTGCATTCATATCCTATGCTTTAAACACACGTATTTAATTTTCCACTAACAATATTTAATAATTTTTATTCTTTTATATGTTAAGAATTTAGTGACTATTTTCTCTGTAATCATGGATTTCTCTAAAATAGCTCATTCTAGTAGTGTTTAAATGTTTCATATAATGTGATTTTGGCATATGACAAAGTAATGTTCGCACAATTATATGGTAACCTAGATTAAATAAACTAATTTTTAAATTAATTCGTGTCAATTGTTAATTTCTTACTACTGTTTCAGATAGGTTTGCTTAATATTATCTAGGGGATATTTTACACTGTTGGGATGTTTATTTCATTATGAATCCTACCTGTTGAGTGATTATGCGTTGGGATATAAAAAAGAATTGAGAAATTTTCTGATTAATAAATCTAGCATAACCTAACCCCCTGAGTAGAATGATAAAACCTTGATATAGTAAAAAATTAAATATCATGAAAACAGAATCACGACTTAAATATTGCAATGTTTGGAAACAACACAGTCATTGTGAATGTCTATATTTATAAATAACATTAAAGTAAAGAAATCTACCTTTGCCTTCCAGCTAACTGAAAGGGATTTTATTTTATTTCAAACAATAATTTTTTTATCTTTATTTTTATTCCATATTTACTTAAAATTAAAATGCATTTTAAATTGTTTCAATATTATTGCAAGATGTTCCAATCAATATTTGAGAAGTGGCAGTGGATAAATGCATTCATTTACAATTCTGTGAACATTAGATTTAATTTACTTACTGACAACCTGTGAAATTTTAATTGATGTCATTGAAGATTATCTATCTCTACTATTTGATTCTGGATGCACTTGAATTTCATTTTTGATTTTGGTAGTATTTTATTTAAAACACATCTAAAAATTCACGATTTTAACAATTCACCTGGTTTATAGCAGTCATTTGTTGAAATTTTCAGTTTTATCATTTATTTTCCTAAAAACTAACATTTTGTTATATTCAGAAGCTTTCAATTGGAAATTTCTACATCGCATAGCTTTAATTCTAAATAATTATTATAAAATAGAAAAATAAAATCCAATTTATAGAAATTGCTCGTTTAAAATATTATTGATATAAATGAATCATTATAACTAATAAGTTGGGCGAACCAGCTGGTCGCCGAACACCGTTAGTCCAGAATAATATTTTGATGAGCATGCATGCACACGTATTTAAACAATTTCATTAAGAAAGCAAAAAATATTGTTTTTATAAATTTATTAAAAATTTGTGGCGCATTGCATCATTTCACGAAAATCATTTGTGAACACAAAAATCATCAAACTACATGTATGCCAAATTTTACTATAACAAAGTCAAACAGTTTGACTTGTAATACATACACACACGTTCACTTTTAGTATTAGTAGAGATAACTGCAACATTATTACGGATTTATATATACGGAAGGTCTTTTCGTCGAAAAACCATCATAAGTATACATTACATAAATGTTTAACGGAAAAATGTTATGAAATCTTTTCAAAAGTTTCTAATGAAATTTTGCTGAAGTTTCTCAGAAAAGTTGAAACTTTATAACTATAATCACTTAAAAATGGTTTAAATAAAACTTTGAGCAGTTATTTGTTTAAAATTTTGAAATATTAGAAAAATATAAAACAAATATGTATTCCGTTTACCTGGCACACACAAAAACTAAGATAAATAGCATACAAATCACTTAATCCACTGAAAAAAACTCTTAAAAATACGAATAATAATGAAAAAATTATATGTATTACTTTTTATTACTTGATAGACAGATATGTGTGTATTGGGAACTTTAGCTACAAAGACTGTTGTCTGCTAATTCTAAGGAAATGCAGTTAATATAGGTCTAAAAAACTTCAACGAATGAAGAAAAATCCTTTAATAAGAGCCCCAATAATTACGCTTATTAAAAACAGTTTTAAGAAAAAAAAATTGTTTGACGAAATTAATTGGCGATAAATTTCTTCTATCAAAATAAATATTTAATAAAATATTACGGACGTTTAACGGTATTTCTGTGCTAACAGGGCGACGCGTGGCCTTGTATAAAAAAAACCTGGTAAAGGTCATGCTAGGTTGGCCTTGTAAAAAAGTAGCTCATGTTGAAATATGCATTAGACATTGCAATTTCAAAAATTTGACTCAGAATAGTACTTCAAAGAAAAAGAAATTTTGATTTTTTCAAATCCATTAGGACATATTTAAAAAAAATTCTTAATACGGATGATAAAAATAATCATATAAATCAAGTAAGTTTTTCATTATTAATTTTATTTAATAGTTTTCAAGTAGGTAATAAGGCTATATTTAAGAATACGATAAAATAATTATGCCAGTACACTCCTATTTTTTAAATAAATTTTATTACATAAATAACATTTTTTTAAATGCCAATAATGTAGCCATCTCAATTTTATCCCTTCTATGAAAAAAAAATTTTTCTTTTTACTTAGGCCCATAATGTCTACAAACGGGACAGCGGAACGGGTTTTACAGTGTCTGGATCTTGCACCACATCACGCTCAAGTGGGGTAAGTAACATCAATATTGAAGGAAAATTGGTTAACAAGTTTACCCTTGTAATGCCTCACGGAGCACCTATAATATATAGCCTATAATATTACAGAATTATACTAGTAGACTACTATTTTTTAAATAAATTTGATTACAAAAGTAAAAATTTTTTTAAATGTCAATAATTTAGCTATTTGATTTTCATCCCTCCCATGAAACAAATTATTTTCTGTTGTTTTAGGGCTATGATGTACACAATCCGGGAAGCGGAGACTGTCATTTGAGTTATGGAGATTGCAGCTCATCAACTTCAAGTGGTGGCGGAGGTTATATTCAAAAGGTTTGCCCTTGTAATGCTTAACGGAGAATCTATAATATATAACCTATAATATTATATAATTATTGTTTATACTAGTTTACTCCTATTTTTTTATTAATTTTGATTACAAAAGTTATAACTTTTTTAAATGTCAGTAATGCAGCTTTTTTATTTTCATTCCCCCATGAACAAACATTATTTTCTTTTATTTTAGCTCCATGATGTATACAATGCGGGCAGCGGAAACATTTTTATAACGTATTGTGGCGAATCAACATCAGGCGAAGAATTGGTAAGCAAATGTTCTATTGTAGGGGAAACTAGGGATACTTGACCAATGTGATTTTCTCACCTTGATAATTTTTGATAACTTTTTCTCATAATTGCTAATTTTTGTGTGCCATTTTTATTTGACCTTTGGTCATATGATCTATTGGAGGGGGCTTTCATTCCAAGTTGAAAAGCCATCGTAATCGTGTGTTGGTAATTATATTTTGGGGTACAAAAGTAAATTTTCACTTTTCCATTCCTCAGTGGATAGGAAGTTTACTATCGAATATATGATGAATTAAAATATTTCGGAGTTTAGGCATACTTCTAGCTTTAAGTTGATATACTATGTTATTCAGAAACTTAATTCTAAGTGGTTTAATTTTTAGATTTCGAAAAAGTCAAGTCAGGGATATTTGATCCGAAGGGAGGATCTAGGAATCCATTAAGGAGGGGGCTACTGAGGAAAATTTTTTCCAAGATTTTAAATCTTAAAAAGTAAGAATGACTTAATTAAATCAATTATTAATTTCAAATTAAATAATTCTTTTAAATAAAATTTATTGATTAAATTTTAATTAATTATAACTTAATAAGTATTTTTTATTAATTAAATTTTAATTAATTAAACTGAAGTAGAAAAATTTTAATAAATTAAATTTTGTTTATTAAATATATGCAAGGGCGGATTATCAAGAATTCCTAGAATTCTTCATGGATACTATGGGAAAACATTTTTCGTATTTTTAACTTCAAAAACGTTATATAGTCAACTAAAATTGTTTTATTTTATTTTTGTACTCAAAAAGTTTTCTCCTCCGTACAAGGTTGCCAATTAGTCGTGGCCAATCTTCTTGACTTTTTTTTGACAAAATATGACCACACTTTTCCTTTTTGCTAGCCATATTATATTCTGATTTTAAATGAAACTCCGAACTATAAAAAAAAAACTTGTACTTCAAAGCTACATGAATATCATTGACGTTGGCAAATGAACTTCTCGGTGGCATAAAGCCTTCCAGAGGTAAAATCCCATAAAATTCTGGGTTAAACCTTAACTCATGCTCTGAAATAAAATGATCAGCTATAGGTATAATTTTCACACATGTTAATATTCACAACCTTGCTTCAAGGAACATTTTCTCTAGTTTGTTTCCTTGCCAAATGTTCTAGGAACTCTTATTTTGTTGTTAACATCGTCAGATGCACTTATGTCCAAAATTTAAGCAAAGTTCGTATAATGGAAATAATTTGGAGTTAATACTGGTGCAATGGTTCAAAATCGGTTGTGGAGAATTGTGGGACGCACAATCGTAGGCACTCCATCGTTTGCAATGAAAATTCGGCCAAGAGGACCTTTAAAAGAAGAACCAGGAACTGATGAAGATGAAAATTATTTGGGCTCACACCGTTTCACGGAAAGCCGATAATGATTTGTGATTTCCATTCATGAGTTTGCTGGGTGATATTCTTACATAATTTTCATAAAAATAGCACGTATATTTGGGGAGATAAAATATTTTTTTAACATTCCAGCGGGCGTGCCTGCACAAATTTTACGACATCTCGTGCATCATATTACATAAATATATCGTGCTGTTTTACAAAAATAAATACAGCTTTTACTTATGCTATCTGTATTTATTAGCTTAATAGTAAAGAAAGATTTTATAAATAAAAATTGCACTTAAATTTATAAAAGAACGATATAAATATGGAATACGAAGCACATTGAAAGTATCTTTTGAAAACGCGCACCTGCTGAAAGGTTAAAAGAAATCCTCCAGTTTTTCCGCATGCTTTTTGTTTACATCATTTAGAGCCGTGGTTCCCAACCTTTTTAGTTGTGAGGACCATCTGTTGTGTAAAAAAATATTTTGAGGCCCCTAGACTAAATATAGGGGAAGGTGGTGTACCTTGGACATAAGTGTACCTTGAACCTATGCCGATTTTAGCGCCATCTGTATAGATGTATAGAAAATGTTATATGTGTTTTGTACACTTGCCATCAGAGGTCCGAGTGTACCTGAACTTATTTGTCAAGGTGCTCATTTGAATGAATGAATCCTGAAAAAGGAAATTGACCCATCAAAAGTAATTTTTTCCTGTTGAATTTTGTGTTAATAGTTCCTAAACATACATACATAAATTACTTTATAGTAAAATGCCTAACTTATAAAGCACAGTTTTAGCTATAATAACATGTGTTAGAAATTATGTTAAGTCTAACCTCAATTTAGTAGTCAGCCATTTTCCATGAAATGGCCAAGTGGTGTACCTTGGTGCATGACCACTACATGGTCTACCACTTATGTTGTGGAAAAATGTGATGTAATGTGGAAGTTACCACATCCCGTGTTGACTGGAGGATCTGAAAGGCAGCTTCGGAAATTAACATTTGGAAATGACTTGTCTAATTACAATGTTGGTTAAGCCTACTCATAGGAATGAAACTGTTGCTGTAATAATTTTATATTCGGTCTAATCTAAGACCTCATTAAGTAAAAGTGCTCATTAACATTTTTCTGTAGCTAAAATACCAATAACTGTTTATGCTCAAACTATTCGGTTAGATTTTTTAAATCTAGAAATAGCTGGTCGAAGGTACACCACACATGGTGTATCTTGGTCCTATTTGCACTTTTTTTAAAATTGTAAATAATGCACTGAAATACTTTTTTTTAAAAATCTACAAAAATATATGTTGTGTATAAAGGCCTAAAATATGAAAGAAAAATTGTTTTGTTACCTTTCTTTTAGTAATTATTCAATTAAAAAGTAAAAATGGGACCTAGGTACACCACTTTCCCCTACTGGTAAAAAATGCAAACACATATATAAATATACAGTCAAACCCTGTTATAACGAACCCTCAACGGACCGGCTCAGAAGTTCGTTTTAACCGAGGTTCGCTGTATCCGTATTTGCAAAAAAAAATGCCCTAACATGCTAAGATACTACTTCTATAATAATTTTTTTTAATAATATAATATTTTCATTAGTAATTAGGGACAAACCAAGTATTAAATTATATGCTCAATAATAAACAAACTAAACATTTACCTTTTTTTACTTATTTGCTAATACACTACATTGAAAAAAGATGTTATTTTTGGTTGAAAAGTTTTCGATTTTATATACAACTCTTCAGTTTTTTTATCCACTATTTTAAACAGGTCCACAACATGTTCGTCGATGTTTTCTGTAGCAAAAAAATTGTTCAAAACGTTTTTTAAACTGCAATTGAAGGCCATGGTTCGTCTTGTTCTTCCTCCATATCTGAAGACGAATCTACAGTAGAGTTGTTTTTTTCATTTACTAATGCCACGTTATCTTCCTCACTCACTTCTCCAGATGTAATGACATCGTCGTCACAACATTCGAAATGTTCGATTTCATTTTGCGAAAAAGCATTCACTCCATGCTTTTCTGCAAAAATAGATATATTCCGATAGAAAAAGCTTTTCGCTTGCCAACGTTAGCTATGATCACTGCAAAGTTCACAGAATGATAAGCTAAGCAATTAAACAAAAATGGCAGAGAAAACACGTGATTGCTTATGGGTCGTCTGACCAGAAAGTGCCCCCCCCTCCCTGGTTGACACTAGGCCAGGTATCCACCGGGGGAAGGAGAGGAGATAGAAACTGTAAAGAGTCTTACCTGTTGTTCCTTTGTCCCGCTTATTGGGTTAGCAGCGACTCTAACAAAGGTACAATAGGCGAGGAATGTGGTCACTGAACCAGAGTATTTCATGCAAAAGGGGTAACTCTTGTAGAAGTTGGGTTGACTTGAGCACAATTAGTAAAGAATGTTCCTTTGGGCAAGTGAAAAGTTTGAAGTTTTAGAAATTTTCAGTTCGCTATAACCGAGTTTCTAGCGTTTGCTGTTCGTTGTAAACGTATGAAAATACATTATTAACATAGGGTTTCAGTTGGGACCATGTGAAAGGTTCGCTGTATATATATTTCTTTCTGTATGATCATATATGTATAATAAGTTATATTTCGATTTATATTAATATATATATATATATATATATATATATATATATATATATATATATATATATATATATAGGGTGTCCACACTTATCAAGGTCCAATAGCTAATTTCTAAACCGTAGACATATAGTTGCAATTGGAAAAATGCTTTAAATGAAGAGAAGAATTATAATATATGTTTTTGAGTGAATAAATATATTCCTGAAAAAGTTACGAAATCTAACTTTTTATGCAGTCCCCCAGTCCTATCAATCATATTTAGTAAAATATTTTTGACAGTCTAACATTTTAAACAAAAAAGTCCCACTCTTTTGCGACTAAAACTGGCCGAGTTTGAGAGCTTTGAATATCGCTGACTTAGACCACTTTACACCATTTCAATAGCCGTCTTGCAGACGATTCACCAATTAATGCACAACAGTTGCTCGACGAGGCCGCAGATGGGTAAAAATCATGAAAGCATGAATCATAGAGCAGCTTATTTAAAATTTACTGCTGAATATCGTTACTATTCAGAAAGATATCGGCATTGCAGCAAACTGAATTTCAGTTGATTTCTTAGAGAAACTAAATTATGAGGGTTTTTCCTTAAATTTATACCGTGAAACGGGGTTACTTTGCACCGATTCTTAAATTTCGAGATTATTTACATTTCTCTGAAAGAAAAGTTTTTCTGATTTTAATCTCGTTGAGTGATTACTTGAGAAATGACTTGCAACAAGATTTGGATGATACAGTAATTTAATAATAAATTATAATTTTTCGAAATTTTGGTGTAAAGTTACGTCATTGGTGGAGATTCCTTGCATGAGTTTTTTTCGATATATTTCAATAACAACTCACTGTGTGCAATGTTAGATATACTTATTGAAACCCAGGGTGGAAATATACAAGAAAAATACATTTTATAAATGCCTGATTATAATCAACAATTTAATGCCTTTGCATTCGGTGAAATCAGAATTTCATTTTAGAAATACTTTTTCCTAATTATTGCCGGTCGTGCTGTTGATATACCTATCTCTTACCACTCCTTCTTAGTATTATAAGTATATATTATCATTTTGAGATCTATACACTATTAACAGGGAATAAACCAGGGAATCATTAGGTTTCCTTACATGAAAGATCTTTCTATTGTAACAAACTATTCGCTTGGGTACTAAAGAACCAAAAAAATTTTCTTTTCTTTTAGAGTACACTAACTTTGTGAAATAGCACTAAAGCAAGCTTCTAGGCTCTCTGGAGAGAATTCCATATAATAAAAAATCCCTAACATCCTTTTATATTCCCTAGGCATACCTGAAGCCAAATCAAGCATTGTTCTTTTTATTCTTTTACGCAAAGTAAATTTTTAAAAACATCTGGGGTTGCTTTGTACTGCAAATTTCCGTGGTGCAAAGAAACCCTCTTCTTCGGTGCGGTTACCCCACGACCGAAAAGAATTAATTACAACGCAACTAATAAATATAACTGGCATCCAAAGCAAAAAAAATTAAAAGCTAGATTTATTATCTTTCACATTTAAATGCACTTGTTTTGAGAAATGTTCTTTCTTCACTGCATACAGATTTTTCACTAAAGGTTTCACTGAAAAACTGGATCAAAGTTTTGTTTCTTCTGTAACCACTTGAATGATGATTAAATACGTTTAAGGAATGAAATACACTATTCAGTGTTGCCAAGAGACGAGAAAAAATTTCAACCTCATACCCCAAATCAGTTTTCTTCTATTTCACTATTCTACAAAAATGTAATACTGCTACAAAGTTACTTCCACGAGCGCAAGTATCTTCTAAGCTTGAATCTCCGCATGGGTATTTAACGTGTTTCCTACCTTTACACAATCCAATATAACTATTCGAAGATTCAAATTTAAAAGGTATCAAGTTATTTTCTTAACAGGAAGTTTCCTTTCTGAAAACTGCACCAGCATAAGCGATCGCCGCATAGTTATAAATTAGTGCTGTATCAGTACGCAGTGCATGCGTACAGGGACAATCAGTGAGCGCCGCCCAATAGCCCTGCAACAAACCCCCCGAGACCCCCCAACCATCCCCAACCAACCAGCAGCCCGCGACCTCAGACACGAATGGGGGCCCGGGCCCCCAAAGACCCCTTTTCCGCGCCCCCCCCCCGACCCCATCAAAAGCTATTGCAGCTCCGATGTCGTAGCCAACCGAAGCACATTTTGTGGTTGGAATCAGTTTTCTGGTACGTGGAGTTTGTTGGCAAAATGGCAACTCAAATATAGAGAATAATTACTTAAAAATTGTTTCAAATAATGCAAATAATTACTTTAATAAAAATTTTAAAAAGAATTGAAATTTAAACAATATATTTTTTCCCATCCTGAAAAATTTATTTATTTATTATTTGAATAAAAATCTTTTCCTCGAACTATTTGTCATAGTTTGGTTTTATTTAACGTTTCGCCATTTCTATTGAAATTGTCTTTCTTTCTTGATTTGAATTTTCTCTTAAAATACAATTTTATTCTTTTGCTCTCAGTTTTCTTTAAATAGAAGAACCGAGTATGTCTATTAAAATTCTCTATTTTTAGCTTTGTACAACATTTTTTAGATCCTTTTTTGATTTTGATGCTATTCTTTTCATTCCAATTTTCCAAAACCGGTATTTCTTTAACGGGCTACCGACGCTGCTAGGTTCCCAGTTCCACTGCTGTAATTTTTATCATTTAATTAAATCAATATTTTAATTCTTTATTAAATTTCGAAATAATTTAATTTAATAATTAAATTTATTTTATTGCTTATACTAATTTAAATTATTAACTAATTTTATTAATAACAACTGCTTTTTATAGATTCCATATTATTTTTTTATTAGTTTCATTAATATTTTTCGATAATAAATAACTTTTGTAATTCAGAAGTGTTAACCTAATATATGAGTTTCGCGTATATACAAATTATCAAAAGAATTTAAATACTCTTTGCATGTAGGGTCAAGTTCCCTACCCATAGAGTCAAGTATCCCTAGCTTAGAGTCGAGTATCCCAAAGGTTAGGGATACTTGACCCTAGGCGATTTCATGAAATATATTTATTTTATGATTTAATGAGATATCAGTTTAGCATCAGTACATTTACCCTTCTTAAAAACAAATATTTTTTATGATGATAAAAATTCAAATATTCGAGAAATATAAAAAAGGTACGGTCCCTAGTTTATCCTAATACCTCACGGAGAACGTATAATATTATGTAAATAATAATTATACTAATAGACTCCTATTTTATATTACATATGATTACAAAAACAATTTTTTTTGAATGAGAGCAACGCAGCTTTTTGATTTTCATCCCCCATGAAAAAACATTATTTTCTTTTATTCATTATTTACTTTCCGCTTTGTATAGGTCCATGATGTACACAATGCGGGCAGCGGAAACTTTCATATAACGTATTGTAGTGCGTCAACTTCGAGAGAAGAATTGGTAAGCAAGTGTCCACTTCTTTCACCTCCCTTGTGTTCCCTTGTTTTCCCTCCTTTGTGTTTCGTCACCGAGAATCTATAATATTATACAAATAATAATTATACTAATAGGCTCCTATTTTACAATACATTTGATTACAAAAACAATTTTTTTAAATGTCAATAATGTAGCTATTTGATTTTCATCCCTCTTATGAAATTTTTATTTGATTTTTTGATTTTAGATCCATAATGTATACAATGCGGGCAGCGGACAGTTTCATATAAAGTATTCGACAACTAACGCCAATATTCACAAAAGACTGGTAAACAAGTTTGCCTTTGTAATATCTCATGGAGCACCAATAATATATAACCTATTATATTATACAAATAATAATTACACTATAATTTAATCCTATTTATTGAATAATTTTGATTGCAAAAGTAACAATTTTTTTAATGTAAGTAATGTAGCTATTTGATTTTCATCTCTCCCATGAAACAAATTACTTTCTTTTGTTTTAGGTCAATGATGTACGCAATGCCGGCAGCGGAGCCATTAATATAACGTACAGGAATTCCGGTTCAAGAAATATTTGCGGAAAATTGGTAAACAAATTTGCCCTTCTAAATACTCACGAAGAACCTATAATATATAACCTATAATATTATATATATAATAATTATATTAAGTTGACTCCTATTTTTGAATAATTTTGATTGCAAAATTAACAATTTTTTTTAATGTCACTAATGTAGCTATTTGATTTTCATTCCTCCGTGAAACAAATTATTTTCATTTGTTTTAGGCAAATGACATATACATTGCGGGCAGCGGAAGCGTACATATATCAACTTCCAGCACCAATGATTGCGGAGAATTGGTAAGCAAATTTGCCCTTGTAATACCTCACGGAGAACTTATAATATTTTATAAATAATAATTATACTATAGTTGGCTCTTATTTTTGGAATAATTTTAATTACAAAAGTAACATTTTTTTTAATGTGAATAATGTAGCTATTTGATTTTCATCTCTCTCATGAATTTTTTTTTGTTTTAGGTCAATAATGTACACGATCAGGGCAGCGGACAGTTGTATTTAAATTATGGGATATGTTGTTAACAAGAAGAAGTTGGAGTCTACAAAAGAGAGACGCCAAAGGGAATAATTTTGGTGGTGGGCCAAAAGATAGGTAAGGGCCTTTTATAAATTTAGTGCCACATCCTACACCTATTGTAGATTGTGTATGCGTCGTAGGTCCGACGCCGTTACGGCGATGAGTGGTCGTTATGCGGATCTGGAAAAGGGCGAATGTAGATCAAGGGTATCAAACTCAAATGCTGGCACAGATCGAATAAATCTCTATAATTAATATAATTGGCAAAACCAGAAGACCAGTCCTCCAGCCAAAACCACTTGACAGATTTCGACAATTTTTATTTCATATAGAAGTTTATGGCCCTAGATATGCCTTTAATGGTCGCCGGCCCCCCCCCCTTCCATTTTCGAGGGAAATCTAAAAAATGCTTCTCCACTGTACATTCTCTAGTGGGAAAACCTTGACACAGGCACTCAGCCCCAATCACAGGACCAATTTCAAAAATTTATATTTCATATGAAAGCTTACGACTCCTAGATATGTCATCAATGGTCTCTTACCACCCTCCAGCCGTCATTATTTGAGATATATTGCAAAATAAAACTTTGGCAGAGTCTCTCAGCCCCTACAACCGCCAATTCGCCAATTTATTTCGCCCAGTTGCAAGCATAGACACAGGTTATTAATAGTACAGGCAAGCAGCTGGTCTCTGAAGCAGGCTAATAAGATTTAATTGTATGTGGGCCAAAAATCTTTCATTTTTATAGAAACGTAGATTTATTTCAAAAACACAATAGAAAAATCAACAAGGACAACGGTAAAATTAATATTTTCTTCCTGACACTTGGTATCTCTTCTGCGCTGCTATCTTTTCTACTTAGAGGGATATCTTATCCGCAGTGATTAATTTCAAAACCGATCCAAGGTAATATTAGATCTTGGACATAATTGATTGTACCGATAAGTAATTCCAAACATAAAAATTAAATAATTTAATATATACTTATCGGTTAGGAGGATTATGAACCGAAACTCGCCAACACGTAGGAACCACGCCAAATTCTGGTGTATACCGGTTGCTGTCATCGTATCGGATAATATCGCCAATGTTCGTGTTGGTGACAACCCGGAAACACAACAGTCGCCAACACATGGTAACTATAACCAATAAGAGCTGAATAATTCATTATCATATGCTAATTTGCGAGTGTTGTCAAATCTGATTGGTAAATATTTGTAATATACAGGCATCACAACTTCACTGAGATTTGCTCTCAAATCGGAGCAACATTGAATTGCGATTGCCTCCATTTGCATACGGTTAGGTAGTGATTCTATATTCGTTTGTAGAAAAATTCGTTTCTTTCCGTAGCAGTGAAATACTGATGGTGTGGTCCGTTTTATTTTATTTTAGGCTCCTAAAATGTTCGTTGCTATTAGTAGAAGAAATGGTGCGTCGATGTAACACAACTTGTAATCGGCCATCAGACAGATTATTAATAATTAGGAATTTTAAGAATCAAGCAAGGAAATTTAAATTAAAAAATTTTCTAATACTGGGCCGCAAAGATATTCGTTGTGGACAGCGATTTTGATACTCTTGGTGTAAATAATTCCAGGAACAAGAGTATTTTTTATCACAATGTTTTAACAAAACATGAACATTAATCTTCTTTATATTATCTATATAGATAAAACGCTAACGTGGGTGGCACAGAAAAGAGGTTAATTTCTCTTCTGCAGATTGCAACGATCGGTTTGTTTACAAAACAAAATCTCTTACCTCCTCCATATTAGGCATAACTTCATAGTCATAGCCTGTTACTATATTAGTTTTGGTATTAAAAAAACTTTTTATCGAAACATAATGTGTTTAAGGTGAATAATAACAATATTTCTTACAATATATTGAAACTTTGGATGAAATTATTCAAAAGAGACCAGTTACAAGCAGGGCCGTCTTAACAAATTTGAGCGTCCTGGGCTAGAGTAATTTTGCGCCCAATCAGAACCGTAACCAGGAATCTCAGCGCCTTGGCCAAACGAAAATACTTACTTAATAAAACCATAAAGAAACAAGAAAAAAGTCACCTGTTCTCTGATCAGTGTCTAGCATTTTGCACCTTTTCAAATTAGGAATTTGTAAGCCAGCTTCCGTCACCTCTTATCGTATACAGGATACATTTTTACGGTTGCGTTATAAAAAAGTATTTTCTTCTATTACATTCTATGTATTTATTTAATATAAAAATGCAATAATAAACTAATACATAAATTAATATAACAAACAATTATAAATCATTTGTTTTTTATTTAGCATCTTTTAAATTATTTATTTAATTGACACAAAATATGCATTTTAATTTATAATATAAGAATAGTATTATTGAACTACACATATTTTATATATTTAGATAATATAATACATAAATTATAACAATAATATGTGTATATATGTATATAAACACTCTGCACCTTGTTTAACACTTCCACAATCATTTATTTAATTGATATTATTAGAAATATGTAATGTCGATTTCTTGCCTCGCTACTCTTATAGTTGGGAAGACAGTTTTACAGGGGTAATTATGGAATAACGGCTGCAAAGAAATGTAGATTATTCCGAAAGGAGGTTTCTTATGTTGGACACGTAATTTCTGCAGACGGAGATAAAACCGACCCGGAAAAAAATTAAGGCAGTAGTGTATTGGCCTCGTCCAGAGACAGTACACGATCTCCGAAGTTTCCTTGGACTTTGGTCCTATTACCGTCGTTCTGTAAGAAATTTCTCCGCAATAGCAAGACTCCTACATAAATTAACTGAAGCTGGATCAAATTTTAATTAGACCGAAGAATTCGAGAAATCTTTCAATAGTCTAAAGCAGGCTATGACAACTTCCCCTGTTTTGACCTATCCTCGGACTGACAAGGAATTTATCTTGGATACGGATGCTAGTAATGACGGAACAGGAGCCGTGCTTTCTCAGAAAATTGGCAACGAAGAGTTTGTCATCGCTTACTTCAGCAGGAGCTTGGGTAAGCCAGAAAGAAATTATTGTGTCACGCGTAAAGAATTACTAGCCATCGTGAAATCTATAGAGCATTTCCATCACTACCTCTATGGACAGAAAATTTTTCTCCGGACTGATCATGCTTACCTGAGATGGCTTTTGAATATTATGGAACCTGAAGGCCAGCTAGCTCGTTGTATTCAAAGACTTAAAGAATATGACTTCGAAATCCAGCATCGCAAAGGATTTTCTCACGGAAATGCAGATGCCCTCTCTCGAAGACCCTGTAAAGAGAGCTGCAAACATTGCACGAATGCTGAGAAAAAGTTCGGAATTGGAAACAGACATTTCGATGAAAGTTTTAAAGGATCCCTGGTCTTCAAGTGAGATCCAAAAGGCACAACTTTTAATACCACAGTATACCCCCGAACATGGAGCCAGGACGGCTCCTTGCAAGTTCGGTAGGTATACGTGAAACCTTATTGAAAGAAAGTCTTTAAAAAATTACAAACTTGTATAAATAAAAACACACATAATACATTGTTCGTTAAAAGTTGCAGCCTCCAACAGAACTTGAGGCTGTTTCTGCAATTGTTTATTAAATTATAATTTACAAGGAAAAGGCGAGAACGTATTACTGAGCTAAAATTAAATTTAAAAATGTCTCTTTATAAGAAAAGAAGTGGAAAAGTAAAAAATTAATTTATTCTCACTGGATCGTGGAGGTTTGAGACCTTGTTTGTCTTGTTGAAGGAGAAAAAGTTTCTGAATCCGAGGAGGAGTCTACGCCAGATGTATTATTTTGTTCATATTGAGATTTTATCAAGTTTTCATTTTTTATTTAGAAACAGGCTAAGATGATGAGTCTTGAAAAGCTTGTAGTTAAAAATATTTCTCCATCAGATAGTTGTTAGGTTTTTACTTGGTTTAGTACAGTGATATGATACTGTTAGAAAGCAAGTCGTTCAAACGGCAAAACTGGGAGATCTTACTATTAGACCAATTGTGGAGAAGAAACTGAATTCGGAGGATCGACCATCTTGGCAGGAAATCGCTCCGGAGAATTCTACAACAAAACGATACTGGGTGCTTTGGGACTCCTTACATCTTAAGGATGGTGTTTTGTATCGTAAGTGGGCAAGAGATGATGGGAGATCTTGTCGATGGCAACTAATTCTCCCGAAAAGCAGAATTCAAGAAGTTCTGTGAGAGACTCATGACAGCGCAAGTGGAGGCCATTTTGATGCCATGAAAACGTTGAGCAAAACCCGAGAGAGATTTTATTGGGATCGACTTCGCGCTGACGTCGAAAAATGGTGCAGAGAATGCCACGCTTGCGGAGCCCGAAAAGGACCCAAAACAAGAACTAAAGGTCGCTTACAGCGATATAATGTGGGACCACCTTTCGAAAGAATGTCTTTGGATATTTTAGGACCTTTTCCTGTAACGACAAAGGGGAATCGGTATGTCCTAGTATTGATGGACTATTTTACCAAGTGACCTGATGCAATCCCCATTACAGATCAGGAAGCCTCGAATGTGGCTGAAGAACTTGTTCGAACCTGGATTTCGGGTTATGTCGTACCTATGATATTACATTCGGATCAAGGTACAAATTTTAATTCCACTCTCTTTACTGAGCTTTAAAAACTTTTAGGAATTCTGAAGACTCGAACGACGGCTTTACATCTTGAATCCGATGGCATGGTCGAGAGGTTTAATCGAACGATTTTAAATCATCTGTTTTTATTTGTTTCGAAGAATCAGGCTGACTGGGATACACATTTGCCACTCTTTATCTTAGCCTATAGGAGCGCAAACCATGAAGTGACCGGATTCACTCCTGCAGATATGCTTTTTGGTCGAACACTGTGATTGCCCTGTGATATCCTCTTTGTGCGACCGAGTGATACGCCTACCTCGCCGAATGAATACCTGAATAATTTGGAGGCACGTTTGAAAAGCGTACATGCTTTTGCCAGGGTCGTACATGCAAATATGATAATGTTTGTGATAACCGATGAGTTGAGGCGATAGTCTTCGGACAAAGGATATATTATTAGGATGATGATAGAAGAATATTATTATGAAAAAATGGATAAAAGATTGAGTAAATACGTTTTTGAGAGAAGGAAATATATGAGCTCACAGCAAGTTAAATTTTATTCTTTTTTAAATTTTTATGCTTTAAAACTGGAAGGAAATTGTGATGATTTTATTTCCCCTTTGAATCAAGCTCTTCTGATTTATCCGAATTTTAAGAGAATCGTCAAATATATCAAGTAGACCGATATAATGTCCAAGATGGAACGAATCGATGGTGCAGAAAGGATTAAAAACTTAGAACAAAATCTTCCTTTTCTTAAAAAAGAGTACAAATTGTTTTATGAATCATTAATACAAAAAAAAGCAAAACATTCTCCCTCTTCAATGATTCTGAGGTTTATTTTTATTAATCCCCAAACTTACAAATTTTTTGTGATCTTTTTGTCTGTATGTGATTATACTATTTCAACATCTAATTTTCTTAATTTTGCTTGTTCAACTAGTGATGAAAATGTACAGATTTTTATAGTTATGCAATTTTGTCAATTCATTATTATGCGTTTGTATTTAATATACCACTGTTACGTTGATGCAAATAGGAACATGCTCTTAATAGGAACATGCGGCGGGGGAATGAAATCCTAACTTGTTATTGGTACAGTAGTTGTACCAGGAAGCAAGGTAAAAAGACTTCTGGAAATTTAAGTGTTTAATAATTTTTCAGATAACTGAAATGAAGAAATAGGAAATTTTAATATTTGTTTCTCTTCCAGTATTTGAACACAAAGAAAAACTGAGAATTGTTGATAGTTGATCTGGATAGTTTTTAAAACTTTTTCTTAGTATTCTGAGATTGCAATTAAAAGTGAAGATTTGGCTCATATCTATAATTAATTACAAATTAAATCAAATCGCTTTATAAAAAATGAAAAATATATGTGAAGCCAAGAGTTAATGATAAAGCCGAGGAAAAAGCAACGAGTTTTTGGCCGAGTACAACTCGGAAATAAAATTATGTTTACTCATTCCACATATTCGAAGAATGTCTTTTTTTTTTTAAAGAAATGTCGCCAATAAATGACTAAAAACTCAGTAACGCCAACAGTTGCAATAACTTTTGATGGTCGAAATCTCCTGATCACATGCTGTGCGGCACAATAGGCTGGGCTTTCAAGGGGCAATTAGGCCACAGCTGAAAAGTTTACAAGGGGCGTTAAATTGTTACTGGTGCAGCAGTTTTACCAGCAAGCAAAGCTAAAACAACTTCTGGTACAAAAGTTGCACCACCCTTAAGGAAAAGGTCAAGAACACTAAATGCAATCGTTATTTCTGAAATTGTTGTTTAAATTCACTTGCTTTATGATTAAAAATATGAAATAGCTAAAAAGGAATAATACTTGAAAAAATTATTGTTTTATAAATGGTAAAAATATGATTATAATATATAAATGGTTTAAATATGTAAAAAAGAATTTTCTTTTGTTAAATGTTGGGTGGTTTAAATATTTGATCTTATAACACTTATAATAGTTATAGTCTTTTATTTTTTACTTACAGGTAGCAGTCATTTTTTTAAAAAAAGGACGACGCCATTAAGACTTGAAGAAAGAAGCCAATCATTTTAACAAATAAGTCTGTAAAATTGAATAAGACTGCATTGTATTTACTTCATCTTCAATGGAATTTTTAATAAAATTATTTAAATGATATCTTTCTTTTTCCTCGTTCTTTATTCTTACCTTCAATGCAGTGGAATAGGTTTGGCAGTATTGTGTGATTTAATTGAAATTAAATACAGTAAATATCCACCGCAAGCTGGTCGCCAAAGAGGGATGATGTAACAATAAAGTTTTATAATTTTGTCTATGAATCAATACTTCGCGTTCCCAATTGAGTGTTGCATCACAGTGAGAGCAATATTTGGATTCGTGACAAGCCATATAACAAATTCGTTACTTCAGTGAAATCGTTCTTTTTTCTCATTTTTTATTCTTATCCTCAATGCAGTGGTGTAACTATAATTTGGCTGCAGTGGCATAGTGACGGTGAGTGTCACCCGGGGCATAATTTGATTTTTTCGTCCCAGTTTTTACCAGTGGTTTAGCAAATGTAGATGGGGCCCTGGGTATTATATTACTTTTTTCACCCCGTGATCACATTTGGATTTAAAAAGGTATATAATGGCACTTATGTTTTGTTTCAATGACACCCTCTCAAATTGGCGCCCGTGCATCTATACCCTCCGGGGGCCCGCGCCCCCATCAATGAGTCGTTGTTACACTGATCTGGCAAAATGCAAGGGACTCCGGCCCCGAGGTGTTATAATTAAATAGGTATATTCACAAGGACACTGTCCTGCTATTCAGGACTGAAAAAAGAGCTCCATCCTAAACATTGACCAGGGGTCCCATAATGTCTAGTTACACCTTTGTTTCAAATGAATCTAATTTCATCTCATCGGTAGCATACCGATTAGCAGATGCTAATCTGTGTTCTCTGTTGCCTTTTTTAGTTTTTCTTGAATATCTCGGAAACTCTTCAGTTTTCAAACTACATGTGAATTAACAAATTAAAGAGCGTAAATTCCCCTACAATTTCATGCTTTTACTTTTCTTCCAGTTTTAACAATTTCCGTTCTAATTAAGGTTATTTTAAACGATAAAGTTGCCATACAATATTTTCTCTAATTTTAATAAATTTTAAAAAATATTTTTTTGGTATAATTTACAATACTTTTCATTGTTGCAACTCAATTCAAACCGTTTTCATTGATTTAATTGCGTTTTTCTCTTTCATTTTCTTTTTCTCTTTGAGTTGTTACACTTTATTTTAAAATGAAAGATTTTGCCTTAGAAGGGCGCTTCATTTTTTAAAATATGTATTTGGAACTCTTTTTTTCGATAGACAGCAATTTTTCTTGTTTCCATTTTATTATTAAGGATTATACTTATTCTGCCTGTAGATCTACTGATTCCATTTCTTTTGTAAATATAATATCAAAGCAATTCCACGGACGCCTTTTATAGATAAAATCACTAAAATTATCTACAATATCTCCAGATGAATGATGAAACTACGAAAAGATATCAAAAATAAGTATTTATTAAGTTAAAAAGCAGTTTCAATGTCTCATTACTTTCGTATCAGAACAAGCTTCAACTATTAGAACAAGATCACAAAATCAGAATTTTAAGAACAACTTTTTTCTCATTGGTTGCCATGCAGAAAATGTTACAGTAAAACTTAAATAAGTCGTAAATTGTAGATGGAGCTGTTGTCACGTTTAAATATTGAATTAAGTAGTACTACTATTGTAATTTATTATCACTAATTATAAATCTGATCGCTAATTATCTTAATTATGCTTCACTAATTATTCAGTATAAATTAAACAGAATGAAATATTTTACAATATAAAACAGCTTTTATAGCGTTCTTGAATAACAGAATCTTTGTGTCTTCAGAAGAAACAAAATCATAGCCTAGTTAGAAAAGTTCAGGAGAGTAAAAATATGTTCTTTAACAGAGTTATTGCTTTTTGAAAAGATAGGATATTATGCAAAACCTTGAATTCTTATTCGTGGTTTTAATTTGACGCCGAAATAAGTAAGCATGTCATAATTTCCGCAGACTCTACTGACATGCCTGCGTAATAAATTACTATTGTCAACTGTACCACTTTAAATATAAAACACTGCTCTCTATCAGGACCAGAGAAATACAAGGGCTCGTTCATACCTTTGAAGTTTTAGAATTGCCGAAAAGAGGGGAGGAAACCTGTTTAATCGTCACTACGACGACAGGAAGCTTGTGGGGTCCGAGAGCGTCCATTGCCGTTTTTTTAATTCTAAGCTATTTTTTCCTGTGTTGTTCTGTGTTACTTGTTGTTTTGGTGAAATATTAAGAAAATCTTTCATCTCTTGTAAGTATGTCTACTTCTGCTGTCCCTACGTACTCAAATTATTACAGGAAAACGAAAAACAAGGGTGTAATATATCATATGTTTTTAGAATGTCCGAATCTGAATAAAATTTGGATCTCGAAATGTAAAAGGTAAGATCATATAAATGTAAAATATGTTAGGATATGTATTGATCACTTTAGGCCAATCGACTACATGGGTGGCATAAGAAATCGCCTACTTGATTTAAATCAAAAGATAATTTTAAAACCTGATGCAGTTCCGAGTGTCAACTTGCCATTGTTAGATAATGGGGAAGATGTTTCAAAGAAAAGTGAGAGGAAAGGGAAAAGAATTATTTTGCAGGAAACAAAAATCTGATTAAAATATCTGAGGCTTAAAAAGCATGTGTCACGACAGATAAGGAGCCATTTACCACATCAAAAACTGAAAACATTTCCTCATCTTGCTTTGAAACTCAAAAAGAAAATGCATTACTTCTGGAAAGAATTAGATTTCTTGATAATTAACTTGAAAAAACAAAAAAGGAGACGGAGAAAAATCAGAGAAAAAATTAAATGAAAATAAAAGCGCAAATTAGCCGTATTTTATACAAAAATAAAAGTTAGAAAAGTAAACTGAAAAAAGTATCGAAAATAGAAGAAAATTTTTAAAAAATATCTTAACATCAAAATAGATAAATGCCGTAATCTATAATATAAAACAGAAAATACATGTATCCGTCTGTCGGTCACAAGAACTCCTCCTAAACGGTGAACGGTAGCGACATGAAATTTACACACGACATTCTAGAGCACATTTCTAGGTCAACGGTGCTATTTTCAACTTTCAGAGTTAATTAGTTCTTAAGATATTTAATTAAATAAAAATTAGCCGCTGTTAAGCCTAATGCTTAGACGTTTTTCGCCAATAACTTCTGAAATATTTATTAGACAACAATTATTTTTATGCCATTTTAAAGAGCAGGAAATTATTTTTTCAATGATATTAATTCCATTGCGATGAAGTGTTTTCTCTGATTGTTATTGAGGTTTAAAAAAAACTTTTAAAGCAATTTCTAACAATACTTTTTATTCTTATAGAAATAAGTTCAAGCCAAATTACTGTTTCGCGCGCGGGCTTTTACCAGTGTTAAACATAATATAAGAAAATATTGTTTTCTTTGAGCATAAACAACAAAGTAGACTTTTCACTTCCGGTTGTTGTAGAATTTACAACTTTTAACACGTTTACACAGTGATCAAATGGCGTGCTATTTTCAACTTTCAGAGTTAATTAGTTCTTAAGATATTTAATTAAATAACGAAAATTAGCCGCTGTTAAGCCTAATGCTTAGATGTTTTTTGCCAATAACTTCTAAAATATTTATTAGACAACAATTATTTTTATGTCATTTTAAAGAGCAGGAAATTATCTTTTCAATGATATTAATTCCATTGCGATAAAGTGTTTTATCTGATTGTTATTAAGGTTTAAAAAATATATTTAACGCAATTTCTAAAAATAATTTTATTCTTATAGAAATAAATTTAAGCCAATTTACTGTTTCGCGCGCGGGCTTTTGCCAGTATTAAAGTTAATATACGAAATTGCTTTCTTTGAGCATAGACAACAAAGGAGACTTTACACTTCCGGTTTCCTGTTGTCGTAGCATTTACAGCTTTTAATACGGTTACACAGTGATCCAATGACGTTAATGAATTATTCTCTCGATGTTTTGTTTAATTTTCACAAATTTTTAACTGATCCTAATGAGTGTGTGCTAAGCATTCAAGGCTACTTAGTCCAGTTCCTATCGTAGGAAGAGGAAAAAGCGAAGGTGAAAAAAGATGTATTGATGGTCTATCTGTCGCAAGAACTCCTAATAAACGGTGAATAGTCTTGATATGAAATTTGCACACGCCATTCTGAGGTCCGTTCCTAGATTAATTCTGCTTTTTCAAACTTTCAAAAATTACTTTCTAAGATATTTAATTAAATAACGAAAATTAAGCCAATTATCGGCGTTTTATCTCAGTTTTTCGCAAAATAATTTCAGAAAAATATATTGCACGTAGATTATTTACATACCATCCCAAAGAGCAGAAAATTATCCTTTTAATGATTTCAATTTAAATGTCACGAGTTTTTTTCCCTTAATTTAATAAACATCTCAAATTTATTTCATACACAATTTGAAGCAATGCTTTCTGTTATTGTAATTAAATTCAAACCATTGATAGTTTTATCAAATCCTTCATTCCGGTATTTTCACCATAGTGAAAGTTATGATAAAAATATTGTTTGAATGTTAACAGATAGGCAGAAATTTTATTTAGCTTTTATTTCATAGCATATACCTATTTCAATATGTTTGCACCACAACACAATGATGTTAATTACTCTCTTTCCGCTATGCTCCATTTAATTTTACAAATTTTTAATGATCATAATGAGTGTGTAAAATCCCTCAAGATTGTTGAGCCCACTTCCTACAGGAGGGAGAGGTCCCAAGGAGAAAAAGAAAGAACACTATGCGTTTTTTTCCGGTCAGTGACAAAAACACTAAAGACAAGAGAATTGTACTCCGGATAATGGCAAAAAATACAAGATATGAAAGAGTTTCTGCTGTTGCCGTAGCAATGATGGGGAGGGGAAAATGGAGTAGGAAGGACTACGAGATTCTTGAAAATATTTTTATCCCGAGCAACGCCGGGCATATCAGCTAGTAGAATATAAAAGCAGAATCAAGTGGACAGCAGAAGATATTTCGAGACATTTAATTATTCGATTTATTTCCAGGCGGTCATATTTATGCTGGCGAAATCAGATAGGGATACGATTTCCCGATACTAGTACATTAAAGGGATGCTGTTCAAAATTTTCTTCTAGACCTGGTATGCTTCTTGATGTTCTGCTGGCTATGAAAAAAATAGTAAATATATATAACTGCATTATATTTATTACTAAGTTTTTATTTATTACTAAGTATTACTTAAGTATATTTATAAAATGAATAATTTTTCTTAGTATTTATATTTTTGATATATTTGCAAAAAGTAACGCATATGTGAGTATTTAAAAAGGTTTTAACTTTTGGTTCAATCAAGACATGAAATGGTTTGCGCATGATACGTATTATTTGAATTTTTGCCTAAATTTTTAAGATCCAAAACCATCCTTCAACAATTGCTTAAAAATATATATCCGTTTCACAAATATTTACTATGCTTATGATATTTTGATAAACTGGCATCCAATTTTAAATATTAAGTAAAAAAAGGAAAACAATAATATGAAAACCCTTATAGTAAAGGGATTTTCGTATTTTCGAGCGCGGCGTGTCCGCTTGGTGACGTCACAAATTTCCCGCACTGGAAGCTCTATGAACCAGCCCTTCTATTTCCCTGATCCTGGCTCTATATAAAATTCGGAGTCCCAACGATTGTCATTCAATGTATTTACTGTAAATTCTTCAGTCTTCAAAGACGAGCCGAGCTATGTTCGTGTATCGTCCAAGTTATAATGACAAACGGTTTACGTTATATTAGCATCTGTGGACGCAAAGAATTGCGTTCTTGCCATGTAATGCTCCTTGGCGTTATCGTGTCAGTACCAAACCCTTTCCCTATGGGATGAGTGAGGCAATCACAAGTACTACTTTTCGCAGATAGAATCGGTACGTCAAATGGGGTACATGTGATATTTTGTTTCTTGATGGCAGGAAGGTTGTTATTACTGTCCGTCCGCCACGAGAACTCTGTTCGCCAAATTGTCTCGTTGACGGCGGTCGCTATAGCAACTGTTTATGTTAAGGAAGATCCATTTCGAATAGGAGGACTTCGACGAAAGTCGGGGTTTTATTTTATTCCTGGCGCCAGTTTGTGGCGGTAATTGATCATGCGTACCCTCGGTTTTAAAGCAGTTGTACGTCTCTTTAAATTTGGAGTTAAGTGCGCCAATGTAACAAACTTGGATGAACGTCTACTTACTAATAATAACTTCTACGATAACCTGTTTCTATAAGGACCGCCGTCAACTAGACAAATTGCAGAGTTCTCATGGTGGACAGACAGTACGTGAATGTGGATCATGTATCGCCTATGTACAATCCTTTTCTAAAAAATTGATAATATAATAGTACGAGCATTATGGCTCTGTTGGCATGTCTCTTTTTGTTAGAATTATTGTTGTCACTCTAGTGAATGAGCAAAATTTTAATTTATATTCCTCGATAATTTTCTATTTATTTGTTTTTAAATCATTGCATGTTGCGGGTGAAATGCACGGGTACTCCGGTATTTTTGAATTTTCAGTCGTAATGAATTTCGGAGTAGTGATCCTTGATTAGCATTTAAATTCTGCATATCGAAAATCACATAGACCTGTCTGCGCATGTGCTATCTAAAGGGACGGGACTAGGAAAGGGATATCTAGAGTAAAGGTGGGTTTACATGAGACCAATATTGTCGGACAACAGCAGGTACTGTTTGTCCGCCACGAGAACTCTCGCCGCCAAATTGTCTAGTTTACGGCGGTCGCTATAGAAACAGTTTATAATAGGAAGAATCCATTTCTAGTAGGTAGAAGTTCATTCAAATTTGTTCCGCCCCAAACTGGCGCCAAGAATTTTAAAAAAGTCGACTTCCATTGGATTCCTGCTATTCGAAATGGATCTTCCCTATCATAATCAGTTGCTATAGCGACCTCCGTAAACTAGACAATTTGGCGGCGATAGTTGTCGTGACGGACAGACAATAAGTGTCCCGTCCGGACAAGAACTTGCCATTATCCGCTCTTTCTGCGTATGCGTTATCCTTTCTGCACATGCCTAATCTTCTTGCATGCGTGAATTTATTGTCGAAACAATATTGGCCTTGTGTAAACTCTGCTTGATGGAAACGTAATTTGCCATTTAATGTCGAATGGACTTTATTCATGCGTCGTCATAGTCATACAACGGACGGCAGTCTAAACTGCTTATCGGAATTTTAAGTAGCTTCGAACTCAATATGTATATCCGTGCTTTGTCGTGTTATGTTTTGTTTATAATTAGAAGTTACTTCTAAGGGGGTTTTCTCATCAGAATACATTAGATATTGAAAATTAACTTCACAAAACTGTTTCTTGAAATTGAAACATTCCAGAATTACTTAATCAACTCTGTGACTTATAGTAATAGTGAAGTAGTGGATAGTGAATAATTTATAATGTGGAAATTAAGGGGACATTCGACAACTTCTGTCATATGCCCATGCATTGACAGGTATAGAAAAAATGAAAGCAATGGAAATGCTTGATTATTGTAACCAGAAACTCAGTTAGGCCGATATTTTTCTTGATTCTATCTCATCGAAAGGCGAAATGTTGCTTCTGGAGATAACTTTGTGTTGTATGGGTTAAAAAAAATTTTACGTTGAACGAGGAGCGATATTACAGATTTGTGACTTTGACAAAGAAAAGTGCGCTAAGATCTAACTTTAATCTGAAGGAAGCTTACCAGGAATTCTTTTTTTAAAATTCAGAGCTGGTTAGGAAACAACTCACCACTACAAAGTGGGAAAGGAAAACTGAGACTAAAATGAAGTGGAAATTTCAAAAGAGCCCTGAAACCAGATACAGTTTCCAAGCCATTTGATCCAGATGATCTATTTCATTAACTATCGTGTTCTTATGTAAAAAGATGTGGAAGTTCTATGGCTGCGAAAAAGCACACTTGTGTGAGTATTGCAGTGGGTTATCATGCTCAAATTTACCAATTTATTCTAAGGAATATATTGTGCACCCACCTTCTGTATAATAAAGCTATATAGTGTAAACAGCAGTAATTGAATATTCGTCGGCGTTCAGGCAGAAGTCACATGTCCACAAAAACCTTCTGAGGGACTTCTTCAGTCAAGTGGACCTCAAGAAATTGAACGCATCTCGATAGTATGGTTTTATACTTAGTGTCTTTTACTTGAACTTCGCCAATATTATATAAGAGAATCAGCAAATATAAATTAAAACGTAGGCATAAAAAGATCTGGATGATCAAAAGAGAATAATATTTAGGCGGCTGGTCTATGATGTACTTTTTTCTTAATTTCCTAAAAAAAAGATAAAAGAACGCATATGTAGGAAAATTTACGCTCTTTAATTATTAGTTTAATGTATCACGAGTAATTTGAAAATTGAATAGTTTCTAGATATTTATGAAAAACTAAAATAGAGGGGATGAAATCCACGATGGCGTCGCGAACGTCCCCACCAAGACCGTTATCAAACCCTTCGTTGACTGGACTATCAACTAAGATTTTTTACCATTCATCCATTTTGAGATCAGTTACCTCAAAAACTATTAAAGCTAAAAGAAAATTGAACTCATGCATTTGTAGGGAATTTTATCTCTTTAATTTTTTATAGCGTTTGTAATTTGAAAATTGTATTGTTTTCGAGATATTCTAGAAAACCCAAAAGAGGGGAACGAAATGCAAGATGATGGCACACTTTGAAATCCATTATCTCGCAAACTGTTAAAGCTAGAACAAAAATAACAGTTGTATTTATAGGGAATTTTACGCTCTTTAATTTGTTGTATCACGAATAATTCGAAAAGTAAATAGTTTTCGAGATATTAAAGAAAAACTAAAAAGGGAGCATAAAATCCAAGATGGTGGCGAGAGCCCCACCCCCAGGACCGGGGACATTTAGTATGCTGAACAGGAGTCCCTCACGAACATGTGTACTAATTTTCAAAACTATACGATTTAATGTTTTTTTCAAGCCACTCGTCGCGATGAATGGGAACTCGCGCGGCATGCCGAACCTTCTTGCTTTCTTCCCCCTCCCCCTGCGTTAGCATCGCACATAAATATATAAAACTTTATATCACTAGTTTCAAAAAATTGTATGCTATAACTTTTATAGGAAAGATTTTTGCATAATATGACAGATAAAAAATAGAGAGAAAAAATCAAACGTTTTGAAGTAAAGAATCTACTTTTTTCACATATTTTCTTAAACTTCTAAAAGCTATTAGGTGTAGCATGAATATGAAAAATACTATTCTTGTAGCCCATTTAATAACAAACGAAATAGTGAAAAGATGAACTTGATCCGATCATTAGTTACAGAGATAAAGACCGTTCCGTAGATATTGCCATTTTGTAGCTTTAAGGGGGGGGGGGCTGGCAGGGAAAGCTCCTGGGGGATTTTGGGGACTTTTGTAAAAATGCTCCTCTGGTACGATCTATCAATGGTGTAAAATTCAGCGTTACGCAAATTTGTTCCAAATTTGACTATTTTGGGGGCTCTATTGCCTGGGCTAATAGTCGTAAAGCACCAATGACCTTCGCAGATGATCAGTTTTGTTAACCCTGGTGACCAGTTTTGATTGTAATTGGCAACCTTCTAAGGCACGACTCTGATGAATTATTAACACATCGTGGGCGTGGGAAAAAATTTTTGGAGACTGTAGTAGAAAAAAAATGGAGGTATGTCTGATCTCCCATTTGGGCCACGCTTTCGAGAAGTTTAAAAGCAATAAATTGTTAAATTTTCCTAATTATGATGCTACGCACCGAAGATACTTCAAAACTGATACATACTGCCTGCGGACGTCGTCCAACATGAAAAAAGCAGCCAAATATGGAGATGGCCCCATCGGGGAGGAAGTAGGCAAATCTCGATAAGATGTTAATCCGCATTTCCAATACTGGACAGAAGGAAAAAAACGAAATCTTATCTCTGTCCAGCTGCAATCCGTAAAGAAAATCGAACTGGACGATGTTGAAAGCAAAAAGGGATATTTTAGAACACTATTCCTGCTTCTTTTTGGGAAAATATTTCCTTTTGGGTTCCACACATTTCACCATTACATTTGGTGTTTATTTCATTCTTTGTCGTATAAATATGCACGAAGCCAATATTTATCAACATTTAGCTGAACCTGTTTTTTTGAGTGAACACAAACAAGTACTTTAAAATTTCGTTTATATTGCTTACTTTTTATTTTACAAAGAGATGGAAAACAATCCTAAAACATCTCAATGTATCTCATAAACCATTATTTGACACTTGACGGTGTGGAGAAATCACTTAGTCACAGTGACCATCCCAGAATTGCAGGTGTATCTGACGCAGCACGGATTGACGGGTAGCCAACATATCGGGGAGAGTATAATGCATCACTTGTTCAAGGAGACCATCCCAGCTGCAGGTGTTACTTGACATAAACGTTGATTCACATAGTAGCCAACATGTCTGGGAGAGGACAAAGCAGTATTCTTAGGATAATACAACAGGTGAACTTTTGTGAGACCGGGGTTGACAAACTTGCCTTTGTGAAGGTTGCAATAGACTAGGATGATTGATGGTTGGGCGACCTTTTGAAGCTTTGTGAAATGAAATAACACCTGGCTCATGGCCAGACCTCGAGCGAGAGATAAAAAGGTGGTTTTGAGAGAGAGAGATCGATATTTGCTTCTCTGGGGATGGGACAACAAGAGTGGTCTCGTGTGGATTCTTTTAGATCCTGATTTGCATTTCTCCCAAGGGGATTTGCGTATTTTTTGGCGGACACGCACTGACCTCTAGCCTGATCTGGCGGATGTTCACCTGAACTTCGTGGAACGTACTGGACTTTCCAGTGAATTGCAGTGTGAGATTTCTTGCCGAGCGACCCAGACTTCGGGCCTGATCTTACGGAGGTTCACCTGAACTGTCTCAAACCTGGTCCTGTTACGAACGAACATTGGACTTTATTTTCTCGACCAGAGTGCATTAACTCCCCTCGACTGTTCTTCTTATATGTGCACTGTGTACATAGCTATATTAGTAAAGATTAAGGAATATTGTAATTTTGCATAAATAATATGATTGTGCTGTAAATAAATTTCTGAAAGGCAACAACTTTTCTGCATTTGCCTTCACCTTGCGCAGCCTGGAACTGCGGCCTTCGGTCGTGACGTTACAGCTTAGTCATATTTATAAATGGTGGCAGCGGAATGATCGACTACCCAACGTAACCCGCATTCGCAAAACTGAATTTGGATTCGACTCATCAGAGGAGTGCCTTGACTCGCGAACTTGGACACTGATGTCTTCTTCAAAAGAGACTGAATTTATTCACCTGAAGAGCGTAGAGTGGACTCGACTCATCAAAGGAGTGCTTGGACTCGTGAGTTTGGACCCTGTTTTGTGTTCTTCAAAAGAGACCGAATTTCTTCACCAGAAGAGCTTAGAGTGGATTCGATTCATCAGAGGAGTACCTGAACTCGTGAATAATTCTGTTTGATTTCTTCAAAAGGGAAGGAATTTTATTCACCAGAAGAGCGTAGAGTGGAAGCATCCTGCTTCGAAATCTTGTGAGCCCCTTGGCGCTAGTGACATTTTAGAGAGAGACTTTTTTTCCTTTATGAAATTCGAACTTTCCAAAATTGTGCACTCATCATTTACAGTACTACGCCATGGTAAGCTTAATTTTTCTATCTCTAGAGGCAGTTATTTTTAATGTAATATTGTGTAATAATTTATTAAATTTAAAATTTGGGAAAATTCGAATATGTGCAGAATTAATTTGAGTTAGGCTTTAAAATGTTAGGTATTTCTGTGAGAGTGAATAATTCTAAAATGTATTTTGTTTAGGAATGTTCTTTACCGTTTCTAAATTTTGGAATATTATATGTTTCTTCTGGATAAAAATTTCTAGGTTCGAGAGACTAAGAATATCATTGATTTTATTGTACTTATTGAAATTAATGAGTATTATTAAAGCAAATTTTGGAGAATTATAACTAAAATGTTTGACTGTTTGAATCTATGTGTAAACTTTGACATTTTAATATAACTAAAAAAATTTTAATTATAAGATTGGAATTTCACATTGGAATTAGAAATCATCTTAAAATTGATTTTAATCTTATGAAAGATTGTAGGGTGTTTTAAATGTTTAGCATTGCAAATAGAAAGTTGTTTATTATAGAATTTGGAATCAGTGCAAATTTAGAATTAGGAAATTTTTAATTAGTGATTTTATAATTGTCTATTAATTGCATTTGTGAATGTAGTTTAGGTTGTTAAAAGCGTAAATTTCGAACTATGGCTTTCTTAGCCAAGCACCGTAAGGGATATTTGGTTGCTTTAACCTATGACATGGGGATTGAAATTAGGTCTACCGATAATCTTATTGCAAAATTAGACATTTGTAAAAAGATTAAGGATTCTCCGGATTTTGAGGAGGAATTTGCACGGAGTTGCTTGTAGGTCATCGTCCAAGAGCGTGAAGCTAAAGATCAATTATGAAAAAAGCACAATCAAAATTAAATAGGATGTATAGAACCATCATAGCATACTTATAGGAAAATGTAGTTCATACAAGCTAGAATAATAAAAGACGCGAAATAAACTTTCCTCGCAAGTTAACCAAAGTTAGAGCCACGCGTGGTTTGAAGGATCAAAACAAATAAAATCCTCTGAGCATTTTTTTGCGCAATAGGACCTGGCGAGACGCCCTATATGTTTGCTTCCCTACAAAATCTCGCCGCCAGAATTGGTTTTTGGCAAACTGCCAAGTTTTCGGAGTGTTCCTTCTTTGCACAGGCATTACCAGAACGCATGCGCATGGAGTTGAACAAGTATGCGATTATACAGGCCGACAGACAGTCAACCCTTTCACGGATTTGGCCCAAAATTTTATACGGACCTACGTTCATGACGATAAAAATGTGTACCAAATTTTATCCATCTAGCTATTCAAGTTTTTGAGTTATAGTGTTCACATGACTTCGGACATACAGACAGATAGACTTCCCGTTGACGGATTTTGTCCAAAATTTGATAGAAACCTACAAATTATGTTTAAAGACCACATACCAAATTTCATCCCCGTAGCTCTAATAGTTTTCGAGTTCTCGTGTTCACAGACACACAGACAAACAGACAGACATAATTCCAAAATTGTGTTTTTCGGAATCAGGGAGGTCTAAAACGCGGAGATTCGTCAAAATCTCGAGTTCGAATTTTTTGACGATTACAATACTTTCTCTTTGTATACTTCGTATACGAAAAAGTAAAAACCAGCGGGAGTGATCTCCCCTAATCTTTCTCGTATACTTTCTAACAAAGTTGTCCGCCGGGGCCCCCCCCCCGCCTAAAAATTCCGTAGCGCCGCGAGTGTTATTGATATTGTCTTCGCAGAACGCTGCAATACGAAAGGGTCAAGAATGCAAGCAAGATAAAATTCGCCAAGTCAGTAAAATAGCGCCAAGTTTACGAAGGTTATGCGCCTTAAAATGCGTCTTAAAACATTAACTGTTATGGACCACCGCTTATTGTTACTCATTGTTTCATAACAATAATAAAACTGTGTATCAAATTTGATCGATCTGGTTATTTAAGTTTTTGAGTTATCGTGTTTTCATGAACATGAACAGACGGACAGACCGACTTCCCTTGGACAGATTTTGTCCAAAATTTGATAGAAACCTACAAATTATGTCTGAAGATCACACACCAAATTTCATCCTTCTAGATTTAATAGTTTTTGAGTTATCGTGTTCACAGACATACAGACAGACATAATTCTAAAATTTCGTTTTTCGGCCTCCTGGAGGTCTAAAACGTGGAGATTCGTCAAAATCTCGAGTTCCAATTTTTTGACGATTACAATACTTTCTCTTTGGATACTTCGTATACGAGAAAGTAAAAAATATTTTTTAGGAATGCTCTGTTTAGTGTTTGTTTGGATCAATACACAAACATTTCAATAATAAAAATAATATTGTTGCCATCTAAACAATCAAAGCCAGATTATAGTTTTACGTCATTTTTTGTTCTGACTTTGATCGATAAGCAAAGTGCTCTTAAGAAATTTTAGAAAACAATTGAAATATTTTGTCATTTTATTTCAGTTGAACGATCTTGATACTAAAAGGGAATCCATCATCTGATTGCGGCCATGCTATTCTTTCACGTTTTCTGGTATTCTTAAATGCGCATTACATAGTTTGTGTTGTGAAATAATC
>BGPR01000014.1:2962836-3011304 GCA_013235015.1 Araneus ventricosus
GTTCAATCACAAATCATGCTCTCTAAGGTTTCGAAAATATTCGGCAAGTATAATTTTTATTCAGATCAAGTATTATACCACTAATTCGATCTCACATATTTTCATTTTCACGTAAGTTTTCTAAGTTGGATAGTTTACAATAATTGCTACATATATGTAGTATATATTTGAAATTTCAGCTTTGAATTTTCGGTATTAACCAGCAGTGGAATGCCTAAACTTTCTCGTATACTCTAACATGTAGAAAACTAGGAATAATAAGACTTTGATCAAATAAACTTTCCGTCATAAGTAAACCAAAGTTGGAACCACGCGTAGTTTGAAGGATCAAAACAAAATTCAAATCCCTAGCGATGCTTTTGCTGGGACTATAACGGATTTCTAAATGTTGCTTCCTTGTAAATCCTTAAAATTGGTTTTTTGACAATTGCAAGTTTCAGGTCCCTTCTTCTTTGTTGTGTCACCAGTAGGCATGCGCGAGCAGTTAGATTTCAAAAGACAAATACGATTATACAGACAAACAGACAGTCAACCCTTCGACAGTTTATTTAAAATTTTATACAGGACCTACATTCATGACGATAAAACTGTGTACAAATTTATCCCCTCTTAAAGCTATTCAGTTTTGAGGTTAGCGTTCTTGTGACCCGCAGACATACAGATTGACAGACTTCCCATTGACAGATTTTGTCCAAAAAAATTTGACTAGAAACCTGAAATTATGTTTAAGACTACAAATTTTCATCCTAATTAAAATAATTTTTTCCTCCCGCAAAAGAAAGGGAAGGGGTTTTTGATGCAATCCTGCTGAATACTGTGTCCCGCTTCTTTATAATCGTATTCAAATTCAAGGATCTTATTTAACTGTTTATCTACTAACTAGATCGTGTATATATGTATATGTATATATTACTTTTATTGTCTGTGTGCTGTGTGTAAGCTAGATGTCTGTATGTATCTCTAGATGAGTTCGGTGATTGATATAATAAATTTTTTCTTATTTATCCTTTGTCTGTCTTTTTGTCTGCTATTTTCTGCTAAAATAGTTGTAGCTTCTGCCTTTTATAAATTCAAATCCGACTTCTTCGAAATGAAATATATCTGTTTTGATAGCCTCACAGGCTTCGGAGTAGCGGACTATGACCATTAGAATTATGAGCCTGATACGACAACTTCTTGGGCAGTAGGTGCTCTCTCATTTGTAGTCTTTTATTAAGATGGAAAACCGATGGAAGTAATGATGCAACTTTTTTTCCCACGCGTATTCTGTTTCTAAGTGCGCTTTTACATGGTAATTAATTACACCGGTTAACACTGATTTTTTGACAATGATTTTCCAATGATTTTAGGCTAATTTCGTGGCGCTGATTCTGAATCCGGATTTTAGGCATATGCTTCCAATTACAAAGTTTCATCAAATAAGGTAAGAATTTGTTTGAAAACACTTTGGCTTCTGTGGAAGTTGAAAATAAAAAGTTAAGAAAATTAAATTTTTATACGTTCCCCATAGAGCAAAAGTGTCAATGAGTGAAATGATTCTCTTACACACATCTCTGCATACACAAAGTTTCACAATTCTGTCTGCAAAACTTATAGAGATATGTTAATTTTTAAATTCCAAGGGGCTGCTCACAAATTTATATGGAGATGTTTATTGCAGAAATGCAAATTTATTCAACACAGAAAAACAGAGG
The DNA here is from genome assembly GCA_013235015.1 of Araneus ventricosus. Taxonomy (NCBI): domain Eukaryota; kingdom Metazoa; phylum Arthropoda; class Arachnida; order Araneae; family Araneidae; genus Araneus; species Araneus ventricosus. The sequence goes on from BGPR01000014.1 coordinate 2,964,531, forward strand.
AATGTAAATATTTGTCAAGTAGTATATCAACCAATCATCACAGATTGAAAATAAATTGACAATGACGCATACTGTTATTCAGTTTCATTTGCAGATAGTTGCAACTATCGACTTGATAAATAATGGAAAGACAACTTGAGAAAATGAAAATTTAAGGTATAATAGGAAAATAACCTTATATTGAACCAGAATACTGAATTATTTGCTTTTCGCGTTTTCCGTATTATTAAGCTTTACCTAAAAGCAGAGGCGACTCGTCCTTTAGGTCTGAAGGTTGCAGAACTCACTAAAATTATTTTAAAAATTCGTATTTTTGTTTTTATTCTTATTTGCTTACTTCTCCACCCTGAGAGTTCGATTATTAACAAAAAAGGACGAAAACGAGAAAAGAAGACAGAAAATGAATGAAAAAGTAAAACAGATACAGGATTGAGCTGCACACCAAATACTTCTGGAAAGCAATAAAATTAGTTCATTGCTTACAACTAAGTGACGTAATCAACGAAGGCGAGTAGCTATTCTTTCCGTCTTAGAACCAACCTGGAACTGGATTTTCGGATGCTCCTGTTTTGCGTTAAAAACCAAATAATGTTCTTTTTTACCCCCTCTTCAATATCACCCATGGTTCGCCTTCGCGTTCTTGATTTTTTTTTCATTGGCTGTTTTTAGGTTTCAGATTCACTTTCATGTTGCCTCAACGGGAACTTAGATGGTTCCTACATATTCGATTTCTCTTATTAAAACGGAACTCACCAAGAAGAAGGACTGTAATTATCTAAAAATCAATTCAGATAGTTACAACTACAAGTTAGGTAAAGTTATTTTTGAAAAATTGCATTTCAATTGTATTCCAATAATATTTTTATAGCATTGCTTGTTTCTGGGAAGATGAGCCTTACTGCTGATAAGTCACCGTGATTTTTTTTGGAGATTCACAAGATGAGCTATTTTTGTAAATACTTCCATAATGTATTATTTGACTAGTTTTTAGATTTAGCAATAGTTAACAAATACATTGTTATTTCCTGATTCCGCCCTTTAAATAATTTTTTTAAATATGCATATTACCCCTAAAATGTACGTCGAAAGACTGGTTCAAACAGCAGTGAGAGGTATGGGAAAATGGTATAAGTCAACAATTTTGTCTTCTTATATATCTGTAAGTTCTGCAGATAGAAGCGTGCAACTTTGTATGTGAATAGATGAATGTAAGAGAAACATTTTACCAACTGAGAGTTTTGATCTATGGGGGCCGTATAAAAATTTAATTTTTGTAATCAAAGTATTTTCATACAAATTCTTACCTTATTTGATGAAACTTTGTAATTGGAAGTATATGTCTAAAAATCAATATTTAAGGAAATAAACGCTTGTTCCACCTCTTTGGGACACCCTGTATATACCATTTTTCATAACGTTAGATGTGGTTGTCATAATTTCCAAGTACTGATACAGGACGTCTAAGTGCTAAATAAATAAAACATAAAAAAACGGGTAGGTAATGGTTTATTTTACTCTGATAAAAAGGCTCTAAACAAATTTTTGATTTTCAGTAATTTACGACCCCCTAGACCACCGAAATGGCACGTTACCTATCTGAAAAAAAACTTTTTGAGATCCGCTCTCATTAAAAAAAATCGTAGTTCCAACATCTTTAGTTTTTTTTATATTAATTTTTGAAATATGTCACTTCATTTGTGTACACCCTATACTATAAACAAGGCTACAATGTCGTAAATTCGTCGTCGGCTTAGTGCTGTGATGTTTCTTGCATAGAGTTTTAGGCTCCCCCCCCCCTAGAGTCTCGAGGCGGGCGCCTCTATCATATGTGCGGAAATCCGCCACTGGAAATATTACGCCAAATTAAGAAAGACTTATCTTTTTATTAAATTAGTCTATTGTTAGTTGAAGTTGTTACAGAAGTAACACTTCAAATTATATTTAAATTGTTCTCTAAATGGAAATGCACGGCCTTAGTTATTCTCTTTTATCATTTTTTTAATCGAAAATTTCCAAAAACGTTTTTTAAATTACCTACCTTTATCTACCTAAAATATGGTTTTTAGTTTATAATAGTTGCCTTGTATTGTATTATAAATGCCTTATAAGATTATTATTCATTGAACTAGAAACTTTGTGGTAACTTTTGAAAAGCCCAAACCTGTCCAGAAAAGTACTTGCAGTATCTCGCCTCCCTGATAGATATTTTGATCCTTTGACTAAGCAACATTCTGCCAACATGATTGCTTTTCGCATCATCCGTGAAACATATTGCACTCAGATGGAAAATAAAATTGATCCTCGTCTACCTCACGTAGCTAGACTGGAAAAAACAAATGAGAGCTGCAAAACAAAATCCGAAATCAGTGAAAAGCTCACTGATTAAAAGTTTTATCTTGTAAAAAGAATGCATTCCCCCCCCCCCACGTATTGTTATATAAATATTTTTTTACACTCAATCTTTCCATTATTTTAAATTCTTATGAACATTTGTTATCAAACGTTTTCAAGCCAAAAAGAATTAAACATGTTAGATTACCTACCTTGTAAAGCTAAGTTTATCTAGTGTGTGTTGAAGTCAAAAATTATGATTTATCCTGTTATCTAAATTAAATTTTTTGAATTATGATTTATCCTATTATATATTTAATATACAAAGTTATGTAAAATATTCACAGTAAATAGTTATTTTTTGTGAACCATGTCTTTTACTGACTCTTGTCCTGTGTATTTCTCATAAAAATGACAGCAATAATACTTTTTTGTAGTTAAATAGAATTCCATAGTTTGAACAAGAAATTGAACCCCCTACACACATCTTTTTTATAGTATCCGAGATATAAAGATAACTTTTTTCATTCTATATGTATACGTTAGCAGAAAAATTTTAATACTAAGGAAGTATATTTAGGTTGAAAAGGAAGAAAAATGATTTTTATTCATTCTTATGCATTTGTAAGAATTTCTAAAATTCTTATGCCCTCTACTACTTTGGAGCTAGAGTAGTTAAATGTATCAAAGAGACTACAATTTGTTCACCTTAATGTTTACAATGGTTAAGTATCATGTGATTCAATATCACAAAAAGACATCACCCCGCCCTGCCTTGGGACACGGGTATACATTGAATGAAAGGCCATTACGACTTCATCGGGCACTGTGGTCCCCTCATAATAGCCCCCATTACGAGCGGCTCATGCGACGACCCCCCATTTTACCGGGGTACGACCCGTCATCGGAGATAGGGGCCTAAGAGCCACACAACCATTATTGTATCCACCAAGGGATCGAGAACCCGCTTACTTATTCGGCAGTTTCTCATCCGTGAACTTCTCCATGCTGGGATCATATCATTAAATATGCAATCACATAAGAACAAGGAAATTAGTGATAAAGTGATTAAATAAGAAAATTAATTTGTCATTTTAAAATCGAAAAGTATTGTTGCAAATCATACATTTTTTAAATTTCTTTAAATTACAGAAAAAATTGTACAGTTATTAAATTGGTATCATTAAAATGATATTTTTTTAAACTTCAAAATGACATAAAAAGTCAGTATTTTAGATGATAATTTTGAAAAATACGGCGAAAAAACAGCAAAATCTTGCCTACTTTTTTATTAATTGAAATTTTAATTATCTTTTGAGCTTTTAAAAGTTGATAGTGATTCTACTCTTGTTTTGAAGAGCATATGCACCCAATTTCATCAATATCAAGCAAAAATGTCGATTTTTTTAAAAAGACGAATAACGTTCATCTTCGTATACATTATTGTAAAGTTACAATTATCAAGACAAGTAAAGTCAAGGAGATCTTGAATTTGGTGTAGAATAGTTGCATTAGATTTTTTATGCAATAAACTATAATACGAAATACTATAGTGTTAATTTTATATTTTGCTTATAATCATGCTTTAGTATGTATGTTTTTACTACTAATAAAAACACATATATGCATAGGTGACTGTGTTGGTGTTCTACAAGACAGACCGTTGAATCTAGAGTTGCCAAATTTGGTACAAACCTACAATGAAGGGTGGCAAAGTACACCTCAGTGAGTTACTTTAAAATTTAAATTCTTTTCTTTAAACTTAAGAAAGAATGGGGGGGGGGGTTGGCGAAAATAGCCGGAAATATTATCATTTAAAAATAATTTCTACACCGTCATATTTCAAAAAAATAAAATCTTTTTAAATGATAACAGTCTAATTGTCGTGTAATTTTTTTCTTAAACTTGAGAGTTTTTTTTTAAATTTTTATGTATAATTTACAACAATGCTGGATTGAAAGTCAAACCAATTTCACTCATCCATCAAATCTTTAATTTAATACTTCTCTTAATGCTTTATTTAATGTTTCTCTTATGTTAAAAAACGTGATATAAAAATTTATTTTGATTATTACAATATACAACCTTCTTTTGTTGTAATGAAATGCTGCAATTTTTGTTGCTTTCCAAGTTTTTTTAGTTTAATTTTTTGTTAATTCTTTGCTGCTTGAAATAAATTAATTTTTTTAAATAGATTTACTATATTATTTTAATAGATATACTTTTTAGCTATGATCTAAAATTCATTTTTTCACTTAGGGCAGATAATCTTCAATGGAAACCATCCCATCTATTTATTTGGAATAATTAGGTAAAACATTCAAGTTACAGTCAGATAAATAAAGTGTAAAAAATGTAATTTAAATCTGAATTACGCATGATCGAAATAAAAATTAATTTTCATTGAATTTAATGATATTAAAGAGCCATTCTCCCTAAGACTTTTTTAACAATTGAATGTAAAAAATCAAAGTCATTAATTTTATTAGATGCAAAACATATTGCCTTTAAATTTTGTTCAAATTATCTTGCGAAAAATTAAATAAGTAATGTTTTTAAAATTGGTTGGTATAAATAATATATAATTAATAAAATGGGCGAATCAGCTAGCTGGCAGTAGAAGACGGCTAATATTTAATACAACAAAAGCAATTTAAAAATATAGAAATAATTTGAGTTCACCTCTTTAAAACTAATTTATCTCCTTAGAAAAGAATGAATATGGCCAAGTATTTCTTTCTCGCCCACTCTCACATGAAACAAAAACAGAAATGCAACATTTCCTTCGTATTATTTGCCATTAAAGAAACACCAAAGGACCACTCGTCCAATAAGGACGAGACCCCTTCATCCTCCCTACACTATAGTAAACAAGATAAAATAAGTCCTCCCCGCCCTGAAACTCAAAACTCTAAGAAAAAGCGCGGTTCATCTTTTTCTTTGAGCTTTTAATAGTCAAATAACATGAATTTTCCACTCTCCCTCCCTTCTTATCAGAGTCTTAGAGGTTCGAAAAAGATTCTTAAGGCAGGCGAGTTCCCTTGTTCATCTATTTTACGACTGTAAAATAAGATGCAAAAAAAAGAAAAAGCACGTTGTTTTGCCATCTCTGGGCAAGAACCACACCCATGATCAAAGAAAGACCCTTTTAGCCTTGATGGAGGGACCATTTTTTTCCTGCGACAGCAAGAAACTCAAAGTGCACATTGCCGCATCAGTTTGTAATATAAAGCTACTTGCTATTTTGTTCCAAGAAAAGACGCAGACCCTTTCTCTCTACCTGTAAGGGGGTCAAAACCAAACAAGCTGGCAACTTGACCACTGGACAAAACAACTAGCCACTCTCGTAATGTTTAGTGAGCCACCGAAGACTTTCTCTCAAATTCTTTTTTATTTGCAGATCGTACCAATCTAACTCTTAAAGTAATATTTTAAATGGTCAATTTTGCTCCATTGGCGGGGCCAATCTCGCCACCCCCTCGGTATGGCCCTGTTAAAAATTATAACATGTCTCAAAATGTCACATTTAAAACGCATTTGCTGTTCCAATAAGTATTGCCCTTTTCATTTATACAAAAAATTATGGTAATTATTACCTTTAGAAAATTAATTTGACATTTCATATGTAATACATTATTTAATGCAGTAATTTTCTGCTGTAATGCCTTAGTTGTGAGACTATCAGAATTAAAAAAGATAAAATGATTTTGTAGTTTTGATTCTTTCTGTGGAGACAAGATTAGCTTTATATACATAGAAACAAATATTTAAAATCTAGCATTCCTTTTTTGGACATTTTCACAAAGGAAATTATTTTTAACAAATGTTTTATTTTTTGTCAATCTTTACTGTTCTCAGGTTTTTTAAATGATGATTTCTTCATTATATATGTATACGTTTTTTTTTTTTCCTTTTATTTTTTGTAAGATAATGAACATGTGTGTTTTCACATAATTTTTAAGATAGTAAAAAGTTAATTATCATCAGATTGGAAAAAGTCTTGTGCACAATTCAGGCTTTCAGTATTTTTCTTTTATTAAAAAAGAAAAAAAAATGAATGCTATGATATTTCTATTTAATTTGACCCCATCAGGTAGATATTTTGAAAATTTGACATCTGTTTTTCTATACTAGACATAGATAGTTAATTCATTAGAGCTGTTTCCAAGACACAAAATGTAAATAATCAGTATTTAAACTAACGTGCAGTAAAAGAATATAAACTCCATATTTGTTACTTTCATTATTTTAAATTCTACATGATTTACTTTAACTTTCTCCTTATGCACAATATGAATGCTGTACTAGCAGTACCTCTTCCCCTCCTTTCCTTACAGGCTGGTGCAGATGCTATATCACTAAGCCATTAGGATTTAACTCTCCTTGCAACGCTGATCAGCTGGTTCTCTAATCCAGTGGTGCGCAACCCCTCTGGGGGGGTCGCGAGAAAATGTTTGTGGGTCGCTGAATTCAAAGAAATTTAATTGACAATAAAAAAAATATAAGGCTTTTCTATATATATAAAAAAAAAATGTGGTATCGACTCCTCCAGAGGGGTCGCGAAATTTTTATACATAAAGTGAAAGGGTCAGAAATGAAAATAGTTTGCGCACCTCTGCTCTAATCCACCCACCAATAGTATTACCTGCCCTATTGTATCATGATTCCACGGTGTATAGGTTTATTGCTGATGAGGAAAGATGAGAGCAGGTTGCTCCACAGGTGGTCTAAAGGGATCACATACCATCAAATGACTTGAAAAAGAGGGAAAGCACTTTCCTGTTCCACCCCTAAAATCCCTGCCTTAAGAAATTATAGAATTTACTTTGGTGTAAAAGCACATTTAAAAATATTTTTCTTTTGGGAATAATTTAAATTAAATATTTTGACCTTAAAAATGTATGTTATTTAAAAGCTTTTGAAACAAGGTTCTTTTTTTCGAAAAAAATTCAATATATCTAAAAGCTTTACAAAATTAAGCATTGAAAACTCTCATATTTCTGGGGTTGTTGAAAACGAATTTAACATTTTATCAAAATTCAAAATAGCCAATTTACAAAGTAACAATCTCTGGTACTTTTCACATCAAAATTCAAAACAGAGAATTAAAAAGCAACAACATTTGATACTTTCCTGTTAGCTCAAAAGCAGTGAGAATGTTCACCTGTGTTGCACATGAGGTTTTCTTTCTTTTTTTTTTTTTTTGCCAACTTCTACAGTATGAAGTTGCTGTACTTGGAGCATTTTGTTCAACAAAACTGTCTGTAATGGTGAAGATGGCAACTGAGAAATTTGCAAGCAAATGTTTTCATAAACACATATAAAATTAAAGACACTTGTTTGAATTATAATGTAATATTAGTCTACACTTTTATTACTTCAAAATATTTTAATTTCTAAATCAATTAGAAACAAATTACCAGAATAAATATATGAATTACATACAGTATTTGTGAAAATTTCATTAAATTCTGTTTTCCGATGCAGAATACTTGAGGAATAAAGGACAAATGACAGTGGAATTAAGTATTAAAAAATTTTAGTTAAAAGTGATATGCAAAAGAAAAGAAAAAGTTGATAAAGACTATACAAGGAAGATGCCTTCCTGCATCTTCTCCATACTGCTTCTCCAGAATGGATTACATGTATTTTACTGCTTCCCACAATGGATTACATGTATTTTACTGCTTCTCCAGAATGGATTACATGTATTTTACTGCTTCCCACAATGAATTACATGTATTTTACTGCTTCTCCAGAATGGATTACATGTATGTTTACAAGGATGTTAATGTTCACTGAGTTTCGGTTCGTAAAACTGGATGGAGCACCATCCAGTAAGTTCTTCGCTTGGATACTACATATATATAATTAAGCAATATTTTTAAGGAATAGACCTCTACTGAGAACCTAAATACATTGGAATAGAAAAAAAAATAATTATTTCATTAATGTTCACAATAACTTCTTTTGTGCTAGAACACAGTGAAAATAAGTGTTCCCCTGTGGCTGTGTACATATTATATATGTATACAGCCTACAAATTTTCATTTTCTTCAAAATATTGCAACAGCATCTTAAAGTATACAATTTAAAATGCATACCTATAAAAATATTTTATAATTACACTGTAGTTTAAAATATTCCAAGTCAAAGAATTTATAACATAAATTATTTTTTAAGGTTGCTTAAGAAATGTTCTAACATTTTGATTTGAAATATCACTGGGAGCATAGCCTACTTAATATTCCAGAAAGCTATTTAATTTCTTTTTTCAAAGTTTATCTCAGGTTGATAACTTCTTGGGTAACTTAATTGTACAGAATAATTACCTTTGTATTATGGTGTAAATTTTCAAAATAAAATAAAAGATATAAAGTATTTGAGGTACAGCAGTTATACAAATTAAATTTTTTAATAAAATTATTTTGACACAAATAGTACTACCGATTTAAATTTTCTTAAAATGCAACATTTGATAAACAAATAACAATTAGCTAAATGGAATGGAAAATGATTTCCCTGGCATAGACAGCATAGTACTTAAGAATAAATGAAAATATTTATTAATTCAATGTTTTAACAGCCGAAGCACTGTGTTGCGATTAGGAACTGCATGCAGGCATCTGTGCGTGATCGAAGTCTCCGGCGGGAAAATTCTATGACGATGGAATAAACAAGCTGGTGTACCATTACGATAAGTGCCTTAATTTATACAGAGATTATGTTGAAAAATAGCTGAACAAATGTGCCTTTCAAATGTAAGTAATAAAAAATGCTTCCTTTCATTTGGGTTTCTTTTATTCTAAAACGTAAATTAATTTCTGAATAGCCCTCATAGCTAGATAAATAAAATTTAGTACACAGTTTTACCATGAAAATTGTTGATCTGCATCAAATTTTGGACTAAATCTGTCAACAGATTGACCGTCTGTTGGTCCATATATTCATATCAACATGATAACTCCAAAATGCAATGACTTAAATAAATGAAATTTAGAATGTGTCTTATAATCCAAATTGTAGATCAGTATCAAATTTTGGTTTCAATCAGTTAAAAAAAAAAAGCATTCAAAATGCATGCTTTAGTGTTTTTTTTTATCATACTATGATACACAAAACATGCCATATTATGTATTGCACCCGTTTGGCATATTTTACTCCTGCTTGAACTGTTGCCTTTCTGCCTCACCACAGTCTTCGAAGTCAATATAAATCTGAGTACTTATGGCAGTCCAGGCCTTGTCGAAGATCTGCAGTTTTTATGCAGGGGGTGGGTGACATCTTTGTTAGGGCTACTATATAAGACAAGGTTACTATACAAGAAAGTCTAGGGAAAACACCTCCAGCTGGTTTCACTTGCAACCGTTTTTCAAGGGGAATATTCAGCAGATTTTAATGAATAATTCTGAATTAAGTTTCCTCAATAATTTCATTTAAAAATACCAAAAGGAAATAAATGCTGTAAAATTTTTTGTAATTGCAATATTTTTCAACACAGTCACAAGTAGGGGTGAAGGCTTTCAAGACCTGATTTAAAACATTAATGAATATTTACTTAGTTACTGAATTCTCAGTTGGATTCAATTTTGATTTTTTACTTATAGCAACAAGAATCTGAACTGTCACTATAATTGATATTAAAATTATGCTGAATGTATTTTCTTATATCACAAACACCATTGATGAATTGCTTTTATTTATGGCAAGTAAAATACATAAAAGAAACAAAATAACAAAACAGAAAATATAATTGTTTAAAATACAGACTCTTTCTTTAAAATGAAACATATTGTTTTCATTGGCACACAACTGAAAAAATAACATGCATCACATACAAAAATTATTCATTTCCCATATCTATCAAATCAAATGTAAAACAGAATAATTTTTGATTTTAGAATACAAAATTATATTTAATAATAAAAATACATAAATTAAAAGTTACTAGAGTCTCATTAATCCAAACTAACCAGGACATTTATTAAGATTAACAAATTTTCAATTCATAAAATATATAAAGTGTAACATCAAGACAAATAGTTAAATTGTGATATATTGCATTATACTATGGTGAAGAGCAAAACTTTTTTGAAATATGTCCTATATGAGAATTTGGCATAATATGCATGTAGGAACAGTAGGTAATCTGAAAAATTGCAATGTAGATAATTAATGTGATATGTTGCTTAGAACGCGATAAGCTGCTTTGTTTGCTTTACAGTATATATAAAATGGCAATTTTTTTCTGAATATTTTTTTTTCAACATTTATCTTTTTGTTTCATCATACAGATTAGATGAAGTAAATTTCAAATGCTGGATGTTTAGATTTATAAGACTCTAGGCTGGTTTTTAAAAAAATATCAAAATACCAAGTCTTCACATCAAGATACATTATTCTTTTGTAATGGAATTGACTAATTAATGAAATTGAAGATGGAATTCTTCTTACCAGAATGGTTTGGCCATGTTTTTTCATTATCCAAAACAACCAATGAGCCATCAACAAACAACGTTAAAAATGGTAGATTATCTCAATTTAATTGTATAATTTGAAGAAAAAGACCAATGCTCTGCTAGATTAATATGGATAGCAGAATATCTTAAGAATTTCAATAAAAGTGGGTATTATTACAATAACAGGGGCCCAAACAAAAGCCTGCCAAATCTTAGAACCAATTTTCAACTTATTTGCAATTCATTGTTGATGGAACACAAAGTAATGGCAACATTCAAACTTGGTGGCAATTGGGACCCCATTATTCATATTTTTAAGATATTAAAAAAAAAAAATGAATTTGAATAACCATTTAGTGTCTAATTTAAAAAAAGAAATTGGAAAGTTAAAATGTGAAGTATAATTTAAAGTAAACAAAAACATTCATTTCCACACAGTGGCATAATGAGGGGAGGTCAAGGGGGTTATCAATGTTCCGGGAATCAACCTTCGGAGCACTGTAAAGACAAAATATCTTTGCTATTATTTCCAGTTTTTGAGGTAAAATATAACCAGAGACAAAAAATATTGTGTCCAGGAGCCATTTCTTCTCACTACACCACCTTTTTCACACAATTTTTTCATTATATAGTTTTTAAAAACATTTCTCATATTTAAGCAAGACTAGAAGGATATATTGTGACAATGGCATACTTTGATATAAACAACAGGCTTGTAAATGAAGTGTAAAATAGAATATTACGTGAAAAGGCACTATAATATCACTTACCAAGTGCTGTGTATAAAAATTGAAAGATTTAAAGGTACTTATTGATTTGCACTACCCTCATGATAAACTGCCAAATATGGTAGCACCACTGGAAGCAAGTAGTTTAAACTTGGCAGCATTTTGATAACGGTGCGAAAGGGGGCCGTGAAAACCAATAAGCACTGATTTTAATAACTACTGAATAAAGTGCATTAATTTAATTCATAACTGGTTCTACATGATCAACACCATCCACTACACTTATCTGAGATATAGTCTGATCTGAAGTAGCATCATCCCCTAATGATAAGCTACTATTTAATAAATCATCTAATCCAGCTGAAAAGTCTCCTTCAAGATCCTCTTCAATGCTTTCATCTGAATTCAACTGACGATCACTGGATTCTTCAGTTGATTCAGGATCTGGATCTTTATCTTTTCTGACAATATCTTCCTTGGCATCTTCTTTCATTTCTTTATCATCAGATTTCTCTGAACCTGATGCCGACATTTTAGTATCCAAACTGGGAAGGGATTTTGGCAGTTCCGAAGTGCTGTAATTCCAGTCTTTGCCTTTTGTTGAAAGAGCAGGTAAATCTTTTAACGAAGATAAAGTACCCTTTTCAGTACCCAATAATGTAGTTCCATTTGATTTATTTTGTGTATTATCTTTAAAACTGCTCATGGTAAAAGGATTTTCACTAGGCAGATTAAAAAAACTGGGCTTTTCAGATGGTATTGGATCATCAAAGAATGAGTCATCATCAAGATTTGAAGAGCTTTCTTTTTCTCTAAAGATGCTAGATGGCTTCTCATTCGTAAATACATCAGATACCTTAGATTTTTCCTTGTCGAGCAATTCTAAACTAGCAGACTCATTTTTTAGCTTCTCAATGATACTAGAATTTGATTTTCTAAAATTATCAGAGGCAGGTGTTTTCTGCTTTGCATTAACATTTTCATCAGGTATCTTGTTTTTACCAGAGTCCTCAAATTTTAATGTTGGGAAAGCTGATGTAGACACGTTATCTTTTGATGTCAAATTTTCAAAACCATTTTTTTCTTTTACAGGAGAGTCCTCCGAAATAGTTTCTAGAGATTTATGAATGCTTGCACTAAAACCAGTGGATTTTTCTGAACTTACAGATTGAGATACTTTCTCTAATTCAAAGGATGGCTTACTCCTTAAAAGAGCAGAAATAACTGGTCCATCGAAATCGGAGTTTTTAAGATTTAGTTCTTTACAAAGATCAGTTCGATTTAAACAAGGTGAAGATGTAGCTATTTCTGGATCAAAAACGGAAATCGTGAAGTTAAGGTTAAAATATTCCAAAAATTCGCGCACTAATGACACAACTAATTTTCCATCCTTTTTCTCCATAAATTCATCAAACTTCTTATTAAACAATGGAATTTTTGAACGTAAACTACGTTCTTCTTCAAATGCAAGAAGTACTCCTGCTCGCAATTCAGCTTTTATTTTATTCAAAAAGCCACATGCCTCCAAATTTTGAATTATTAAATCACGCAGCTCTGTTTCTCCTTCTGCATACATTTCGGGAGATATCAGAAACACAGACTGATTTTTGTTTTTAAAATAGTGAAATCGAAATAAAACGTATTTAAAAGTTAAAAAATTCAAACTTGTTTATCAGCCATTTGTTTATATTTACATAAGAATTTCAAACTCACTTCAATTCAGTTCTATCAATGACAAGAAAAAATCTCTAGGTCTGAAAATGATTGGGGTTTCTTCTGAGTTTGGAAGCATATACGAAAAGGAAAAACTATAGAGAATACTTCGTTTTAAAATAATTAATTAATTTACAGAATGGTGTTGGAGTCATATTATAAAAATATTGCAACTTAAATTTCCTCAATGCTGTCTGAAAGTTACAGCCAATTATAATGTACAGAACTTTCGCAGCCCTGCTATTGGTTGTTTCTCTTGTCACTTTTTGTCCCGTTTATAATCATAAAATATTATTATGTACGTGTCTCCGCTGCTTTCGTTGCGTGCTATTTGTATTTACATATTTTAATATTTTCACGCATTCGTAGATATAATAACCGTATCATGAATGTAAGTTTTCTACATTTTGATCATTTTTTTATCGCCATAAATATGAGTAGCTTTTATCTGCTTACAAATCGGCAGGTCATATACTTTGAACTTTTAAACGTGTCGCTTTAAATTCTCTTTTCAAATAGTTTTCGCTACAGTTGAAATAAAATGAAAATTTACGCCTGTGTCCTTTTGTTACCATCTTTGGCTCAGTAATTTTGTTAAAATCCACCTGTTTTTAAATATATTAGATTATGTTTATTTATAAATCAAAATATAAATTTTACCGACTCTTTTTCTGTTTGTCTTGCTTTATCGGGTTTTGAAATCACCAATCAAATAATTTATCAAGATATGCTATTTAATTATGTGTTTATAGTTAAGTTAGTTGACAAAAATAAAACCAATTTTGTTTATTTTGTTAGTTATATCCCAAACCTCGTAAAGAGAATAGTAGTTTTCCTTGGTTTTGCGGACTTCAATGTCAAATGATGCTAACTACTTAGCATAACAAGTTGGAATATTTCTCGTAAAACATGTTGTACTGTATATGCATAATTATTTCATTAATTTTGGCCGTTATTTAATCTCGTTTATTAATATTCTTTTTACAAACAAAATAATATAATCAGTTTTATTCAATCAATAATATGCTTAGTTTTATATGTTTTTCTTTTATTTGAAGAATAAAGTTGTATGAGAATATAAATTAGTGTAAAAGGTTCCACATTAATTTAATAGACTTGATTTGATTGTGTGAATCAAGTTTTTTAGTATAATTTTCCTTTATTGACTTATCAGAGCAGTGTTTAGATTAAACACTGTGAAAGTTGAGTGTCTCTGAGTTCAGACTTTTCCTTTTAAGTTATTATGACCTGAAGAATCAATTTTATCCATAAATAAAATCAAGTGATTTCGGTACATTCCAAGAGTTTGTGTCTGTCGGATATCAGTATGTTTAGAGTGAAATAATAATTTTATTACAGAATTTTAGAAAAATTATGATTGATTTTGTAATCCATAGGAATGGTTTGATGAAACAAATTTCCTGCTTAAAATAATTCTAACAACTTTAACTTTCCAGATAAAAAAAATACACAATTATGATACACTACTTTAAAAAAAATTAATTTTAAATTGAAAATAACCAGTTACCATGAAAAAAATTAAAAAATGTTTGAAAATATTTTAACAAAATTGCAGCGTCAAAGGTTGGAGAATGTTTAGACAAATTGAATATCTAAACAAATTTCATTTGACATATATTTATCTACTACTTACAGTTCTGTTTTCTAGTATTTAATATGTATATATATATATATATTAGGATTATTTTTACAGTGGATTCTTTTTTTTTTTTTTACTGATTTCTTTCCTTTTTAAAACCATTCTTAAGAAATATTTTCAATCTCCATATTGCTTTGCTTTCATCATGCATTTTGATTTCTGGCTGGAAGAGCATTTAACTGTTAAACTGCCTAAGTTGCAATTTAGAAACTTCAATTAGATTATAATCTCCTCTTCACTTTATTGATTATAAAAAAAGTTCAGTTTTGTTTAAGAACTAAGTTCCATTTCGTTGCTTAAAAAGTAGCACCATCTATCTTACATTTTTGAAATTTAAAAGAGGAAGAAAATGCTCAATTTTTTGCAACCAATAGCAAATTTTTTTTTTTTAAACACCTGGTAGGAATATGTAGTCTCATTTTTATATCAGATGTAAAAAATATTCAGAAATATTCGTAATTGTTTGTGAAAAATTGAGTATTTTCTTCCTTTTTGAAATTTGAAAAAAATTGAGATAGGTGTCGTTGCTTGTGAAGCGACAATTTACCGAATTGAGTTAAAATATTCAAAAAATGTGGTTCTCGGAATAATAACTATCAATTGTAGTGGATCTAAAGCTTGTGTAGTTCCACTTAATTACGACAATCTTGCATCTTCTCATCGGAATTAAGTTGAATTTAAATAAAAATATTTAAGATTACTTAATTAACCCTTTGAGAACGGCCACACACATAACGCTATGAGATGCCGGCACGACCTCTTGACAATCATCCTCAAAGGGTTATGGAGGGAAAGCTTATTTGATTACTGCCTTTTGAGGGAAAGTTTTTCATATTAACAGTTTGGGTAATGATTTTAAAGGCTTCTAGAAATAACTGAGATAACTAACAATAGAAAATGCAGGCTTAATTATCAAAGTATATCAGTTAAGTAGTTAATTTAAAGCTGGATTAAATTAATTTTAAAATAAATATCTTTTCTATGTACTTATATAGGTTTAACATGTTAATCACCTTAATACAAAAAAATTGTTTCAACTTGCTGGGCCACTGGTGCATACACAGATTTCAAATGAAGCATGCATGATTCGTGTGGCACGAAACTAATATATTACCTGTGAGACACACTTGCTTCACGTGTTAATTAACATGTTAATACTCTTTGATAATAAACTTCATGTATTTCAAACTAACAAATGCAACTTTGATGGAAAACAGTCTTATGAATATTCTTCAAGAAATTAAAGGAATAGAATATTATCTGATGAATCTCTTCATCATTTAACTGTAGTTGGAAATTAGAATATTTCATTTTGACATATATTTTCACATGACATAATATATTTCATCCAAAAAATCCACCAGTTGAATTCTCTACTGCATATAGTAGAGACTTGTTAATAATACTAATCTTAACCTTACCCTATGGAGAGTACATCTAACTATACCAATAAACCTTGAGTATATTTGTTTCCCTGCTCTAATCACTTAGTTGATTATTTTACTCTCCTTTTTTCATTTCCGACCCTCTCACTTTGTGTAAATTTTTTTTGCGACCTCCACCACATTTTTTGAAGAAAAACCTTATATATTTTTTATTGTCAAATAAATTTCTTTAAATTTAGTGACCGACAAAAATTTTCTTGCAACCCCCAGAGGGGTAGCGTCCCATTGTTTGAGCACCACTGCCCTATCCCATACAAACGTCTTATGTCTCTATAGCAGAGGTTCCCAACCTGTGGTACACGTACCCCTAGGGGTATGCAAAGGACTAGTTGGGGGTACGAGAACCCAAAGTCTGTAATGACAGAAACAAGAAAACATAAGGAATTAAAAAAAGTTACAGAATTTTGTTTCCTCAAGTTAATCGCTCTTTAATAACTCTACCATCTGAATAGTTGATTGTTACAGAGTGTAATTTCTAGCTACCCTTATAAGTTAATGTAAAACTATTACAATACTGATTTCATTCGCATTGGCGTTGGAACTAATATTATTGTAAAAATGCAATAAAATGTCAAATAAAAAATATCCAGCAAATGTTATTAATTCGAGTCATTTGACTGTTAAGCCCTTAACATTATTGATAAAAACTTCTCTGCATAGACAGATGGTCATTGGTGGTGTGGAGGATTGACAGTAGGGGGTATGCAAAAATATAAATATTAATCAAGGGGTACGCGAGGAAATAAAGGTTGGAAACCCCTGCTTTATAGAATAGGGGAGTAGATAGATATGAATGATGAGTAGTTTGATTGCTATTGAGGGAATAAAAGAATAGTAACTTCATTGGCAATCAAGGGAAACTGGAGTCTTTATATCTAATTATTGAAAAGAAGGGGAGCCTCTTTCATTCTTCATCAAAATTACAGTAGCAAGAAGTTTTCCCCTAACCCATAATCTAAAATTTAACCTGTTAATACTGAAATAAATTTAAAGTATAATTTTAAAGAGGTTTACTGAAATTTGTTAGAAACACCAAGATTAAGATAAATGTGAAGTAAAATGAAATTCAGAGGGGGGAAAAAATTGGGTGGGGCTTTTTTTTTTTAAAATTTTTTAGGAAAAATTATCAAGAAATCAGTAGAGAATCATTTTATACTTTATAGATGAGTATTAAAAATGTTAACATATAGTGAAGTATCAAAAAATAAATATCGCTTTTGCATTCCTTCCATTACCTCAAAAATGAATCAAAGGAAAAATAAGAAAATTCAAAATGGCAACATTCTGACTTCAAACTCTGGATAAATTGATGGCTTATGTCTGTTGAAAATTGTTTAGGAGACTAAGAATACATATTGACTTGTTAGGCAAAGCAAAAAAGATACAATGAAACATGAATAGCTTAGCCAGGAAGGGAAAATGTAACTGTCCTCAAATGAGGACACTGGGCATTACTGGGTTAAACAAGCTGTGTTACAATGTTTGTTTTCTGTATTTTTTATAAAAATTTTAGTTATCAATAGTGAAACTTAAAAATTGAAACAAATTTTTGAGACTATTAATATTGTATTCAACTTGAATTTTGAATATGATTATTGGAGCAGTGAATTTCACTTTATCAAAACTGGATGTCCTTTCTTCCTCTTGGAAAATATTTTATTCTCCTTCCCCTAAATTTAAAATATGTTAGACCAATGATAATTATTTCTTCAAACTTAACTTATTACTAAAAATGGACTTAATATTTCAAAGGCATTAGAGTTACTTTGGCTATTTTAACATATCTTTTGTTAGTGCTTTATTCTAATATTTTTTTTAAACCTGAAATACATGTTAAACTTTCAAGAAAATATATAAGTGTCATGTAAGTACTAGGAATTGTTTGTCTTGTTGTCTAAAAAAAATTCTCTTGATTATTTTTGCAAGCATTCATAAGGTTTGATAAACTTGCCTTTATTCATTTCCTGTGGCCTTCAATATTGAGGAAGTATTTTGAATTTCCTTTTTTCCTCCCCTTTCTTTTTATCACCATCTGGCACACATGCAACTGTAATTGTGTCGCCAATCAGTATAGCTATGAAAGAGAGCATTTTTTTATTTAGTTCATCAAAAAGTATTTTCCAGTTTTGTGTTCTTCAATTTTTCTACTTAAAAACAGATGTGGAGGAAATAATTTTTATGGTGATGGATGGTATCTAAATAACCATTCAGATTATTTCATAACTTTAAATGATGAATTTTTATTGAGTTAAAATGAGATATTTATAAATTACTTTTTGAAGTATCGGGTATAGTGTCTTAGTGGACAAACTGTATGTTTAAAAAATACTTTCTGATGTTGCATCTTTAGGTTAAAAAAAAAGCTTGAGAAGAATAAAATTTATTTTTAATATAAATAAAATTACTTTGAGTATTATTTTCTTGTGGTGAATTTTTATGGAATATTAAAATTTTCAAAAATATTTTTAAACTAATGCAGTAGTTGAATTTTGATTGCTGATCCACTCGTAAATTAGTGTCTTTAATCCTTTCTATTGAAGATAAGTTCATATTTTCTTTAAAATTATTCTCTTTCATTTCAAAAACTCTATTGCACACTTATTTGCTGTTTTTAGTCTCCACGAAGTGTATTCATAATCCTACTTTTCTGACAGCAAAATAAAAGTTTTATAAAAACGTATCTAGAAGATAGTCTTTCATTTCTTCTTTATAATATATATAGCCATCTTTGGGGACCAGCTGGTTCATCGGGATTATTGCATGCAAAAAATTTCAATTAAATCTTTTATGCATAACTTGGTGTTAATGATACACTTGTGAAAGTATTTTCAAATTTTGATAGACATGCAACTTTCTATTATTTTAGAAGTGTTACCCTTGTTTTGCTCATTGTGCTATTCACTTTTCCAATTCTCTCGATCTATCATCTTGCATAAAATTTGAACTTTAATCTGAAATGCAAAATGATTAAATTTCAACTAACCCAATAACTTGCTTACTGAATCCAAATATATTCATAAAATATATCAAGAAAATAAGTGAAATCATTCATCATTGGAGATTTCGGTAATACTGAATTATATTTCATAAATTTTTTATTATCTGTAGAAAATTTTTATTTGCTGATTCAGTAAAAAAAATTGTGCGCTGCAATAAGAAAGTTAACCGTCAAGCTTAAAGAGTGATAAATACATTTTTATGCAGCCCATTATATGCAGCATAGTTTAAAAATGAACCGACTATAAAAAATTTCATTATTGCCGATTTTTGAAGTTAAACCGTATCTGTTATTACCATAAAACTAAAAAAGAAGCAGACAAGAAAAAAATACAAAAAAATAATCATGCTTTAAAAAGAAACCTACTCAATATGCAAAAAAAAAATTGCCAAATCTTTATATTTTAACTATCTACAATGGAAGAAAATTCAGGATAAAATATTTGTAGTGATAATGAAAATTATTTTAATTTTATTACAACTAGAGATATAACAAATATTCAGCAACTATTCGGTCCTTTTATTATTTTATTATTCGGCCGAATATATTCAGGATAATAATTTTTTTTAATGTGCTTTTAAATGCACATTTTAAAAAGAATATTGCAGAATTATTTATAAGTAATCAGTTACATAGTGCATAGATATATTTAATAAAGTTACTTATAATTTATCATTGCAAAGGCTGAAATTATGATAAAAGAACAATAATTTTTCAGGAGGAAGTCTGTTCTGTTTGGTTTCATACGCATTTAGTACCAACGAGGGGTGTAACGAATATTCAGTATTAGGCTTATTCGGTCCTTCCCTGAATATTTGGTCTGGCCGAATGCTACACAGATATTCAGCAGAATAAATTCAGGATAAAATGTTTTTTTTAAAATGTTGTTTTAAATATATTTAATAAAGAATATTGCAGAATTACATGCCAGTACATTTATTATTAAAAAATATATTTATCCAAGTTTAAGTTGTATAGTACATAAGTGTATTTAATAATGTTGCATATCATTTATAGAAGTCTGTACTATATGGTTTCATATATATTACCAGCTTCAGAAAATAAACAGTCACTATATAATGCTTGCAGCTGCTGAAATACATTTTCTTGCTAAATTTGCAAACCTTAAAAAATTTTTTCCACCAATTAAGTGGACACTCCATCCTACATATTAGAAGTTCTTTACCAAAACAGAAATTTACTTCCAGTAATTTTAATTTATCCATTCAATTTTCTTCTGTGTTTGTCAATGTCATGTTCTGCAATGTTGTCTCCTTTATTTCTTTAAAGAAATCCCAAAATAATGAGGGTTTCTCATTACTTACTATTGGAATTAAGGTATTTAAAATATTACAAATATACATAAAAACATTAACATTCTTTTAAATATACAAATAACAAAAAAAATCCATTTTATTTAATCTTAATTTTTTTTCATTTAAAATTTCAAAATTATTTCATTTACAATCAAAAGAAATGTTTTTTAAAATTTAGTATTCAGCTGCCGAATATTCGATATTCAGCCTAATCACTATTCGTTACATCCCTAATTGCAACAATGAAAAGTATTATCGTAAATTGTACCTAAAAAAAAATTATTGAAATTACAGAAAGAATTGTCCAGCAACTAAATTGGTATCATAGGAAAGGTAACTTTTGAATTCTCAGATGTTGTAAAAGTCATTGTTATGCTATAATATTTTCATTTATCATTGAAGGAAAACTTTAAAACTTTGCTTAATTTTTAATTACAGTCAAACATCGCATATCCGGACGTCCAAAATCTGGAATGATCCAAAATCAGGACCTTTTTCATTCCGTAACCCCCTCCCCCCCAAAATCCTAACTTTTATCTAAGAAATCGGCGCCCAATGTCAGCAGAAACCGGTCGTAACCATCTGGGGTGGGGAAGGATTCAACGATGTGCAATGAAGGTATTGCGTGTGGGGCTATTGTAACAAATTGCGGAGTTACAATACCTTCCTCCTTCCCCTCTCTAGCACTCAAACTATAGTTCAGCAACGGATTCTGAGGCTACCACTTTTGGACGATTTTACACCGGAAAGGGGTGTCGGGCAATGAGTCATATGAGCTCATTTCCGGAGTTTTTTGTTAGATCACACTCAGTAAAATTTAAACATCACCCTTCCATTCTTCACTTTCCCCCTATTTTGATGAAAATAACTCCGCCTGGTGCATGCACAAAAGCGCAGAGGGTTTCCGAATCTGTTGCTAAACAATAGTCCAGAATGTAAGAAATGTTAACAAATAAGATGGATGGGACGGGATTCCAACAGCGATGATGAAAAATGCTTGGCACAATTTGTGGCAGGCAACCATATTGTATTAGGACGAAGAAAACATGGATACCGATTTCAAAGGATTTCAGATCTCAAAAGAAAAAGCTGAAATTTTTGAAGTATTTAAGTGCGTCAAGTCAAGAGGACAAGAAATTGACGAAGATGACGCCTTTGAAGTTTTGCATTGCGAAGATGGAGCCCTGACAGTGTGTCAGCTCACTTGATGCCGAAATATGCAATATAGTGTAACTCCAGAACTTCTCCATCCGATAGCGAGGAGAGCAAAGAAGAAGCACAAGCGGAAGATAAAATGCCAATTGACAGCTTAGCGGAAGTATTGAACACCGCAATAAAAGGACTTGAGAAAAGAAACTGTATTTTGGAGTCGGACATAATGGTGATACATAAAATAAAAGAGAAGTTACTTAATCAAAAACCCAAACTAATCAAGCAACTCACTTTAAATTAAATGTTTTGTAAAAATGTTAATTAATATTATTTCTTATTAATTTTATGTTTATAAATAAAAAAAATAATAATAAATTTTTTTTAAAAATTTAAATTGAATTATGTGTTTTACAGGGTTCGTACACTCCTTGAAAACTCCTTGAAAACGATTTTCATTTTCAAGCACTATGGAAACTCCTTGAATTTGGGTTTTACTCCTTATAAACTCCTTGATTTTTCAATTTTTAACATTTCTTTTATTAAATGTGTACTATGTTTCACCAATAAAAAGGATTCTAAATCGTCGCTGTATCAATTACCCTGTATTTTGCGTTGCTCTTTCCACGATTTGATGTTCATCTCCTAGCAGTATCCAAAATTTAATAATTGGGTTTAAGTGCCAATCAGTAATAAACAAAACAATAGAATGGAGCAAAGTGAGAATGCTATTTCTCTTGGATTATTTCGAAAAATTAACTGTATTTCTTTAAATTGTAACGTATGGTTTGTTGTAAAGGACATATATTGTGATGGTGGAGTTGAAGGAAAATAGATACTATTAATCAATTTTAGATAAATTGGTTGCAATAATCAAGAAATTTTGTTAATTTTAATTTCTTCATATGCTATTTTATAAGCAATGAAAATGCCAAAAAACAGTTTCTAATATCTAAATCCGTGTCTCTCTTTGCACTTCTATATTTTAAATACTTGATCACTGTGCACTTTATGTGGTGCACAGTGAGGCATGGAAATTATTTAAGAATTTAAATTCTAAAAAAAATTACTGGAAACAGTTTTTTATTTGAAACATGGTAAATTATGGTATGTAATGAAGTATTTGAACTTTTGGGGGTAGTTGTACTTTCTACTTTCATATAAACAGATTTAACATGGTATTTTTGGATAAATCAGCTTAGTAAAAACTTATAAAAGAAATAAATATAACCACATTTATTTGAGTTATTAGCAATGTTTTAAATGCTCTAATATAATTTTTGTGTACTTTATAAAGGGAACCCTTTTCATGCGTAAATATTGACTCCTTGATTTTTAATTTAAAAAATCGGTAAGAACCCTGTTTTATGATGTTAAATTCACTTTTTAATATTGAAATTATCTAATATCCGGAGTTATCCCAAATCCGGAATTGCCAAAGTCCTGACGATTCCGGATTTGCGACGTTCGACTATATTAAAATTCAAAGCAAAATTTAAAAAAAAAATAACTATGAGGTGCACATTCTCACCCTCCAAAATATGTTTATACCAAATTTCGTAACTCTTGTTTCATCAGTCTGCCCTTTAGAGCACCATTACGTGGGAACACACCTTCTCCATTCTTATAACAGATATATGAAAAGAAATTGTGTATTTCAAATCATTATTATCTCTTTCTAATTTTTTTACATGGGTAAATAGTCAGAATTTAAGTTGCTTATAAAAATACACCTCTTTACATATGCTGCAAAATTTTAAATTTTCTAGTTTGTGACTTATGTTTTGTATATATTTTAGATTTGGGCTGTTAAAATAAATAATTTATGGGACATGAATTTGTTCTTCATTCCCATTTGCTTAAAAGTAAATTAAAGTATATTTATTGCTGCCAGTAGGTTATTAAAATTTCTTTGTTTCAAAAAAATACTGCTAGGAAATTAGATTAGTAGAATAAGAAATTCTGATTACTTAATTGAACAGAAAAGAGACTTCAAAAATAATCATAAATTTTCCCTCTGTAATTAAATTGTAAAAAAAACTAGTGATAATGTATCTGTTAACTACTGAAACATATATATTCTGTGAGTCTTTTTAAGATTTTCATTGATTTGTCTTTTAGAGTATGCCTATAATAATTTCAATTGATTTGATAACTCTTATTTTGTTATAGTTGGACTACAACATTTAGTGTTTTTGTAGAAAGTTTTTGTTTAACTCTATTGACAATTTCATGTTAAATTTACTGAAGTCTGGTTATTAAATTCAGCTCATAATTGAAAAATTAGCATAAGTTGATAATATGGAGGGAATTAAATACTATTTAGTTTCTGTTATTGAAATTAGCTATAATGCAGTCTTGAACACTGCTACAATATTGTTCTTTTAAATATATTTATATTTTCTATTAAGAAATTCTTTCTGAAATAGTATACATAAAAATTCTTATATATGCACAACTAAGGTTAACATATTAATTTTATTCTATGGGGTATCTGGCTAATCTATCATAATGGAAATTGTTGCAAGTTTATATTATTGGACTTTGATAAAGTGTAAATTACATGCTGTTTTTAAAGAGATTTATTAATGATTTTCTATTAATTTATATTGATCTTATTTTTTCCAGAATGTGACTAAAATCACATTTTAAGTCCCAAAGGTATGGGAAAACCTGATATACCTACTTTATCTACCTTTGAATGTCGCAGTGTTTTGGATTCCATTCAAAATGAATTTGAACAACTGCAGAAAGAGGATTGCAGTTTGAGGTTTGTTGGATTTTTTTTGAATAAATATTTAAAATAATGACACTTATAATTTAAAATTTCCAAAACAGTACTAAGTTATATATTTATTTATTTAAAATATGTAATCCCAAACTAAATGATTAAATTATCTCTGTAATAAAGAATTTGTTTAATAACATTTTAATATTGTCATTCATTTTTAATGATTATTATAATGCTGTGGTTCAAAATGATAGTTGTTGAAGGATTTTGATGTTTATGTTATAAAATCTGTTTTTCATATATTTTAATTAAAATTGTACATCTTTTAAAAGTCAAACTACACAATTCATCTTGGTGTTTTTGTGCAAACTTAATCTATATATATAAAAGACAAAATCGCTCATTGATTTGTCATGAAATTTCCCAAACCACTAGAACTTAAATTATGGCAGGTAGTTGTTTCTTGGGTAGTAGGTGCTCTCTAAGAAAGAATTTCTAAAAATTTTTACTAGAATTTTTATAAACAAAAAATTATCCTAAATTTCAATGTTTTTCCGCAATAGCTTTGAAACATATGATTGGACAAAAACATTTTAACATCATCTTAAAGTTTAAAAAATTAGTTTTTCAATGACACCAATTTCATTTCCATGCATCATTCCATTTAATTTGAATTTATTTTTCAAAATGTTTTGAAACAGAAGTTATAAAATGCTTGGTTCTCACATATACGAATTTCTTCTTTCTTTTCTATTCTTCTTTTATGAATACTTTCTAATTCTTTTGTATTTAATTTGTTTCTGTGTTCTACATACTAATTAACTGGAGTAATTTCAGTCCTTTTATTTTATCTTTTTATTTATATATTTGTAAATTCTTGTTCTCAAAATCCTCCTAGCCTGGACATTGAACATCGGATATTCTAATTTAATCTACTAAGATAACTAAATCTGTAATTGTGGATGTAGAAAATGTCGTGATTAACACATTACAGATCTCTTGCAGAATAGTAAAAATATGTGGAGATTGCAAGTGCCTTTTTTCCTCCCTGTCTTTTCTGGCATACAGTGACGTTTCAATGATGGCTGAAATTTGGGCTGACATTGTGAATGTGTCCAATAACTGGCAAAGGTTCAAGTGCTTTACTCTGCAGTAGTCTGAAGGTTCTTATGATATTAAACGACAGCACCTCACAGAAATGTCAAGGCCTGAATTTTTTATTAATTAAAAACTATGCTTCCATTTTTATTATATTTTATATAAAAGTATTTTTTACAATAAAACTATTAGATGGGAAAGTATTTTTTTCTCAAGCAACAAGTTACCAATAATGTGTTACTACGCGGACAAAGTCGCAAGCATCAGCTAGTTATTTATATGAAATAGCTTTAATGAAATTAAATTTTATTAAAGCTTTGAAATTTTTGGAAAGCACTCTTAATTTCTGTAATGATTATTATTATTCCATAAAACTTCCACTATTAATTGTGTACTTTTACTCAAAACCGTAATTTTAATTTATGATTTCCTCTGCGCAAAATTGCAGTGAATGTAAGCATTCCACATTAAATTTTAACTGTTATGTTGTTGGTTTGCTTAAAAATTATTGATAGTAAAATTCCAAATCGAAATATTATATTTGGAAGAAACATCTAATAAACTATCATTTTTAATTTGGGAAATAAATATGCATTTTCAAATTTTCGAATTCAGAAAACTTTTATATAAATTGTCTGATAAATATTTTTTTTATATATATTTGAATGCAGTTATGTAATTGGAAACTAACTTCATTTTATGGTTTTTGGATGTACTATTGAAAACTCCGCCTAAGTAATTATAGTTTGTCATGTAAAATTCAATGAACTGCAATCCATCACACAAAAGATTTCATATAATGCAATAATTAATTTGGGGAAAATGCATCCTTATTTCTCTGAAAGTGTACTTTTGAGTTGACTCCCTATTATATAACTGAATCTATTTAATGCTTCTTGTATTTTTGTTTCCACTATTTTCAAAATAAAGATAATTAATATTAAGGTGACCAACCATCCTCCTTTAGGGAAGGCAGACCTCCTTTTGTAAGTTCTGTCCTCCCTCAAAAAGTGTGCGATAAATTTTGTTACAAATTTTTTTATTATGCATTTATCATATTATAGTGTATTCTGTATTATTATTGCAATGAATAAAATCTTTTTTTAATTTACAATGTTTTTTTTTATCTTTAATTTATTTGTGCCCTCCTTTCCATTGGATAAAAGTTGGTCACCTTATTAATATATTATTGTTTATATATAATTGTTTATTAATATATTATTCTTCCTTGTTATTTATTAAAGCAATTTTTAAAAAATATTTTCCTTTAAATTTCAGCAAACTACAACAAGATTTGACTGACCTCATTGCTCAACGAAATATACTCACTAAACGCAAAGGCTTCAATGAGAAGTATTGTGTTCTTTGTTGTTCTTCATTTAATCTGCTTTTCAAACGAAAACTATCTTGCCAGGATTGTAACTTTTTAGTATGCAGGTCATGCTCCTCATGGGATTATTCCACCAATCAGTGGTTGTGTAAAGTATGTGAAAAACAAAGGTAATTTTACAAATAGTGTAGTAGTAGTAGTAATTATTTTGTCACAAATTATCCATATCTGTTTGAACTGTTTTTGTTTTAATTATGATTAAGAAATATTTGGCCAATTTTTTTGAAATAAAAAAAATAATAAAATCTTATTTCTGTAATGGTCTATTTCAAAGGACCTGGAAAGAAAAATAGTTGTTCTAATACGTTTTTGTAAAAGCCTTTGACTAGATTTGTAAGCAGATAACTTGTTGTACAGATATTTTACTTTGTTTAATTAGTTATGTATATTGTTTATAAAATAAAAACTGTAATGCAAAAAAAGTTTAAATCTTTGGTATTAAGTTATTCCAAGGGTGGCTGAATATTGTAAGAACTCAAGAAAAGCATTTAATGTTCTTAAATGTGTTTTATTTGATAATAATGCTTAGAAACAAGATCATAACTACATAAATCCAGCTATATTTATAGACAATAAAAGTATTGTTAAGAATTAAATAAGGATAAACACACCCACACAAGGTTTTGGGTGGTATTTATCCATTTCTAACAAAATACTAGATTTCTCATTAATTTGAGTATTATTGTCATTCTGTTATTAATTACCAAAATGGCTGTTTACTGTTGATGTTAGTAACTATTAATAATAACTTATTCTATTATACTGAGTTAATTAGTTCTGTTTACTGAGACTGACTGAGTTAGTTAGCAATAACTCTACTCTGTTTTGAAAAAGTGTCCCCCCCCCCCCCCCCCCGTCCAACTGATAATATTGATTCATCTTTAAAAGTCTTATAAGGCTTTGTTTTCTACTATACATAATCTTCTCAATTCGCTATTATAATCTTCGGATTCTTTTTATTGCTTAATACTCTCGGACATTTATAATTTATTAATTTTTTAGTGACTTTTTTCATGGAGTGAGTAATTGGAAAACTATTTCGGTGAATTTTTCAGCATTTAAAAACCTCACCTATTAGCTGATAATCATAATCCTGTTGTTTGGTAAAATAACAATTGTGTCTACAGATCATAACATTACAAGTAGGATATCAATACCTTGAATGCCAATCTTGTTTGAGATAAAATATTTTGGATTTATTTTTAATATTTAATCCCTAATGTGAGAAGACTGGAAACAAACAAACAAAAAAAAATTGTGTCCCAAACACCATTTACCTTTTCAATGCCATTCTTCACTTCATTATGCATTACTGTATTTATTCACTAAGGTTCTGTAAAAAGATTATTTGTTACTTGAAGATTTCTTTTTTTATTCTTCTTAGTAGATGAATTTTAAGATGATCATCTTGCTTTTTTAAAATTTTAGGCTTTTTAATGCGGCTTCTCGAGACTGGATATGCAATCGTTTAAGGACAAGCTTTAAGCATTTTAGTGCTGCTAAAGCATTGCAAAATTTCTGCCGAAACAGACGAATATGTAAGTTTCATATTGAGTTGCTTGAATGTACCAACAAAGTTTATTGCATGTATTTAATATCTGCTGTGATTTTTTATGTTTAAAATTTTAGTGTTTTATATATTTTTAAAATTTTTAACTGGCTTCTATTTACTACATTGTTTATTCTTTTTAAGTTAACTGTTATGAAAATCTTTCATGGCTTTATTATTTTTTCATCTTCTTTCTTTTCTGAAAATGATATTCAGTTGAGGATAGTAAAAATAGCTCTTAGAATTTGGTGCTAGTAAGAAGTAAAAATTCTCTAATATCAAGCTAATTTGTTTATGAAAATAGTCCTTACACGTAGTATTGTAATTCATCTCTTTATTCAAGTTTTCCTTGTATTTTCATCCTTTGAAACAATTTAGAATCATATGTTTTTTTTTTTTTTTTTTTTTTTCATATTTCAATTATTTCTCATGTTATTATATTCCCATATATTCTGCAATATGTTTTACTTTGCTGTACTATTTTTTTGACAGCTGATAGTGAAAATGATTCTGGTTATGGAGCTGCTGCTGAATTGCCTTTAATGAAACTTCTCAGTTCTCATTCATTAAATAAGGATTTGAAAATGGCTGGTAAGTGAAACATTTCTGCCTCCTTTCTTTCAACATTTATTTTTATTTTGAAACAATATCTATATATGGCATGTATATTGAAATACAGTAAGAACCTTGGGAATCTGAACCCCAGGAATCCGGAATTTCAGATAATCTGAATATCATTTTTTACTTCTCTGAAAATCTTTTATTAAAAAGTGAAGGAAAATAACAATTAGGAATCGGAAACAAAGATAATGTTTATTCCTAACTTAAAAGAGACATTTGAATTGGTATTTAAAAAATGAATACAGCACCTTTATTATTAGAAAAAAAAATTGTTTATCTTCTTTTGACGTAAGGAACTAAACCTGCTTGACAATGCAAATTGGAGCTATCTCTTTCTGTACTCTTTCACAGAGTACTCGAAGTCAATACTTGACTGTGTTTGATATATCAAGAGTATTTTACCGAATTTCCCGGAATCTGAACAGAGGTCAGCCCCAATTAACTTGGATTTCTGAGGTTCTGTATAACATTTTCCTTTCCATCTGTTTAATTTTAAAATATTCATAAACATAGTTTCTATTTTTTTCCCAACTAATGTATATTGAACATATCTATATGTTTAGACCTTTCTTCTCATGATGGTGATTGTGAAGAAGATGAGGATGAAGTTGGAGATGAAGAGGAGCTTGCTGAAATTCATTACAGCATTGAAACAATTTTGGAAGGTCTTCTTGGTGGTTCATTAGATGATGCTTTAGTTGACCAGTTATATCCAAGCTCTAATATTTGTGAGTATTGCATTTGTTTTTCTTTCTGCACTGAACAAATTTTTTTATATGAGGTTTACCTTTTATACTTCCAGTAATAATTCTCTTTATAATTATTAATGTTTCTGTGACCAAGTGTTTAGAAAAATATAGTAAAACAATTAATAAATGTATATAAATTATTGTATTTTATTGATATTTACACAAGAGGCCTTTTTTTTTTTTTCTTCATGTTTAACTTCGATGTGTCTTGTTTATATTTATTGGTACAATTTCCTTAAGAAAAAATGGGTCAAATCTTGCAATTAAAAAGTTTCAATTACTTGCTAACAAACATGAATAATTCATTATAAAACAACATATTTCAAAGTTATTGAATCAAAATAATTGACTGAGTGGAGGCTTAAGTAATTAATTTTTTAAGTTTTCCTCTCTCCTAAAATTTTATAACATACTTAGCTCACTGTGATCAAGATGATGTAAAACCAAATTTGTGTGTGGGGAAGGAATAAATGAAGTGCTAAAGATTAAATAATGTTTAAAACACTTTTAATGAAATGTTTTTTGTAGGTTGTTTATATTCTTATATATTAGTTTTCATCAATACAAATGGCATCTTAATATTTCAGATTTAAATTTGTTTTCTACATATCATGTGAAATTAGTTGAAGTAATTCAGAATTTGTCAAGAGCCTTGCAAAAAGCATTGCATAGTAAGTAAACATTCTATTACCGTATTTCAGACATTACTTTTACAAATTAATATATCTTGTATTTGAAACATTCCAATGAAGTTGACTGTTTTATATACATTTCCTCATTAATATTTTTTTAATTTCATTTCGTAAGATTTTGTTGAAATGCATGCTGTTTTTTTGTATTTTTTAAAAAATATTTTCCAGAAAATATACATAATTTAATCTATTACTTTGTGCTACCAGGTTATTTCTTCAATTATTTTCTCGTGTTTTTTATTTTGTTATTTTATTTTGATAACATTTTGTTTAGATTTACCTTCTGAGAATGGTATCACTCCTACATCAGCTCATGCAGCTTTGAAAAATGTCATAATGTCTCTTGTTGAAGAATGTCAAGATATCCCTCCCTTACAGGTTTTGTTATTTTTAATCTTGATTTAAAATTTTTATTGCTTTTATGTTTTAGTGAATTGTCAAACCTCGGTTATCTTTTTGTTCTTTTATTCACCAGTGCTATTAAAAACCAAAATTTTCTTAATTGATTGAAAAAACATTATGCGTAAAAACTTTGTTAGTGTCTTTAGTTTCTAAACTTTGTTTTAAAAATTTATTTAATTTGCATAAACTTGTTGCATGAAGGAGTATTACATATTTTAGCAGTGTTTCATTTGATAAGAAAATTTTAAATAAAAAAAATTCATGTGTGCATTATAGTATCTGTAACATGATGATAAGATAGAAAAATGTTTTGTATGTGCAATGATAATTAATAGATTTGTTTGATAAAATTGAAACTGGTATTAACCCTTTGAGGACAACTGCACACTCAATGCTACCAAGCAGCTGGCACGCCCATGTGACAATTGTCTTTAAAGGGTGAAAAAAAGGAGATGAAGAATGCAATTCTAGAAAATTTTTACACTTCCAACTTACATTATTTATTTTGTATGTAAACGTTAGTATTCCCCCCCCCCTCCTTCTCTTTTATTTACTCCTGAACCAGTTTTTCTTGATGATGTGTGGCGGGTTAACAAAATGCTTGAACTCAAAGATTCTTCACTTCCAAACATGATTATTACTATAAAAAAAATGGCATAGCAAATACAATTCCTTAATACATTTCTTATATTCTTACATTTTAATCATTTACTGACATTTTCATGTTATTTTTAGTATAGTTACTTGTGCTGTTTTATATTTAGACCTTTTCATTTTTTCCATTTCAGTTGGAGGAGCCAAAAGAAGTTGACTTGAATGCTAGTTTGTCTTTTGACTTTGCTAATATATTCTCATCTTATGATAGTCTAGTTGCTGCTGCAGTTATAAATAAGGTAATTTTGAGAAAAGCTTTATTTGTTTGGAGAATTTAGATGTACTTTTTATGAGAAATTTAATTATCTTCATATTAAGTATTATATTTCTGTTGTATAAATATAATTATTTATCATTATTTAAAATTGAAGCATCTAATAATCAAAATATTTTAGGTTGTTGAAGAAAGCCAATCAAAATTCAAACAGT
This sequence comes from Araneus ventricosus, assembly GCA_013235015.1. NCBI lineage: Eukaryota > Metazoa > Arthropoda > Arachnida > Araneae > Araneidae > Araneus > Araneus ventricosus. The sequence continues at coordinate 2,996,645 of BGPR01000014.1, forward strand.
GTGATTTTACTTCATTGGAAAGTTTTAAGCCTGAACTTGGTAAGTTGTTCTGTGTTGTGATTTTAAAACAATATTATTTGTACTTAATATTATTGTCTTTTAACTTTATACTAGATTTTTGTTATCATAGAATTTTTTACTTTAAAGTATAATTAGGGAATAAAGTGCAGCCATTATACCTTTACAATATTTAGATTTCAATTTATTAATTGAGGATGTGTTGTTTTTACTTGAAACTGGAAGAATATTTTAATTTATTCTGAAAAATATTTGTTGGGGTGCTTCCATAAAATATAGTGTTTACTGAGGTAATATCCTCTCCACATTTTTCCTGTTTATTCTTTTCATCCTCCATTAAAATAAAACATCTCATAATTCATAAATATTTTCTTTATTAAAAAAAATCATTTCATTTTTAAGAGCTATTTAATAACATATCATGGCAAAAAGAAATCCCAAAAATTTGGTTAAATATTATTAAAAGAATGAATGTCAAGAGTTCAAGTATAGGAAATATGGAATTATTGACTTATATAACATACAATTCTGTTATCATTTGTATTAAGAGCTGATTAATGTACTAAAATATACTGTTTGAGACTTAGTCCTAAAATTGTGTTTTTAACATGCCTTGATATTTTGTTGCAAAATTTTCATATTGTTTTATTTCAGATAATAAACCACAGCATACAGATTTTGAAAATGGAAATCAAGAAAATGAAACTTACAGCAATACTGCCACTACCTCAGCTCCATTTGATTTACCTGTTGAATCTGTGGTAAATATAGATTCTTCCTATATACCAGTTTCTCTTTTTATGAGACATATGTTTACTCTTGCTTATGTTTAAATAATTTTCTCTTCATTTATAGCAAATTGAAGAAATTGAGGAAATAACCCAAGAATTCACTGATTCAGAAGATGATAAACTTAGCAGCATTAGCAAATGGTCCAACAGTTTGCAAAGTATTGATGAAGTTGGAGTTCAAAAGCATCCTGATTTTGAAGCTTTCATAGATATTGATAATATAAGTAAAACTCCTACCCCATTCCCTGAATTTGGATGCGACTTAATTGATGATCCTGTAAATGAAGTATCTGGTGTCATTTGTCATCCTACAGTTGTGACATCGTGGGAAGAAAATTGGTTGTTCAGAAAAAAGAAACGATTACCTCTTTACAGTAATTTAAAGTATCAGCTTCTCACTTACTGTGATGAACCGCCATGCATGTTGATTCCATGTCCTTCTGAATCTACAGATGTTCTGTAAGTATCAGCATGTTGATTATTGGTTTAATACCTGATTGATTAGCTACTGTGCATCATTTAATATAAAATTATGCACACATCAATACAGTCTAAGAAGGAATTTCTATAATGCATGTTTAACATGCATTCTCTCATATCATCCAGTTCGTTTTGAGTTTTTCTAATGTTAAAATCAAACTTTAAATAAAATCGCAATTGGCATCAATTAATGTACTAAGATGGCTTTCATTAAAATTTAAGTTTGTAAGGTTTTTTTAAATAAACACATCAAATAATAATTGGAAGCAAAAACCCTTATTAAAATCCCCTCCCTACCCCTCAAACTTGAATGTTCAAATTATTTTGAAAACACCTTATGAAACTTAAATATTTTCAGATTTCAATCTTATGATCAGGAGTGTTAGTCTTTTTTGTATGAAAAGGGTATACAATATGCCATAAGATTCAGATGTATCAGAATGTCATTATATTTATTTGGCTTTCTCTGTCTTTTTTCACTTGTGATGCCTTTTCCAAGAAAAACGGAAACTCATTTTTATTCAAAAAGAAAGTTATCCTATATCTCAACTCCTTAAATCCAAATAAGCGAACAAAACGTACTAGTATATGTATAATAAAAGACTCTTCAACTATATTAATTCTTTTATTCTAAAATAGTGTCCATCTGCTCATTATTTTACATATATATAATACTATATTTTATTTTATGCTGAATTTATATGTGTTAACCTTTACAAATGGAAATGATATAGCTTAGAAGACAACAGATAATTAAGTTTTCACTTATCTTGGTAACAATCAGGCCTTTAGATTGATAATATTCGGGGCCGCCCCCCCCCCTGCAGACTTTTTTTTTTTATGGTTGTTGAATAAAGTGAAATAAATCATTGCATATTTTGTTTCAGTGAACAAGATGATTTTTCCTCTGAATTATCTGAAACTCATTCTGCCGGTTCCTTGGAATTTTCAAGTGATCCTGATGATATGGGTTCCGAAATTGAAGATTATAGTATTAATGCAAAAAGTAAAAAAGAATTTTTATCTAAGTCAGAAAAGCAAGTGTTTGTCAACTCTAGTCCTATTTCTGTGGAGAATAAAAACAAAACAGAAGTCCAGCAAAATAGATTGTGCCAACTAAAAGGTAAGGGATTTATAATATTTTGTGATTTTATTACTATTGTATATCTTAAGGCAGCTTATGCATGTTTTTTTGCGAAAATTTCAAATTTGTTTTTATCATTTGTTAAAATAAATCTGTCTAAGCAAACTGTATATATACCTTTAAGATATAAAAGTGTTTCAGTAATAATTTTAAGTCCCTTCCCCCCCCCCCTCCTCCTACTTGTTATGTGCTGTATTAAATGTGATAGTTATTGCCTGTTCTTTTGACTGTTGCTGCACGAATCAAATACAGTTTCACAATTATTTATCATTAAAAAAAAATAGCAGATTGATTAACCCATTAACACCCAGCGCCCTATTTATAGGACAGCTACATTTCACTTCCGTGGCTGAAATGAGTGCATTCAATTGTTTCTTTTTTGCTTTTTCTATGAAGTCAATGGATATTACCAAACTCCTAAACAGTCACCACTCCTATGCCACCATTTAACCTGATTTTGAAGTTAAAGTGATGTTTTGAGTTTCTTCTTCTTATTATTAGGTACTCTTGAGGTAATGCAAAGAATTAAAAAGTGATTTTTATTTTTTGGTATTTTACTGTATTTCAAAAATCTTTAATATTTATGTAAAAAAAAAGTTTTTTTTAAATGATTTTTTGCAGTTTTTAAAAAAATCTGTTCTAAAAAAATTTAAATAAATAACCAAGAAAGAAATTTTTTTCTCGGATTTTAATTTTACTTCTCAGTTAAGTTAGCTTTGATGTCTTAAATATAATTTAATAAAAATTTATTAAAATCTATGCTTAAATTTAATTTGGGCGTTAATGTAGTAAAGGTTATGTGGGTCACACTTTATGTTGACAATACATTTTTGAATTGCATTTTAATTACTGTTACAGTATGAAAACGTTTCTTATATTTTTAAAATTAATTTTTTAGACGTGAGTGATGCTGAGAAGTTCACTTCTGATAGGAAAGATGCGCAGCCATCGAGTGTTAAGTCAAAAGATGTGGATTTTAAACAAATGAAATCTGTGCCACAGAATCTTCAATCCAGTTCTAGAAATGAGAATAATAAAGATGAAGTTGAAATGTCTCCTGTGGTATGATTTTTTTTTTATGTTTATGTGTTTTTATATGTATATTTAAATGTATTTTTTCACATGTCTGTTCATTCATTTGAAGTGCATATTATTCCATTTTATCGTTCCTAGTTATATGCAGTTCTGTGTTAATATTTTTAAAGTCGCTCTAAGTGCTTAAAAATGTTGATTTTTTTTTTAATAGTTCTTATGTGTGTGGTTATACTTTATTATTTCTGTCATATTCTCTTTTTAAATTCATATGATTATTTTTTAAAAATGTCATATAAATCTTAAGGTCAGTGGGGGTTGGCAGTTAAGTTGTGGAATTAATCCTCTGATTCCCAAGGCCATTGAAATAAAGCGACTTCAAAATACGGGAACGTCTGAGCTTCGCTATCAAAAATAAGGGAAATTCACTTACCCCCTCAAAAACCACAATGACAGCTGGCATTGTCTGAATTGTAAGAAAACTCCCTTCTTCCCCAAACACATCTGGGCGAGCCACTCTAACGAAGAAAGCACACGCCGTGGGTATGAAATCAATCGCACTTAACGGAAGGGGGGTTTGAAATTTTAGAGTGACATTCAGACGGTTATCATCTTTTACTTGAAGGGACGGTTTCCTATCGATAGAGTTAAGGAAGTATAAAAATTACAATTTTTTTTTTTATTTGACACATTATTGACCGGAGACACCATATGACGTCTTTCAACCAAATCTAATTGATTATTATACATTTTAATTGTGGTTATCGTTCAGTTATCATTTGTTTTCAATATATTTTCAGTTGTTTACAAAATGGTATACTCATGCTCCTTTTACAGCAATTTTAATGGTAAATATACTATTGAGAAACTCTCAGTTTGCGGAAAGATGTCATAAGTTCAGGCTGCCTATATTTCATCATATGCAGATTCTTTCTTATTCACTTTCAGTAAAAATCACCAACCACACGCATCAGTTTCTACAAAAAAAAAACCCGGTCAACAATGTGTTAATGATCATACTTCTAACATGCTGTACATGACATGAAAGCTGTATTTTAAAAACTTCATTGTGTTTTTCAGAGTAATGCAACTACTGTTACTCATTTTGGAACTCTGCCTCAACCAGGTAAATTTCATTCTGTTCTTAATGCCGAGATCTGGAATATTTCTCTAAGTACCATAAAACCTGAATTCCATATTTCATGCTTTTTTGGCTTTTCGGTTATTTTATCAGCGTTACTGCTGCATGATTAAATGCATTTGCTTTATGAATTGAAATGTTTTTCCATTTAATGAATTCATATGTTGTTTAGGTGATATAAGTTGCAAATACATATATTTAAAATTCTATCAGTATGTTTAACTTTTGATTTCATAATGAACTAAATTTGAACTATGTTTTGTTTTGAAATAGAGTCTTTATATATTTCTATTTGTGTTTTCATTTGAGGCAATTTTCTATGGAAAATGCTACCTTTCCTTTTATATAAAAGGCATTAATTATTGATGATATGACTATAATATGGGTCGAAGACAGTTTAATTTATCAAATTTAAAGCTTTAATAATTTAGAAATCATATTTCAATTTTTGGGGGAATGCAAAACAGTTTAAAATGTCAAATAATTTTTTTTCCGTAACTTGGGTAGATATCTTGAGATGTGAATAATAAATTGTAATTGTATCAGTCTAGTTTTGTAAATAAAACATCCATTCAATCATTGTAAAAGATCTTGCTTCTAACAAATGCTGTATTTATTCATTTTCAGAATTTGTGGGTAGTATTGCTGAAAGAGAACACAAAAAGTGGCTAAATGCAGTACCTTTGAAGAATAATCCATATAGTGCAGAAAATATTTCTAAACGGTCCAGTTTTTCTAAAAATGCAATTATGAAAGAACCCATATCTTCTTTTGAAGAATTTGAAAGACGGCTTTCAGCTTCTTCTGAAACAAGTGAACCTGCTGTAAATAAGGTCAACTGTGGTCCAAAATCAATTGATAGTGAATTGTACAAGAGAGACTATTATGTGAACCATGATCATGGGAGTGAAAATAGTTATTTGTATCCCCTCCAGAAATCTGCTAAATATCAGTACAGTCTGAATGATGATTGTTTTGAACCACTGTCAGAAGAGGCCTTAAATTCAATGGAGGAAAAAGTAAATATATTTCTGTAATTCAATGATAATATTTTTGAAGTCCATAAAATGTCATTTTTGGTTTAAATATATATAATATTTGTTGACTTAATTATAAATAACGGGTGGGGGACCTGCAGCCTTTTTGAGTTTCTTATTTGGCCTTACCAGTTATTCACATTTTGCATTGAAATAATACACTTGTATGTAATATAATAATAATTACAGAACAATAATCTGTAAGATTCTGATCGTGCAGCCTTTTGCCTTACTGCCAACATTTAATGAAGCCTTTCAATGCAAAAAGGCTCCCCACCCCTGCTAAATACTTTAGTTTCATTTAACTTCATGAATTTTATTTATTTAACAGCTGTTTTAAAGAAATAGAGCATACTTGTCTATTGTAATAGTTTCTTTATAAAAAAAAATATACAAAAGCCTGAATAGCTTTTGTATAAAAAAATGAGTTTGTTGATTCTCAAAGTTAAAAATAATCACTGACTTGTGATAAGTTTTATAACCTTCGGGAATTTTGGGTCGGCATGGGAAATGAAAAAAAAAGTTAAAAGTAAGATATGTATGCAGAGTTTTTATTTAGTGAAGAAGCAAGATTTTCGGAAGAAGTCTAATCCTAAAATACAAACTTATTTAATTTAGCTTTCTTGTTGACATAATTACTTTTTGGTTCAGCATTAGTATTACTACTTTCATATTGAAAGGTCATATATTATATGCCATATTCTAGCTGGGTTTCCTACAAACTACAGATGAGTTTATAAATATTACACAGTGAAATAATGACAGGTTTATTTGACTGAAAGTTATTTCATGTAAAATGTAAACAAATTATTTCCATTTTTGTATTTGAAATTAATTAATTAAAATTTCATATTGGAAATCAATGAGTTAGTTTTTTTCTATTTTATGCACTAACATTTAAATGTCAGAAAGACAAACTCGGGACAGTCAGAAAGACTTTTATTATGTACATATTTCTCTGGGCAAAAGAGGAGCTGTCCCTTCTCTTTCTAATGAACCAACTCACAGTAGAAGTCAAACTTCTCTCTCGCATACAACACCCAAGCCATATATCAAACTTGAGTCTTCTGGCTTGACAATAACTTGCATTAACATTTTACCAACTAGGCAGCAAATTAGTGAGTTCTTTAAAAATTTATGTAGAAAACCTATTGAGCCCAATCTTTTACCATATAAAAAATTCTAAAATGAGTTTGCTGATCCCCTTTAACATTCTTACTGAAAAAAGTGTATTTATTCATGTATAAATAGCAAGCAGAATTCAACAAACCCAGAGTTCAGAACAAACGAAAATGTGCATTAATGCCTGTTTATAGATCTTTGGAAATTACGTAATATAATTCATTTCAATAAACTTTTTTTTTTATTTTGTAGGTTTATGTCAGATCTGGGAAAGTTTTCACTTTAGAAAACCATGTCAGGAGACTAGAACAGGAAATTAAAGATCCGCCTTTGTCTCCAGACATGTCAAGGAGGGCCAGACACAGTCCACAAGTTAATAAAAAGGTATCTGAATTTTTGTAATTGCATATTGTGGTCATTTTATAGAGTCATCTGTTATAGTTATGACCATGAAAACTATAAATCCTCATTTGCATGTTGATTTTTATTTTTAATAGTGAATAAACTAATTTCATAATTATGTTTGGTGAATATGATCTAGTTTTAGATTTGTTGAAGTATATTATTATTAGCTATTCCTGTTCATAAAATTTCATGACTTCAGTAAACAGAACGAATCTTTTTAAATTTAAGAATGCACAAAGTCTGAATGGAATGCCACATAATATTAAAGTTGCAAATGATGATCTTTCATCTACTCGCTCATCCAACTGTCCTGCTGCTGCGCAGTTAAAAGCCGATTCTTTACAGGTAAATCTTTTATGTATATTTATTTCTAATGCAAGTTTTGAATTGAGCATAAATAAAAAATGTATTTTGAAGTATATGTCTTCATACTATAAATTAACATGCTGTCTTGAAATTCAATCTTGTAATATTGTTATTTCGAATGCTTGCAATTTGTGTGTGAAATAACGTATTTGGTCATTACTTAGCACAATAAGTTGTTATTCTGCATAGGTAGATGGGAAGAAGTTGTGGCAATAACTAGCTATTGGAACTACCTTGGAAAAATGAAGTTTCTTTCTGAATAATAACTTTTGTTGTAACTGAAAGTTTTAATGTGCTAGAATATGGGAATAATAGAAATTCTATTCTAGAGTTTGAAAGCCCTCCCCTCCCCCCCCCCCAAATCTCCCAGCCTTCATTGTGCAGATTTACCTGTGAATATCAAAAGTATTTTTGATTTCAAAATTTGAAGATAGTGTGCAAATTATATAAAAATGTTCTGTCATACTATGTCCTCCCCTCTCAACATCTTACTGAAATAGAGTTCTTTTTATTACTCTGATTATATAGATTAGTATCTTTCTTTCATATTTAAAAAAAAAAAAAAAGAAATCAGTCTTCTGTAGGCTTTTTCAGTAAGCATCCACTTATTTCAAACTTTTTATAATGTGTTCACATTCATAGTTATATTCTTACAAATAATTGTTTAAGAATAGCTGCTTAACACATGGCTATTTTATTTGAATTTTTTCTAGTTATACTTGTATGTTCTTTTGTTATTTTTGGTCTATTCTTGTTATTTTTATGTTGAGTATAAAAATAAAAACTAGCACTAACCATATAAATGTACTTTAGGTGTTTGCTGAAAGCAAATTGCCACCTGTGTCAAATAAAGTAGAACAAGAGAAGATTAAAAAGACTAAACCATGCAGAAAGGTATGCTGATATTCATGTATTAAATAGCTCTTTTAATCATTTGATGAGTTTATCTTATATCATATAATTTAGAAATATTACTGATGAATCAATTCTTTTGGTCCCAAAAATTACACTTGTATGGAATTAACATTTTCTCATTACTATCTTATTGTATTTTGCTGTGGTAACTACAAATTATTTAAATATAAAAACATTAGATTTTGCTTCTTGGTGAACATTAACTTATAAGAGTAATGTAAGTATTTATTTGAATTTCTTTTTAATATTAACTTTAAGAGTTATTTCAAATAATTATTTTACAATGAATAGCTTCTAAATTTCCCATTTGCAATTTATTTTATAATTTTTATAACTCAGGAATGTGTTGAAAAATTTAGAGCATATTTTTTTATTTAAGAAATAATATGATGTTGCATTTTTAGTCCTTTTGAATAATGAATAAAACGTCTTTTCTCTAAAACTTTTTCTTAGATTTCAAATTTATATTTTACATTACAATATAAAATACTATAAAATATAATGCAACTTCTGTATCGCAAAGAGATATTTTATTTAGCTTTAAATTTGTCAGCATCAAGTCATTTAATGACTGCTCCCTGACAAAGTCTGTGTATAATATCAATTACATTGATGATCTGAGTAATAGCTTTATAAAACAGTTTTCATTTAGTACCGCCCTTTCTACAGATTGCAGTCCCATGTATAGTCATAGCTAATTCATATCAAAATCATCAATCCGGCGTGAAGCTGTCTAGTATATTTGAATGACAGTTGCTGCAATAGCTCTAGTTCTGAGGCCAGAGTCCTAATGGCCATCACCGGCCACGGCTTGACCCTTCCCATAGGAGGCACACACTATCAATGGCAGAAGGCAATTTCCAATCATTATTGTACCCACCAGCAAGACCCAGCTTACTTATCTGGCGGCTTCTCATTCACATACTGGTGGCACCCTTTAGGGGACATAGCCATAGCTAAATAAAATCTGCAAATGCATCATTAGTTAGTGGTTTTTTGAATTAGTTTTACTTACTAGTAATGGACAGATGAAAACAAATTTTTAGCAAACCCGAAATTTGGCTTCAAAAGTCCATTTGGATTTGTGGTCCACATTTTCAGAAAAATACTGTGTTGACTCATTTTTTGGAATTTTGATTGGCAGAACAATATATAAGCAGCACTTAAAAATGCATTGTGCATGCTTTCCATTTATCTATTTAAATTACAAGTATTCATGATATTTATTGATTTTCTAGATTAGAGTGAAGAAGGGGTATTAATTTGACATCAAATCACAAGGCAGTTAATAGTAAATGAAAAAGTGGAAAGTATCAGCTAACTGTTGTCACAATGTAATGGAAAGATTTAAAATATGAATCTACTTAAAGCTTTCTTTGCGGGAATATATTAGAATGAAACTCAGAGTTCCTTCCAGTTCCTGAAGAGTTTTACTCAATTGAAATCTTTGATATTGAACACTGGATTTTTACATTTTTAAGTGGGAATGGTGTTGAAACCAAAAGAATTACTGTGAATGTTGAATATAGCTTGTAAGAAAATAATGAAAAATGATTTTCTAGTTTATTTGCTATCATATTTGTCATTTATTTTTCATCCTGCAGATTCACAGCTTAACTGCCCGAAGTCTATCCAGGGAGTTTCGTGATCTTGCGAAACTAAATCTTCCAAAACCCATGAATAGAACTATTCCAGTTCCAGCTCAGAACGGTGAAGAGGGAACAAGCGAGAGGGAAAGTCTGTGTAGCCCAGAATCAGTACAGAGTTCATATAGCACTGGTCAAGCAGATAATGGACATGGTTATACATCAGATGAAAGCAATACCAGTACGAATTCTGCAACTAAAGGCAAATCTCGACGACACATTTCGCGATCCATACTAGAGAGGGCTACTTATTGGGAGCGCAGGGCGGAGCAGGGATTATTGAGTGATGCTTCCGTGAGTGAAGAGTTCCCTGGGATAGATATTAATCCTGAATAATTTTTAGAAAAATATTTACATAGCTGTATAAATTGTCAGAGCTGTTTTTCCTATCTACAGTATATTTCAATTTTCGTTTTTAAAGGATTCGAGCTATTTTAAATTTTTAAGAGGCATATAGTATTAATTGCCAATTACTTAGCTATGTTGCTTCTTGTTTTAGACTTGTATATTGTTTTTATTTATTCATTTAAAGTGATATAGTATATTGTATCACATGCTTCCTCTACACATATCATCTGTATTCCTAGTTATTTTTTTCTTGAGGATTGCCTTTTTAAGCATTTATTTTCAAAACTACTTTGTTTATTTATCATTAAACAGTATTGATTTTTATTATGCTGGAGAAAATGTGGAGAATATTAAAAAAAGAACAGTATTTGATTCCTTACTTATCAGTATTTTAGTTATTTTATTGCAACTATTTTATAAACATTTGAAAATTAAAAGCCGATTGTTTCCCGATGCTTTTAAAGTTGGGTTGGGCTGTAATGGTTTTATTATTTAACATTCCATTTTTTTTTTCTTTATTATTGTTTCAGTTTCCTATTTTTAAATTATATCTAAAACTGATTTTACTTTGTAACAAGAAATTGTGCCGACATCTTCAGAATTTGAATATGTAAATGCAATTTTTTCCCCTCTAATTTTAAAGACTCATTAAATAAAAATATTTTTGTTGTTTTCATGACGTAAAAATGGGAACAGCTGAAAATAACCACAAATGGTCTGATAATAAGTGACTCGCATTTGACACAGTGTATTTTCAATTAAAATTAAGCATGAAACTATGTATTAGCTGTTAAATAAGCTCTCAGGATTTTGAAAGTTCTACCAGTAATTTATTTACACTAGTGTAATTAACTTGATGTAACTTAGAAGTCTGGTTGTAACATGGTAGCATTTTTACTACACATTGTAATTAAGAGAGACCTGCTTGGGCTATGACTAAGTCTTGCATGTGTTTGAATCTGGTATTTTTGCAACTTTTAATACTTTAGATCTGGCTTATGACAAAACCTAAATGAAATATTTTTGTATAATAGACACAAATATTTTCTTAAGAATATTGTTATTTTTTACAAGTTTTTCTCCTCTAGCTCAATGATTGCAGTTCTTCTCTTTTTTCATCTTTATTTTCACAACTTTTTGTGATTTCACAAGTATATAAAGAAATAGTTTAAGCCAGACTTCAGCAATCAGGCGTATGAAAATTCAGATTACAAAGAACCATTTTTCCCCCTTGTTATACTTAACAACTATTATTTCCTATTATATTATTGTTTTAGTAAGAGATTTTGTAAATGCTTATATTAGAAAAATTATGTGTTCTTGCACTGCCTTTAAGACAAAAATTATTAAACCATATTATGAATTTGACCTAGCTTTCAAATATTTTGTGATGAATTATGATACGAGAGTGGAAATGGGATTTTACAAAACCTTTTTTGGCATAGTTGTAAATTGTTTGATATTAATTCATCAATTTATTTCTTTCAAAGCATTGAGGAAAAGTGCATATATATCTATGCATATATAATTCATAAGAAAAAAATATTCACTTTTGCTTATTCCCTTCCCTGAATTAACAAAGATATTTTTTTTATAGACATCCGTTAATACCTGAGGGGGGAGGGGGAATGCCTTTCAGAAAGGCTTCATCTTGAATAGATAATCAGGAAATTAAATTTAAAAAATTTGAATCCTTTGTTTCATCATGAAATTAATTAATTAATCTGAAAGAAAATATATGTCATAATAAGAAATTTAATGCAGTTTAAATGCTGAGTTATTCCTCAAACTTTTTTTCATTGCATACAAATTCGTTTGCCTGTTTGACAATTTTTCTACCATTTGTTTAGAACTGACTTATTAAAAATTATACTAATTACCGATACAAATATGTCCCATCAGGCTTGAAAGGGTTAATTATTAATTCTGCTTCAGATAGTTTGTCTAATCGACTATCTTTCAGATAATACGAATGAGAATAACTGAATCAGAAAGGTAAATTCTCTTTTTAATAGAAAAACCAATACATTATCTTGAATAAAACATGAAATTTATTCTTGAGACTCTGGCATCATTTAAAGTCAATTTCAACAGTATAGTAGTGTATAAAAAATGCATTCATGAAGACATTTTTTTTAAAAATAAATTTATGTCATTCGTTTAACTATAGTTCTTTTTCTACATAAACTTTAAAAATGGATTTTAAACTAAATAGTAATGTGCATTGTTTTTCCGCAGCAGTTATTGTATTAGGATTTTGCTATTAAATTTATGTATATTTTCTTTTCAGTTGTAATTTTTATTACTTTTATGGATCACAATATCATTTTCTATTGTGCAGTTCTTATTTGTACAACATGTGGATTACACACATAAACCAAAAAAATAATAAATGTATACAATATAGACATATTATTTTCAGATTTCTCTACATCTGATTACCAGTGATTTTTTCCTTTTAATATGAAATTCTGATTTTAGTAATCAGCAGATCCATAAAGTGGGATGTCGTATTATAGTTGTTAATGGCTGGACATATATTTTGTTAATTTCACTTATTGAAACAATTGTTTTCAAAACCAGAGAGCATAGATTTAGCTGTGCTGTATATTCAATTAATTTCAACTAGCTTCCCATATCCCGGTGTATTACTTTAAGAGCAGCAGTTGCGACACTTTCTCCAAAAAGCGTATCAGTATTTTAATTCTTTTTATTCAGTATTGCTAGGGAACTGTTGCAATGTTTCTATGTATTTACTGTTGTTAATTATTGTTGTAAATATTGTAAAATACTGTTTTTCAGATGCTAGAAATCTGATATGTTACTTTGTGAGACAACTCGTGTTGTCTGAAGTTGCCTATATTCAATTGTTAAATATGCATATACAAGGTCTGAACCTTTTTATTAATCATTCCATATTATTATAAGATTGGATGTTATTTGAAACTATTCAGATTTTCTGTAGAATAAAATTATATTTTCTTTTATCTGTTGTCCTTTATTAGTTTCTTACTGGAAATGAAAAATTGCACCTAGCCTTTCGTGCACAGTCACGGGGAGGAAATAAACAACTATAGTTCATTTCAATATTCCAAGACTAGCACTTTTGGACGATTTTATACCCAAAAGGGATGTCGGGCAATGAGTAAGATGAGCACATTTCCAGTGTTATTCTTCACTTTTCCCCTATTTTGGTGAAAATAACTCCAAGTGGCGCAAAAGCGCAGAGGGTTTTGGATTCCAAGAAGATACAATAGGTATTATTTCCGACATGTTGCATTCAAACAAAAGGTATTTATTATTGAAAAGGAAATAAAAATCTGTAAAAGCTCTTGATGCCTAAAGAGGTAGCTTATTGAAATGCATATTAAATTCACAATTTCTAATGCCAACACTCTTTTTTGATGTCACAAACACAGCATGACTAAATTAGGCAGCGGAAGCAATGAGCATGCAATAAAAATTTGCATCCTGATTTTATATCTTCCGAGATATTAGACATTTTGTAATTTGGAAATAGAGGGCCTGTCCACCTAGATTGGTGATACAAATTTTCAATGTTTTGATCAACTTTATATTATCAATCATCTTTTCATCCATAACAATGATTTAACCTACAAAAATTTTCTTGAACATAAGCTTTAAATTTCGTGAAACTGTATTTGGAAGTAGTTATGGAATTGGGAACCAACTACCGTTTTATAAAATTTGGATTCTCAAATGAAAAACTGCACCTTAATGCATATGCTTTGCTGTACAAAATCGAACCAACTGCAACACATGGTACAGTAGACTTCTCATAATGCAACTTTTTTCTGTATTGTTTGGCAAAAATAGCTGTATTTCAAAATATTATTATTTAGAGTCGGTTCTTTATTGCAAATTTATTCATTTGATTTAGTACTGTGGTTACACTGCTAAAATAGAAGAAAAAAAATGAGTATATTTATATGATAGGGAATTTTCAAATCTAATTAATCATTTCGATGGAATTTTGATTACATCAGTTTACCTTTTTTTTTCAATTTTTTAGGTTCATTATTTGAAGAATGTCATATTAACGCTTTGCCTTCCAAAAACTAATTAGATGCATATTGTACTTTACATGTTGAATTTGAAGATTGAATTCCTTAAAATACTACATAATTACTTTAATTAGCAACCAAAACAAGTAGTAACTATCTCAGTAAAATCCTGTCTAAAATGTTTAAATAA